>JAEOAD010001086.1:0-90681 GCA_036365145.1 Orientallactaga sibirica | reverse complement strand
CTAAATTGTACACCTTGTTAGACTACACTAATTAGAAAAGTTTGAACTTCTGCACTAAACCTTCTTCGTTGGAAAGCAACTGATTCCTAGAACTGAACTAGCTTATTTCACACAGGTACAGTGTTCGCAATGAATATGTTTGTTTTCTAAACAAATTACTTTACAAAAATGAAGAGAAACTGCTAAGATATACATCTTGTTAGACTACACAAACAAGGAAGGCTTGAAGTTGCTGCACTAAATCTTCTTCGAGGAAAGCAACTGATTCTAGAACCAAACCAACTTATTTCACACAGTACAGGTTTTGACAATGAAGATGTTTGTTTTTGAAAGAAACTACTTTAGATATGAAGAAATCTAGTATGTTGTGTACATCTTGTTAGATTACACTAACTAGAAAAGTTTGAGTTGCTGCAGTAAACATTCTTCGGGGGAAAGCAACTGATTCCTAGAACCGACGCAGCTTATTTCACACAGTATAGTGTACGGCGATGAAGATGTTTGTTTTCTAAACAAACTACTTACAAATGAAGCGAAACTAGTAAGTTGTACATCTTGTTAGACTACACAAACAAGGAAGGTTTGAAGTTGCTGCACTAAACGTTCTTCGAGGGGAAGCAACTGATTCCTAGATCTGAACTAACTTATTTCACAGATCTGTTTTCGGCAATGAAGATGTATGTTTTCTAAACAAACTGCTTTAGAAATGAAGTGAAACTACTAAGTTGTACATATTGTTAGATTACACTAACTATAAAAGTTTGAACTTGCTGCACTAAACCTTCTTCATAGGAAAGCAACTGATTCCTAGAACCGAACTAGCTTATTTCACATCGTTACAGTGTTGTTCGCAATGAAGATGTTGGTTTTCTAAAGAAACTACTTTTACAAATGAAGCGAAACTGCAAGTTGTACATCTTGTTAGACTACCCAAACAAGGAAGGTTTGAGGTTGCTGCACTAAATCTTCTTTGTAGGAAAGCAACTGATTCCTAGAACCGAACTAACTTATTTCACACAGTTCCGTTATCGGCAATGAAGATGTATGTTTTCTAAACAAACTGCTTTAGAAATGAATTGAAACTACTAAGTTGTATATGTTGCTAGATTACACTAACTAGAAAAGTTTGAAGTTGCTGCACTAAACCTTCTTCGTAGGATAGAAACTGAATCCTAGAACCGAAGTAGCTCATTTCACACAGTACAGTGTTGGGCAATGAAGATGTTTGTTTTCTAAAGAAACTACTTTAGAAATGAAGCGAAACTAGGAAGTTGTACATCTTGTTAGACTACAGAAACAAGGAAGGTTTGAAGTTGCTGCACTAAACCCTCTTCTTAGGAAAGCAACTGATTCCTAAAACCAACTAACTTATTTCACACAGTACAGTTTTAAAAATGAAGATGTATGTTTTTCTAAACAAACTGCTTTGTAGAAATGAAGCGAAACTACTAAGCTGTACGTCTTGTTAGACTACACTAACTAGAAAAGTTTGAACTTGCTGCACTAAACCTTCTTCGTAGGAAAGCAACTGATTCCTAGAACCGAGCTAGCTTATTTCACACACTACAGTGTTCGGCAATGAAGAAGTTTGTTTTCTAAACAAACTACTTTACAAATGAAGCGAAACTAGTAAGTTCTACATCTTGTTAGACTACACAAACAAGGAAGGTTTCAAGTTGCTGCACTTTACCTTCTTCGTAGGAAAGCAACTCATTCCTAGAATCGAACTAACTTATTTCACACAGTACAGTTTTCGGCAATGAAGAAGTTTGTTTTCTAAACAAACTACTTTACAAATGAAGCGAAACTAGTTAGTTGTACATCTTGTTAGACTACACAAACAAGGAAGGTTTCAAGTGGCTACACTTAACCTTCTTCGTAGGAAAGCAACTGATTCCTAGAACCGAACTAACTTATTTCACACAGTACAGTTTTTGGCAATGAAGATGTTTGTTTTTGAAAGAAACTACTTTAGATGAGAAGCGAATCTAGTATGTTGTACATCTTGTTAGATTACACTAACTATAAAAGTTTGAAGTTACTGCACTAAACCTTGTTCGTAGGAAAGGAACTGATTCCTAGAACCGAACTAGCTTATTTCACACAGTACAGTGTTCGGAAATGAAGATGTTTGTTTTCTAAAGAAACTACTTTAGAAATGAAGCGAAACTAGTAAGTTGTACATCTTCTTAGACTACACAAACAAGGAAGGTTTGAAGTTGCTGCACTAAACCTTCTTAGTAGGATAGCAAATGATTCCTAAACCGAACTAGCTTATTTCACACAGTACAGTGTTCGGCAATGAAGATGTTTGTTTTCTAAACAAACAACTTTAGAAATGAAGCGATACTACTAATTTGTACATCTTCTCAGATTACACTAACTAGAAATGTTTGAAGTTGCTGCACTAAACCTTCTTCAGAGGGAAAGCAACTGATTCCTACAACCGAACTAACTTATTTCACACAGAACAGTTTTCGGCAATGAAGATGTATGTTTTCTAAACAAACTGCTTCAGAAATGAAGTGAAACTACTAAGATGTACATGTCGTTAGACTACACTACGTAGAAAAGTTTGAACGTGCTGCACTAAACCTTCTTCGTAGGAAAGCAACTGATTCCTAGAATCGAACTAGATTTTTCACACAGTACAGTGTTCGGCAATGAAGATGTTTATTTTCTAAACAAACTACTTTACAAATGAAGCGAAACTAGTAAGTTGTACATCTTGTTAGACTACACAAACAAGGAAGGTTTGAAGTTGCTGCACTAAACCTCCTTCGTAGGAAAGCAACTGATTCCTACAACTGAACTAACTTATTTCACACAGTACAGTTTTCGGCAATGAAGATGTATGTTTTCTAAACAAACTGCTTTAGAAATGAAGTGAAACTACTAAGTTGTACATCTTGTTAGAGTACACTGAACTAGAAAAATTTAAACTTGCTGGACTAAACCTTCTTCGTAGTACAGGAACTGATTCGTAGAACCGAACTAGCTTATTGCCCACAGTACAGTGTTCGGCAATGAAGATGTTTATTTTCTAAACAGACTACTTTACAAATGAAGCAAAACTAGTAAGTTGTACATCTTGTTAGACTAGACAAGCAAGGAAGGTTTGAAGTTGCTGCACTAAACCTTCTTCGTAGGAAAGCAACTGATTCCTAGAACCAAACTAACTTATTTCACACAGTACAGGTTTCGGCAATGAAGATGTTTGTTTATGAAAGAAACTACTTTAGATATGAAGGAAATCTAGTATGTTGTACATCTTGTTAGATTACACTAACTAGAAAAGTTTGAAGTTGCTGCAGTAAACATTCTTCTTAGGAAAGCAACTGATTCCTAGAACCGAACGAGCTTATTTCACACAGTATAGTGTACGGCGATGAAGATGTTTGTTTTCTAAACAAACTACTTTACAAATGAAGCGAAACTAGTAAGTTGTACATCTTGTTAGACTACACAAACAAGGAAGGTTTGAAGTTGCTGCACTAAACGTTCTTCGTAGGGAAGCAACTGATTCCTAGATCTGAACTAACTTATTTCACACAGATCAGTTTTCGGCAATGAAGATGTATGTTTTCTAAACAAACTGCTTTAGAAATGAAGTGAAACTACTAAGTTGTACATATTGTTAGATTACACTAACTATAAAAGTTTGAACTTGCTGCACTAAACCTTCTTCGTAGGGAGCAACTGATTCCTAGAACCGAACTAGCTTATTTCACACGCTACAGTGTTCGCAATGAAGATGTTGGTTTTCTAAAGAAACTACTTTACAAATGAAGCGAAACTGCAAGTTGTACATCTTGTTAGACTACCCAAACAAGGAAGGTTTGAGGTTGCTGCACTAAATCTTCTTTGTAGGAAAGCAACTGATTCCTAGAACCGAACTAACTTATTTCACACAGTTCCGTTATCGGCAATGAAGATGTATGTTTTCTAAACAAACTGCTTTAGAAATGAATTGAAACTACTAAGTTGTATATGTTGTTAGATTACACTAACTAGAAAAGTTTGAAGTTGCTGCACTATACCTTCTTCGTAGGAAAGCAACTGAATCCTAGAACCGAACTAGGTTATTTCACACAGTACAGTGTTCGGCAATGAAGATGTTTGTTTTTAAGGAAAGTACATTACAAATGAAGCGAAACTGCTAAGATGTACATCTTGTTAGACTGTACTAACTAGAAATGTTTGAACTTGCTGCACTAAACCTTCTTCGTAGGAAAGCAACTGATTCCTAGAACCGAACTAGCTTATTTCACACAGTACAGTGTTCGGCAATGAAGATGTTTGTTTTCTAACCAACCTACTTTACAAATGAAGAGAAACTGCTAAGATGTACATCTTGTTACAAGGAAGGTTTGAAGTTGCTGCACTAAATCTTCTTCGTAGGAAAGCAACTGATTCCTAGAACCGAACTAACTTATTTCACACAGTACAGTTTTCGGCAATGAAGATGTTTGTTTTTGAAAGAAACTACTTTAGATATGAAGCGAATCTAGTATGTTGTACATCTTGTTAGATTACACTAACTAGAAAAGTTTGAACTTGCTGCACTAAACCTTCTTCAGGGAAAAACAAACTGATTCCTAGAACCGAACTAGCTTATTTCACACAGTACAGTGTTCAAAATGAAGATGTTTGTTTTATAAAAGAAACTACTTTAGAAATGAAGCGAAACTAGAAAGTTGTACATCTTGTTAGACTACACATACAAGGAAGGTTTGAAGTTGCTGCACTAAACCTTCTTCAGAGGGAAAGCAAAATGATTCCTAAACCGAACTAGCTTATTTCACACAGTACAGTGTTCGGCAATGAAGATGTTTGTTTTCTAAACAAACAACTTTAGAAATGAGGCGATACTACTAATTTGTACATCGTCTCAGATTACACTAACTAGAAAAGTTTGAAGTTGCTGCATTAAACCTTCTTCATAGGAAAGCAACTGATTCCTACAACCGAACTAACTTATTTCACACAGTACAGTTTTCGGCAATGAAGATGTATATTTTCTAAACAAACTGCTTTAGAAATGAAGTGAAACTACTAAGTTGTACATCTTGTTAGACTATACTAACTAGAAAAGTTTGAACTTGCTGCACTAAACGTTCTTCGTGGGAAAGCAACTGATTCATAGAATCGAACTAGCTTATTTCCCACAGTACAGTGTTCGGCCATGAAGATGTTTGTTTTCTAAACAAACTACTTTACAAATGAAGCGAAACTAGTAAGTTGTACATCTTGTCATACTACACAAACAAGGAAGGTTTGAAGTTGCTGCACTAAACTTTCTTCGTAGGAAAGCAACTGATTCCAAGAACCGAACTAACTAATTTCAAACAGTACAGTTTTCGGCAATGAAGATGTACGTTTTCTAAACAAACTGCTTTAGAAATGAAGTGAAACTACTAAGTTGTACATCTTGTTAGATTACACTAACTAGAAAAGTTTGAACTTACTGCACTAAACCTTCTTCGTAGGAAAGCAACTGATTCCTAGAACCAAACGAGCTTATTTCACACAGTACAGTGTTCGGCAATGACGATGTTTGTTTTCTAAACAAACTACTTTACAAATGAAGGGGAACTAGTAAGTTGTACATCTTGTTAGACTACACAAACAAGGAAGGTTTCAAGTTTCTGCACTAAACCTTCTTCGTAGCAAAGCAACTGAATCCTAGAACCGAACTAACTTATTTCACACAGTACAGTTTTCGGCAATGAAGATATTTGTTTTTGAAAGAAACTACTTTACATATGAAGCGAATCTAGTATGTTGTACATCTTGTTAGATTACACTAACTAGAAAAGATTGAACTTGCTGCACTAAACCTTCTTCGTAGGAAACCAACTGATTCCTAGAACCTAACTAGCTTACTTCACACAGTACAGTGTTCGAAATGAAGATGTTTGTTTTCTAAACAAACTACTTTTACAAATGAAGCGATACTACTAATTTGTACATCTTCTTAGATTACACTAACTAGAAAGGTTTGAAGTTGCTGTACTAAACCTTCTTCGTAGGAAAGCAACTGAATCCTAGAACCGAACTAACTTATTTCACACAGTACAGTTTTCGGCAATGAAGATGTATGTTTTCTAAACCAACTGCTTTAGAAAAGAAGCGAAACTACTAATTTGTACATCTTCTTAAATTACACTAACTAGAAATGTTTGAACTTGCTGTACTAAACCTTCTTCGTCAGGGAAAGCAACTGATTCCTAGAACCGAACTAGCTTATTTCACAGAGTACAGTGTTCGGCAATGAAGATGTTTGTTTTCTAAAGAAACTACTTTAGAAATGAAGCGAAACTACTAAGTTGTACATCTTTTTAGACTTCACAAACAAGGAAGGATTGAAGGTGCTGCACTAACCCTTCTTCGTAGGAAAGCAAATGATTCCTAGAACCGAACTAGCTTATTTCACACAGTACAGTGTTTGGCAATGAAGATATTTCTTTTTGAAAGAAACTACTTTAGATATGAAGCGAATCTAGTATGTTGTACATCTTCTTAGATTACACTAACTAGAAATGTTTGAACTTGCTGCACTAAACCTTCTTCGTAGGAAAGCAACTGATTCCTAGAAGCGAACTAACTTATTTAACACAGTACAATTTTCAGCAATGAAGATGTATGTTTTCTAAACAAACTGCTTTAGAAATGAAGTGAAACTACTAAGTTGTACATCTTGTTAGATTACACTAACTAGAAAAGTTTGAACTTACTGCACTAAACCTTCTTCGTAGGAAAGCAACTGATTCCTAGAACCAAACGAGCTTATTTCACACAGTACAGTGTTCGGCAATGACGATGTTTGTTTTCTAAACAAACTACTTTACAAATGAAGGGGAACTAGTAAGTTGTACATCTTGTTATACTACACAAACAAGGAAGGTTTCAAGTTTCTGCACTAAACCTTCTTCGTAGCAAAGCAACTGAATCCTAGAACCGAACTAACTTATTTCACACAGTACAGTTTTCGGCAATGAAGATATTTGTTTTTGAAAGAAACTACTTTACATATGAAGCGAATCAAGTATGTTGTACATCTTGTTAGATTACACTAACTAGAAAAGATTGAACTTGCTGCACTAAACCTTCTTCGTAGGAAACCAACTGATTCCTAGAACCTAACTAGCTTACTTCACACAGTACAGTGTTCGGCAATGAAGATGTTTGTTTTCTAAACAAACTACTTTACAAATGAAGCGATACTACTAATTTGTACATCTTCTTAGATTACACTAACTAGAAAGGTTTGAAGTTGCTGTACTAAACCTTCTTCGTAGGAAAGCAACTGAATCCTAGAACCGAACTAACTTATTTCACACAGTACAGTTTTCGGCAATGAAGATGTATGTTTTCTAAACCAACTGCTTTAGAAAAGAAGCGAAACTACTAATTTGTACATCTTCTTAAATTACACTAACTAGAAATGTTTGAACTTGCTGTACTAAACCTTCTTCGTAGGAAAGCAACTGATTCCTGGAACCGAACTAGCTTATTTCACAGAGTACAGTGTTCGGCAATGAAGATGTTTGTTTTCTAAAGAAACTACTTTAGAAATGAAGCGAAACTAGTAAGTTGTACATCTTTTTAGACTTCACAAACAAGGAAGGATTGAAGGTGCTGCACTAACCCTTCTTCGTAGGAAAGCAAATGATTCCTAGAACCGAACTAGCTTATTTCACACAGTACAGTGTTTGGCAATGAAGATATTTCTTTTTGAAAGAAACTACTTTAGATATGAAGCGAATCTAGTATGTTGTACATCTTCTTAGATTACACTAACTAGAAATGTTTGAACTTGCTGCACTAAACCTTCTTCGTAGGAAAGCAACTGATTCCTAGAAGCGAACTAACTTATTTAACACAGTACAATTTTCAGCAATGAAGATGTATGTTTTCTAAACAAACTGCTTTAGAAATGAAGTGAAACTACTAATTTGGACATCTTCTTAAATTACACTAACTAGAAAAGTTTGAACTTGCTGCACTAAACCTTCTTCATAGGAAAGCAACTGATTCCTAGAACCGAACTACCTTATTTCACACAGTAGAGTGTTCGGAAATGAAGATGTTTGTTTTCTAAACAAACTACTTTACAAATGAAGCGAAACTAGTAAGTTGTACATCTTGTTAGACTACACAAACAAGGAAGGTTTCAAGTTGCTGCACTAAACCTTCTTCGTAGGAAAGCAACTGAATCCTAGAATCGAACTAACGTATTTCACACAGTACAGTTTTCTTCAATGAAGATATTTGTTTTTGAAAGAAACTACTTTAGATATGAAGCGAATCTAGTATGTTGTACATCTTGTTGATTACACTAACTATAAAAGATTGAACTTGCTGCACTAAACCTTCTTCGTAGGAAAGAAACTGATTCCTAGAACCGAACTAGATTACTTCACACAGTATAGTGTTCGGCAATGAAGATGTTTGTTTTCTAAACAAACTACTTTACAAATGAATCGAAACTAGCATGTTGTACATCTTCTTATACTACACACACAAGGAAGGGTTGAAGTTGCTGCACTAAACTTTCTTCTTTAGAGAAAGCAACTGATTCCTAGAACCGAACTAACTTATTTCACACAGTACAGTTTTTAAACAATGAAGATGTATGTTTTCTAAACAAACTGCTTTATTAATGAAGTAAAACTACTAAGTTGTACATGTTGTTTGACTACACGAACTAGAAAAGTTTGAACTTGCTGCACTAAACCTTCGTCGTAGGAAGGCAACTGATTCCTACAACCGAACTAGCTTATTTCACACAGAACAGTGTTCGGCAAATGAAGGTGTTTCTTTTGAAAGAAACTACTTTAGATATGAAGCGAATCTAGTATGTTGTACATCTTGTTAGATTACACTAACTAGAAAAGTTTGAACTTGCTGCACTAAACTTTCTTCGTAGCAAAGCAACTGATTCCTAGGACCGAACGAGCTTATTTCACACAGTACAGTGTTCGGCAATGACGATGTTTGTTTTCTAAACAAACTACTTTACAAATGAAGGGGAACTAGTAAGTTGTACATCTTGTTAGACTACACAAACAAGGAAGGTTTCAAGTTTCTGCAATAAACCTTCTTCGTAGCAAAGCAACTGAATCCTAGAACCAAACTAACTTATTTCACACAGTACAGTTTTCGGCAATGAAGATATTTGTTTTTGAAAGAAACTACTTTACATATGAAGCGAATCTAGTATGTTGTACATCTTGTTAGATTACACTAACTAGAAAGGATTGAACTTGCTGCACTAAACCTTCTTCGTAGGAAAGCAACTGATTCCTAGAACCTAACTAGCTTACTTCACACAGTACAGTGTTCAGCAATGAAGATGTTTGTTTTCTAAACAAACTACTTTACAAATGAAGCGATACTACTAATTTGTACATCTTCTTAGATTACACTAACTCGAAAGGTTTGAAGTTGGTGTACTAAACCTTCTTTGTAGGAAAGCAACTGAATCGTAGAACCGAACTAACTTATTTCACACAGTACAGTTTTTGGCAATGAAGATGTATGTTTTCTAAACCAACTGCTTTAGAAAAGAAGCGAAACTACTAATTTGTACATCTTCTTAAATTACACTAACTAGAAATGTTTGAACTTGCTGTACTAAACCTTCTTCGTAGGAAAGCAACTGATTCCTAGAACCGAACTAGCTTATTTCACAGAGTACAGTGTTCGGCAATGAAGATGTTTGTTTTCTAAAGAAACTACTTTAGAAATGAAGCGAAACTACTAAGTTGTACATCTTTTTAGACTTCACAAACAAGGAAGGTTTGAAGTTGCTGCACTAACCCTTCTTCGTAGGAAAGCAAATGATTCCTAGAACCGAACTAGCTTATTTCACACAGTACAGTGTTTGGCAATGAAGATATTTCTTTTTGAAAGAAACTACTTTAGATATGAAGCGAATCTAGTATGTTGTACATCTTCTTAGATTACTCTAACTAGAAAAGTTTGAACTTGCTGTACTAAACCTTCTTCGTAGGAAAGCAACTGATTCCTAGGACCGAACGAGCTTATTTCACACAGTACAGTGTTCGGCAATGAAGATGCTTGTTTTCTAAACAAACTACTTTAGCAATGAAGCGAAACTACTAAGTTGTACATCTTGTTAGATTACACTAACTAGAAATGTTTGAACTTGCTGCACTAAACCTTCTTCGTAGGAAAGCAACTGATTCCTAGAAGCGAATTAACTTATTTCACACAGTACAATTTTCAGCAATGAAGATGTATGTTTTCTAAACAAACTGCTTTAGAAATGAAGTGAAACTACTAATTTGTACATCTTCTTAAATTACACTAACTAGAAAAGTTTGAACTTGCTGCACTAAACCTTCTTCGTAGGAAAGCAACTGATTCCTAGAACCGAACTACCTTATTTCACACAGTACAGTGTTCGGAAATGAAGATGTTTGTTTTCTAAACAAACTACTTTACAAATGAAGCGAAACTAGTAAGTTGTACATCTTGTTAGACTACACAAACAAGGAAGGTTTCAAGTTGCTGCACTAAACCTTCTTCGTAGGAAAGCAACTGAATCCTAGAATCGAACTAACGTATTTCACACAGTACAGTTTTCGTCAATGAAGATATTTGTTTTTGAAAGAAACTACTTTAGATATGAAGCGAATCTAGTATGTTGTACATCTTGTTGATTACACTAACTATAAAAGATTGAACTTGCTGCACTAAACCTTCTTCGTAGGAAAGAATCTGATTCCTAGAACCGAAGTAGCTTACTTCACACAGTATAGTGTTCGGCAAAGAAGATGTTTGTTTTCTAAACAAACTACTTTACAAATGAAGCGAAAATAGTATGTTGTACATCTTGTTATACTACACAGACAAGGAAGGGTTGAAGTTGCTTCACTAAACTTTCTTCGTAGGGAAAGCAACTGATTCCTAGAACCGAACTAACTTATTTCACACAGTACAGTTTTCGGCAATGAAGATGTATGTTTTCTAAACAAACTGCTTTAGAAATGAAGTGAAACTACTAAGTTGTACATGTTGTTTGACTACACTAACTAGAAAAGTTTGAACTTGCTGCACTAAACCTTCATCGAGGAAAGCAACTGATTCCTACAACCGAACTAGCTTATTTCACACAGAACAGTGTTCGGTAAATGAAGGTGTTTCTTTTGAAAGAAACTACTTTAGATATGAAGCGAATCTAGTATGTTGTACATCTTGTTAGATTACACTAACTAGAAAAAGTTTGAACTTGCTGCACTAAACCTTCTTCAGAGGAAAGCAACTGATTCCTAGGACTGAACAAGCTTATTTCACACAGTACATTGTTCGGCAATGAAGATGTTTGTTTTTGAAAGAAACTACTTTAGATATGAAGCGAATCTAGTATTTTGTACATCTTGTTAGTTTACACAAACAAGGAAGGTTTGAAGTTGCTGCACTAAACTTTCTTCAGAGCAAAGCAACTGATTCCTAGGACCAAACGAGCTTATTTCACACAGTACAGTGTTCGGCAATGAAGATGTTTGTTTTCTAAACAAACTACTTTACAAATGAAGGGGAACTAGTAAGTTGTACATCTTGTTAGACTACACAAACAAGGAAGGTTTCCAGTTTCTGCAATAAACCTTCTTCAGAGCAAAGCAACTGAATCCTAGAACCAAACTAACTTATTTCACACAGTACAGTTTTCGCAATGAAGATATTTGTTTTGAAAGAAACTACTTTACATATGAAGCGAATCTAGTATGTTGTACATCTTGTTAGATTACACTAACTAGACAAGATTGAACTTGCTGCACTAAACCTTCTTCAGAGGAAAGCAACTGATTCCTAGAACCTAACTAGCTTACTTCACACAGTACAGTGTTCGGTAATGAAGATGTTTGTTTTCTAAACAAACTACTTTACAAATGAAGCGATACTACTAATTTGTACATCTTCTTAGATTACACTAACTAGAAAGGTTTGAAGTTGCTGTACTAAACCTTCTTCGTAGGGAAAGCAACTGAATCGTAGAACCGAACTAACTTATTTCACACAGTACAGTTTTTCGCAATGAAGATGTATGTTTTCTAAACCAACTGCTTTAGAAAAGAAGTGAAACTACTAATTTGTACATCTTCTTAAATTACACTAAGTAGAAATGTTTGAATTGCTGTACTAAACCTTCTTCGTAGGAAAGCAACTGATTCCTAGAACCGAACTAGCTTATTTCACAGAGTACAGTGTTCGGCAATGAAGATGTTTGTTTTCTAAAGAAACTACTTTAGAAATGAAGCGAAACTACTAAGTTGTACATCTTTTTAGACTTCACAAACAAGGAAGGTTTGAATGTGCTGCACTAAACCTTCTTCGTAGGAAAGCAACTGATTCCTAGAACCGAACTACCTTATTTCACACAGTACAGTGTTCGGAAATGAAGATGTTTGTTTTCTAAACAAACTACTTTACAAATGAAGCGAAACTAGTAAGTTGTACATCTTGTTAGACTACACAAACAAGGAAGGTTTCAAGTTGCTGCACTAAACCTTCTTCGTAGGAAAGCAACTGAATCCTAGAATCGAACTAACGTATTTCACACAGTACAGTTTTCGTCAATGAAGATATTTGTTTTTGAAAGAAACTACTTTAGATATGAAGCGAATCTAGTATGTTGTACATCTTGTTGATTACACTAACTATAAAAGATTGAACTTGCTGCACTAAACCTTCTTCGTAGGAAAGAATCTGATTCCTAGAACCGAAGTAGCTTACTTCACACAGTATAGTGTTCGGCAAAGAAGATGTTTGTTTTCTAAACAAACTACTTTACAAATGAAGCGAAAATAGTATGTTGTACATCTTGTTATACTACACAGACAAGGAAGGGTTGAAGTTGCTTCACTAAACTTTCTTCGTAGGAAAGCAACTGATTCCTAGAACCGAACTAACTTATTTCACACAGTACAGTTTTCGGCAATGAAGATGTATGTTTTCTAAACAAACTGCTTTAGAAATGAAGTGAAACTACTAAGTTGTACATGTTGTTTGACTACACTAACTAGAAAAGTTTGAACTTGCTGCACTAAACCTTCGTCGTAGGAAAGCAACTGATTCCTACAACCGAACTAGCTTATTTCACACAGAACAGTGTTCGGCAATGAAGGTGTTTCTTTTTGAAAGAAACTACTTTAGATATGAAGCGAATCTAGTATGTTGTACATCTTGTTAGATTACACTAACTAGAAAAGTTTGAACTTGCTGCACTAAACCTTCTTCGTAGGAAAGCAACTGATTCCTAGGACTGAACAAGCTTATTTCACACAGTACATTGTTCGGCAATGAAGATGTTTGTTTTTGAAAGAAACTACTTTAGATATGAAGCGAATCTAGTATTTTGTACATCTTGTTAGTTTACACAAACAAGGAAGGTTTGAAGTTGCTGCACTAAACTTTCTTCGTAGCAAAGCAACTGATTCCTAGGACCAAACGAGCTTATTTCACACAGTACAGTGTTCGGCAATGACGATGTTTGTTTTCTAAACAAACTACTTTACAAATGAAGGGGAACTAGTAAGTTGTACATCTTGTTAGACTACACAAACAAGGAAGGTTTCCAGTTTCTGCAATAAACCTTCTTCGTAGCAAAGCAACTGAATCCTAGAACCAAACTAACTTATTTCACACAGTACAGTTTTCGGCAATGAAGATATTTGTTTTTGAAAGAAACTACTTTACATATGAAGCGAATCTAGTATGTTGTACATCTTGTTAGATTACACTAACTAGACAAGATTGAACTTGCTGCACTAAACCTTCTTCGTAGGAAAGCAACTGATTCCTAGAACCTAACTAGCTTACTTCACACAGTACAGTGTTCGGCAATGAAGATGTTTGTTTTCTAAACAAACTACTTTACAAATGAAGCGATACTACTAATTTGTACATCTTCTTAGATTACACTAACTAGAAAGGTTTGAAGTTGCTGTACTAAACCTTCTTCGTAGGAAAGCAACTGAATCGTAGAACCGAACTAACTTATTTCACACAGTACAGTTTTCGGCAATGAAGATGTATGTTTTCTAAACCAACTGCTTTAGAAAAGAAGCGAAACTACTAATTTGTACATCTTCTTAAATTACACTAAGTAGAAATGTTTGAATTGCTGTACTAAACCTTCTTCGTAGGAAAGCAACTGATTCCTAGAACCGAACTAGCTTATTTCACAGAGTACAGTGTTCGGCAATGAAGATGTTTGTTTTCTAAAGAAACTACTTTAGAAATGAAGCGAAACTACTAAGTTGTACATCTTTTTAGACTTCACAAACAAGGAAGGTTTGAATGTGCTGCACTAACCCTTCTTCGTAGGAAAGCAAATGATTCCTAGAACCGAACTAGCTTATTTCACACAGTACAGTGTTTGGCAATGAAGACATTTCTTTTTGAAAGAAACTACTTTAGATATGAAGCGAATCTAGTATGTTGTACATCTTCTTAGATTACACTAACTAGAAAAGCTTGAACTTGCTGTACTAAACCTTCTTCTTAGGAAAGCAACTGATTCGTAGGACCGAACGAGCTTATTTCACACAGTACAGTGTTCGGCAATGAAGATGTTTGTTTTCTAAACAAACTACTTTAGCAATGAAGCGAAACTACTAAGTTGTACATCTTGTTAGATTACACTAACTAGAAATGTTTGAACTTGCTGCACTAAACCTTCTTCGTAGGAAAGCAACTGATTCCTAGAAGCGAACTAACTTATTTCACACAGTACAATTTTCAGCAATGAAGATGTATGTTTTCTAAACAAACTGCTTTAGAAATGAAGTGAAACTACTAATTTGTACATCTTCTTAAATTACACTAACTAGAAAAGTTTGAACTTGCTGCACTAAACCTTCTTCATAGGAAAGCAACTGATTCCTAGAACCGAACTACCTTTTTTCACAGAGTACAGTGTTCGGAAATGAAGATGTTTGTTTTCTAAACAAACTACTTTACAAATGAAGCAAAACTAGTAAGTTGTACATCTTGTTAGATTACACAAACAAGGAAGGTTTCAAGTTGCTGCACTAAACCTTCTTCAGTAGGGAAAGCAACTGAATCCTAGAATCGAACTAACGTATTTCACACAGTACAGTTTTCGCAATGAAGATATTTGTTTTTGAAAAAGAAACTACTTTAGATATGAAGCGAATCCAGTATGTTGTACATCTTGTTGATTACACTAACTATAAAAGATTGAACTTGCTGCACTAAACCTTCTTCGTAGGAAAGAAACTGATTCCTAGAACCGAACTAGCTTACTTCACACAGTATAGTGTTCGGCAATGAAGATGTTTGTTTTCTAAACAAACTACTTTACAAATGAAGCGAAACTAGTATGTTGTACATCTTGGTATACTACACACACAAGGAAGGGTTGAAGTTGCTGCACTAAACTTTCTTCGTAGGAAAGCAACTGATTCCTAGAACCGAACTAACTTATTTCACACAGTACAGTTTTCGGCAATGAAGATGTATGTTTTCTAAACAAACTGCTTTAGAAATGAAGTGAAACTATTAAGTTGTACATGTTGTTTGACTGCACTAACTAGAAAAGTTTGAACTTGCTGCACTAAACCTTCGTCGTAGGAAAGCAACTGATTCCTACAACCGAACTAGCTTATTTCACACAGTCCAGTGTTCGGCAATGAAGGTGTTTCTTTTTGAAAGAAACTACTTTAGATATGAAGCGAATCTAGTATGTTGTACATCTTGTCAGATTACACTAACTAGAAACGTTTGAACTTGCTGCACTAAACCTTCTTCGTAGGAAAGCAACTGATTCCTAGGACTGAACGAGCTTATTTCACACAGTACATTGTTCGGCAATGAAGATGTTTGTTTTTGAAAGAAACTACTTTAGATATGAAGCGAATCTAGTATTTTGTACATCTTGTTAGATTACACAAACAAGGAAGGTTTGAAGTTGCTGCACTAAACTTTCTTCGTAGCAAAGCAACTAAATCCTAGGACCGAACGAGCTTATTTCACACAGTACAGTGTTCGGCAATGACGATGTTTGTTTTCTAAACAAACTACTTTACAAATGAAGGGGAACTAGTAAGTTGTACATCTTGTTAGACTACACAAACAAGGAAGGTTTCAAGTTTCTGCACTAAACCTTCTTCATAGCAAAGCAACTGAATCCTAGAACCAAACTAACTTATTTCACACAGTACAGTTTTCGGCAATGAAGATATTTGTTTTTGAAAGAAACTACTTTACATATGAAGCGAATCTAGTATGTTGTACATCTTGTTAGATTACACTAACTAGAAAAGATTGAACTTGCTGCACTAAAACTTCTTCGTAGGAAAGCAACTGATTCCTAGAACCTAACTAGCTTACTTCACACAGTACAGTGTTCGGCAATGAAGATGTTTGTTTTCTAAACAAACTACTTTACAAATGAAGCGATACTACTAATTTGTACATCTTCTTAGATTAAACTAACTAGAAAGGTTTGAAGTTGCTGTACTAAACCTTCTTCGTAGGAAAGCAACTGAATCCTAGAACCGAACTAACTTATTTCACACAGTACAGTTTTCGGCAATGAAGATGTATGTTTTCTAAACCAACTGCTTTAGAAAAGAAGCGAAACTACTAATTTGTACATCTTCTTAAATTACACTAACTAGAAATGTTTGAACTTGCTGTACTAAACCTTCTTCGTAGGAAAGCAACTGATTCCTAGAACCGAACTAGCTTATTTCACAGAGTACAGTGTTCGGCAATGAAGATGTTTGTTTTCTAAAGAAACTACTTTAGAAATGAAGCGAAACTACTAAGTTGTACATCTTTTTAGACTTCACAAACAAGGAAGGTTTGAAGTTGCTGCACTAACCCTTCTTCGTAGGAAAGCAAATGATTCCTAGAACCGTACTAGCTTATTTCACACAGTACAGTGTTTGGCAATGAAGATATTTCTTTTTGAAAGAAACTACTTTAGATATGAAGCCAATCTAGTATGTTGTACATCTTCTTAGATTACTCTAACTAGAAAAGTTTGAACTTGCTGTACTAAACCTTCTTCGTAGGAAAGCAACTGATTCCTAGGACCGAACGAGCTTATTTCACACAGTACAGTGTTCGCAAAGGAAGATGTTTGTTTTCTAAACAAACTACTTTAGCAATGAAGCGAAACTACTAAGTTGTACATCTTGTTAGATTACACTAACTAGAAATGGTTGAACTTGCTGCACTAAACCTTCTTCTTAGGAAAGCAACTGATTCCTAGAAGCTTAACTAACTTATTTCACACAGTACAATTTTCAGCAATGAAGATGTATGTTTTTCTAAACAAACTGCTTTAGAAATGAAGTGAAACTACTAATTTGTACATCTTCTTAAATTACACTAACTAGAAAAGTTTGAACTTGCTGCACTAAACCTTCTTCGTAGGAAAGCAACTGATTCCTAGAACCGAACTACCTTATTTCACACAGTACAGTGTTCGGAAATGAAGATGTTTGTTTTCTAAACAAACTACTTTACAAATGAAGCGAAACTAGTAAGTTATACATCTTGTTAGACTACACAAACAAGGAAGGTTTCAAGTTGCTGCACTAAACCTTCTTCGTAGGAAAGCAACTGAATCCTAGAATCGAACTAACGTATTTCACACAGTACAGTTTTCGTCAATGAAGATATTTGTTTTTGAAAGAAACTACTTTAGATATGAAGCGAATCTAGTATGTTGTACATCTTGTTGATTACACTAACTATAAAAGATTGAACTTGCTGCACTAAACCTTCTTCGTAAGAAAGAAACTGATTCCTAGAACCGAACTAGCTTACTTCACACAGTATAGTGTTCGGCAATGAAGATGTTTGTTTTCTAAACAAACTACTTTACAAATGAAGCGAAACTAGTATGTTGTACATCTTGTTATACTACACACACAAGGAAGGGTTGAAGTTGCTTCACTAAACTTTCTTCGTAGGAAAGCAACTGATTCCTAGAACCGAACTAACTTATTTCACACAGTACAGTTTTCGGCAATGAAGATGTATGTTTTCTAAACAAACTGCTTTAGAAATGAAGTGAAACTAATAAGTTGTACATGTGGTTTGCCTACACTAACTAGAAAAGTTTGAACTTGCTGCACTAAACCTTCGTCGTAGGAAAGCAACTGATTCCTACAACCGAACTAGCTTATTTCACACAGTACAGTGTTCGGCAATGAAGGTGTTTCTTTTTGAAAGAAACTACTTTAGATATGAAGCGAATCTAGTATGTTGTACATCTTGTCAGATTACACTAACTAGAAAAGTTTGAACTTGCTGCACTAAACCTTCTTCGTAGGAAAGCAACTGATTCCTAGGACTGAACGAGCTTATTTCACACAGTACATTTTTCGGCAATGAAGATGTTTGTTTTTGAAAGAAACTACTTTAGATATGAAGCGAATCTAGTATTTTGTACATCTTGTTAGATTACACAAACAAGGAAGGTTTGAAGTTGCTGCACTAAACTTTCTTCGTAGGAAAGCAACTGATTCCTAGGACCGAACGAGCTTATTTCACACAGTACAGTGTTCTGCAATGACGATGTTTGTTTTCTAAACAAACTACTTTACAAATGAAGCGAAACTAATAAGTTGTACATCTTGTTAGACTACACAAACAAGGAAGGTTTGAGGTTGCTGCACTAAACCTTCTTCGTAGGAAAGCAAATGATTCCTAGAACCGAACTAACTTATTTCACACAGTACAGTTTTCGGCAATGAAGATGTATGTTTTCTAAACAAACTGCTTTAGAAATGAAGTGAAACTACTAAGCTGTACATCTTGTTAGATTACACTAACTAAAAAAGTTTGAACTTACTGCACTAAACCTTCTTCGTAGGAAAGCAACTGATTCCTAGAAGCGAACTATCTAATTTCACAAGGTACAGTGTTCGGCAATGACGATGTTTGTTTTCTAAACAAACTACTTTACAAATGAAGGGGAACTAGTAAGTTGTACATCTTGTTAGACTACACAAACAAGGAAGGTTTCAAGTTTCTGCACTAAACCTTCTTCATAGGAAAGCAACTAAATCCTAGAACCGAACTAACTTATTTCACACAGTACAGTTTTCGGCAATGAAGATATTTGTTTTTGAAAGAAACTACTTTACATATGAAGCGAATCTAGTATGTTGTACATCTTGTTAGATTACACTAACTAGAAAAGATTGAACTTGCTGCACTAAACCTTCTTCGTAGGAAAGCAACTGATTCCTAGAACCTAACTAGCTTACTTCACACAGTACAGTGTTCGGCAATGAAGGTGTTTGTTTTCTAATCAAACTACTTTACAAATGAAACGATACTACTAATTTGTACATCTTCTTAGATTACACTAACTAGAAAGGTTTGAAGTTGCTGTACTAAACCTTCTTCGTGGGAAAGCAACTGAATCCTAGAACCGAACTAACTTATTTCACACAGTACAGTTTTCGGCAATGAAGATGTATGTTTTTAAACCAACTGCTTTAGAAAAGAAGCGAAACTACTAATTTGTACATCTTCTTAAATTACACTAACTAGAAAAGTTTGAACTTGCTGCACTGAAACTTCTTCGTAGGAAAGCAACTGATTCCTAGAACCTAACTAGCTTACTTCACACAGTACAGTGTTCGGCAATGAAGATGTTTGTTTTCTAAAGAAACTACTTTAGAAATGAAGCGAAACTACTAAGTTGTACATCTTTTTAGACTTCACAAACAAGGAAGGTTTGAAGTTTCTGCACTAACCCTTCTTCGTAGGAAAGCAAATGATTCCTAGAACTCAACTAGCTTATTTCACACAGTACAGTGTTTGGCAATGAAGATATTTATTTTTGAAAGAAACTACTTTAGATATGAAGCGAATCTAGTATGTTGTACATCTTCTTAGATTACACTAACTAGAAAAGTTTGAACTTGCTGTACTAAACCTTCTTCAGAGGGAAAGCAACTGATTCCTAGGACCAAACGAGCTTATTTCACACAGTACAGTGTTCGGCAATGAAGATGTTTGTTTTCTAAACAAACTACTTTAGCAATGAAGCGAAACTACTAAGTTGTACATCTTGTTAGATTACACTAACTAGAAATGTTTGAACTTGCTGCACTAAACCTTCTTCGTAGGAAAGCAACTGATTCCTAGAAGCGAACTAACTTATTTCACACAGTACAGTGTTCGGCAATGAAGATGTTTGTTTTCTAAACAAACTACTTTAAAAATGAAGCGAAACTAGTAAGTCGTACATCTTGTTATACTACACAAAAAAGGAAGGTTTGAAGTTGCTGCACTAAACTTACTTCGTAGGAAAGTAACTTATTCCTAGAACCGAACTAACTTATTTCACACAGTACAGTATTCGGCAATGAAGATGTTTGTTTTCTAAACAAACAACTTCAGAAATGAAGCGATACTACTAATTTGTACATCTACTCAGATTACACTAAGTAGAAAAGTTTGAACGTACTGTACTAAACCTTCTTCGTAGGAAAGCAACTGATTCGTAGGACCGAATGAGCTTATTTCACACAGTACAGTGTTCGGCAATGAAGATGTTTGTTTTCGAAACAAACTACTTTAGAAATGAAGTGAAACTACTAAGTTTTACATCTTGTTAGATTACACTCACTAGAAATGTTTGAACTTGCTGCACTAAACCTTCTTCGTGGGAAAGCAACTGATTCCTAGAACCGAACTAACTTATTTCAAACAGTACAGTGTTCGGCAATGAAGATGTTTGTTTTCTAAAGAAACTACTTTAGAAATTAAGCGAAATTAGTAAGGTGTACATCTTGTTAGCCTACACAAACAAGAAGGTTTGAAGTTGGTGCACTAAACCTTCTTCGCAGGAAAGCAAATGATTCCTAGAACCGAACTAGCTTATTTCACACAGTACAGTGTTCGGCAATGAAGAT
This sequence comes from Orientallactaga sibirica, assembly GCA_036365145.1. Lineage (NCBI taxonomy): Eukaryota > Metazoa > Chordata > Mammalia > Rodentia > Dipodidae > Orientallactaga > Orientallactaga sibirica. Next base: position 69,739 of record JAEOAD010001086.1, on the reverse strand, counting down.
GTTTGTTTTCTAAACAAACAACTTTAGAAATGAAGCGAAACTACTAAATTGTACATCTCCTTAGATTACACTAACTAGAAATTTTTGAATATGCTGCACGAAACCTTCTTCGTAGGAAAGCAACTTATTCCTACAACCGAACTAACTTATTTCACACAGTACAGTTTTCGGCAATGAAGATGTATGTTTTCTAAACAAACTGCGTTAGAAATGAAGTGAAACTACAAGGTTGTACATCTTGTTAGACTACACAATCAAGGAAGGTTTGAAGTTACTGCACTAAACCTTCTTCATAGGAAAGGAAATGATTCCTAGAACCGAACTAGCTTATTTCACACAGTACAGTGTTCGGAAATGAAGATGTTTGTTTTCTAAACAAACAACTTTAGAAATGAAGCTATACTACTAATTTGTACATCTTCTAAGATTACACTAACTAGAAATGTTTGAAGTTGCTGCACTAAACCTTCTTCATAGGAAAGCAACTGTTTCTACAACCAAACTAACTTATTTCATAGAGTACAGTTTTCGGCAATGAAGATGTATGTTTTCTAAACAAACTGCTTTAGAAATGAAGTGAAACTACTAAGTTGTACATCTTGTTAGACTACACTAACTAGAAAACTTTGAACTTGCTGTACTAAACCTTCTTCATAGGAAAGCAACTGATTCCTAGAACCGAACTAGCTTATTTCACACAGTACAGTGTTCGGCAATGAAGATGTTTGTTTTCTAAAGAAACTACTTTAGAAATGAAGCGAAACTAGTAAGTTGTACATCTTGTTAGTCAACACATACAAGGAAGGTTTGAAGTTGCTGCACATAACTTTCTTCGTAGGAAAGCAACTGATTCGTAGACCCGAACTAGCTTACTTAGCACAGTTCAATGTCGCCAATGAAGATGTATGTTTTCTAAACAAACTGCTTTAGAAATGAAGCGATACTACTAATTTGTACATCTTCTTAAATTACACTGACTAGAAATGTTTGAACTTACTGCACAAAACCTTCTTCGTAGGAAAGCAACTGATTCCTAGAACCGAACTAGCTTATTTCACACAGAACAGTGTTCGGCAATGACGATGTTTGTTTTCTAAACAAACTACAAATGAAGCCAAACTAGTAAGTTGTACACCTTGTTAGACTACACAATCAAGGAAGGTTTGAAGTTGCTGCACTAAACCTTCTTCGTAGGAAAGCAAATGATTCCTAGAACTGAACTAGCTTATTTCACACAGTACCGTGTTCGGCAATGACGATGTTTTTTTTTCTAAACAAACAACTTTAGAAATGAAGCGATACTACTAATTTGTACATCTTCTAAGATTACACTAACTAGAAATGTTTGAAGTTGCTGCACTAAACCTTCTTCATAGGAAAGGAACTGTTTCTACAACCGAACTAACTTATTTCACACAGTACAGTTTTCGGCAATGAAGATGTATGTTTTCTAAACAAACTGCTTTAGAAATGAAGTGAAACTCCTAAGTTGTATATTTTGTTAGACTACACAAACAAGGAAGGTTTCAAGTTGCTGCACTAAACCTTCTTCGTAGGAAAGCAACTGAATCCTAGAACCGAACTAACTTATTTCACACAGTACAGTTTTCGGCAATGAGGATACTTGTTTTTCAAAGACACTCCTTTAGATATGAAGCGAATCTAGTATGTTGTACATCTTGTTAGATTACACTAACTAGAAAAGATTGAACTTGCTGCACTAAACCTTCTTCGTAGGAAAGCAACTGATTCCTGAACCGAACTAGCTTATTTCAAACAATACAGTGTTTGGCAATGAAGATGTTTGTTTTCTAAACAAACTACTTTACAAATGAAGCAAAACTAGTAAGTTGTATATCTTTTTATACTACACAAGCAAGGAAGGTTGAAGTTGCTGCACTAAATCTTCTTTGTAGGAAAGCAACTCATTCCTAGAACCGAGCTAACATATTTCACACAGTACAGTTTTCGGCAATGAAGATGTACGTTTTCTAAACAAACTGCTTTAGAAATGAAGTGAAACTACTAAGTTGTACATCTTGTTAGATTACACTAACTAGAAAAGTTTGAACTTGCTGCACTAAACCTTCTTCGTAGGAAAGCAACTGATTCCTAGAACCGAACTAGCTTATTTCACACAGTACAGTGTTCGCAATGAAGAAATATCTTTTGTAAACAAACTGCTTTACAAATGAAGCGAAAGTGCAACGTTGTACATCTTGTTAGACTACACAAGCAAGGAAGGTTTGAAGTTGCTGCACTAAATCTTCTTTGTAGGAAAGCAACTGAATCCTAGTACCAAACAAACTTATTTCACACACTACAGTTTTTTTATAATGAAGATGTTTGTTTTCTAAACAAACTACTTTAGAAATGAAGCGAAACTAGTAAGTTGTACATCTTGTTGTACTACACAAACAAGGAAGTTTTGAAGTTGCTCAACTAAACCTTCTTCGTAGGAAAGCAACTGATTCCTAGAACCGAACTAACTTATTTCACACAGTACAGTTTTCGGCAATGAAGATGTATGTTTTCTAAACAAACTGCTTTAGAAATGAAGTGAAACTACTAAGTTGTACATCTTGTTAGATTACAGTAACTAGAAATGTTTGAACTTGCTGCACTAAACCTTCTGTGGAGTAAAGGAACTGATTCCTAGAACCGAACTAGCTTATTTCAAACAGTAGAGTGTTCGGCAATGAAGATTTTTGTTTTCTAAAGAAACTACGTTAGAAATGAACTGAAACTAGTAAGTTGTACATCTGGTGAGACTACACAAACAAGGAAGGTTTGAAGTCGGTGCACATAACTTTCTTCGTAGGAAAGCAACTGATGCCTAGACCCGAACTAGCTTACTTCACACAGTACAGTGTCGCAAATGAAGATGTATGTTTTCTAAACCAAATGCTTTAGAAATGAAGTGAAACTACTAATTTGTACATCTTCTTAAATTACACTAACTAGAAATGTTTCAACTTACTGAACTAAACCTTCTTCGTAGGAAAGCAACTGATTCCTAGAACCGAACTAGCTTATTTCACAGAGTACAGTGTTCGCAATGAAGATGTTTGTTTTCTAAAGAAACTACTTTAAAAATGAAGGGAAACTAGTGAGTTGTACATCTTGTTAGCCTACACAAACAAGGAAGGTTTGAAGTTGCTGCACATAACTTTCTTCAGAGGAAAGCAACTGATTCAGAGACCCGAACTAGCTTACTTCACACAGTACAGTGTCACCAATGAAGATGTATGTTTTCTAAACAAACTGCTTTAGAAATGAAGCGAAACTACTAATTTGTACATCTTCTTAAATTACACTGACTGGAAATGTTTGAACTTACTGCACTAAACCTTCTTCGTAGGAAAGCAACTGATTTCTAGAACCGAACTAGCTAATTTCACACAGTACAGTGTTCGGCAATGACGATGTTTGTTTTCTAAACAAACTACTTTACAAATGAAGCGAAACTAGTAAGTTGTATATCTTGTTAGACTACACAAACAAGGAAGGTTTCAAGTTGCTGTACTAAACCTTCTTTGTAGGAAAGCAACTGAATCCTAGAACCGAACTAACTTATTTCACACAGTACAGTTTTCGGCATTGAAGATATTTGTTTTTGAAAGAAACTACTTTAGATATGAAGCGAATCTAGTATGTTGTACATCTTCTTAGATTACACTAACTAGAAAAGATTGAACTTGCTGCACTAAACCTTCTCGTAGGAAATCAACTGATTCCTGAACCGAACTAGCTTATTTCACACAGTACAGTGTTCGGCAATGAAGATGTTTGTTTTCTAAACAAACTACTTTACAAAAGAAGCGAAACTAGTAAGTTGTACATCTTGTTATACTACACAAACAAGGAACGTTTGAAGTTGCTGCACTAAACTTTCTTTGTAGGAAAGCAACTGATTCCTAGAACCGAGCTAACTTATTTCACACAGTACAGTTTTCGGGAATGAAGATGTATGTTTTCTAAACAAACTGCTTTAGAAATGAAGTGAAACTACTAAGTTGTACATCTTGTTAGATTACACTAACTAGAAAAGTTTGAACTTGCTGCACTAAACCTTCTTCATAGGAAAGCAACTGATTCCTAGAACGTAGCTAGCTTATTTCACAAAGGACAGTGTTCGGCAATGAAGATATTTGTTTTCTAAAGAACCTACTTTAGAAATGAAGCGAAACTAATAAGTTGTACGTCTTGTTAGACTACAGAATCAAGGAAGGTTTGAAGTTGCTGCACTAAACCTTCTTCGTAGGAAAGCAACTGATTCCTAGAACCGAACTAGCTTATTTCACACAGTACAGTGTTCGGAAATGAAGATGTTTGTTTTCTAAACATATACTTTACAAATGAAGCGAAACTGCTAAGATGTACATCTTGTTAGACTACACAAACAGGGAAGGTTTGAAGTTGCTGCACTAAATTTTCTTCCTAGGAAAGCAACAGATTCCTAGAACCGAACTAACTTATTTCACAGTACTGTTTTCGGCAATGAAGATGTTTATTTTTTAACCAAACTACTTTAGTTATGAAGCAAATCTAGTATGTTGTACATCTTGTTAGATTACACTAACTGGAAAAATTTGTACTTGCTGCAGTAAACCTTCTTCGTAGGAAAGCAAATGATTCCTAGGACCGAACGAGCTTATTTCACACAGTACAGTGTTCGGCAATGAAGATGTTTGTTTTCTAAAAAAAACTACTTTAGAAATGAAGTGAAACTACTACGTTGTACATCTTGTTAGATTACACTAACTAGAAATGTTTGAACTTGCTGCACTAAACCTTCTTCGTACTAAAGCAACTGATTCCTAAAACCGAACTAACTTATTTCACACAGTACAGTTTTCGGCAATGAAGATGTTTGTTTCCTAAACAAACTACTTTACAAATGAAACGAAACTAGTAAATTGTACATCTTGTTGGACTACACAAACAAGGAAGGTTTGAAGTTGCTGAACTAAACCTTCTTCCTAGGAAAGCAACTGATTCCTAGAACCGAACTAACTTATTTCACACGGTACAGTTTTCGGCAATGAAGAAGTTTGTTTCTCAAAGAAACTACTTTAGATATGAAGCGAATCTAGTATGTTGTACATCTTGTTAGATTACACTAAGTAGAAAAATTTGAACTTGCTGCACTAAACCTTCTTCGTAGGAAAGCAACTGATTCCTAGGACCGAACGAGCTTATTTCACACAGTACAGTGTTCGGCAATGAAGATGTTTGTTTTCTAAAAAAACTACTTTAGAAATGAAGTGAAACTACTAAGTTGTACATCTTGTTAGATTACACTAACTAGAAAAGTTTGTACTTGCTGCACTAAACCTTCTTCGTAGGAAAGCAACTGATTCTAGACCCGAACTAGCTTATTTCACACAGTACAGTGTTCGGCAATGACGATGTTTGTTTTCTAAACAAACTACTTTACAAATGAAGCGAAACTAGTAAGTTGTACATCTTGTTAGACTACACAAACAAGGAAGGTTTCAAGTTGCTGCACTAAACCTTCTTCAGGGAAAGCAACTGGATCCTAGAACCGAACTAACTTATTTCACACAGTACAGTTTTCGGCAATGAAGATATTTGTTTTTGAAAGAAACTACTTTAGATATGAAGCGAATTTAGTATGTTGTACATCTTGTTAGATTACACTAACTAGAAATGTTTGAACTTGCAGGACTAAACCTTCTTCGTAGAAAAGCAACTGTTTCCTGAACCGAACTAGCTTATTTCACACAGTACAGTGTTCGGCAATGAAGATATTTGTTTTCTAAACAAACTACTTTACAAATGAAGCGAAACTAGTAAGTTGTACATCTTGTTAGATTACACTAACTAGAAAAGTTTGAACTTGCTGCACTAAACCTTCTTCGTAGGAAAGCAACTGATTCCTAGAACCGAACTAGCTTATTTCACACAGTACAGTGTTCGGCAATGAGGATGTTTGTTTTGTAAACAAACTACTTTACAAATGAAGCGAATCTGCTAAGTTGTACATCTTGTTAGACTACAGAAGCAAGGAAGGTTTGAAGTTGCTGCACTAAATCTTCTTTTTAGGAAAGCAACTGATTCCTAGAACCAAACTAACTTATTTCACACAGTACAGTTTTCGGCAATGAAGATGTATGTTTTCTAAACAAACTGCTTTAGAAACGAAGTGAAACTACTAATTTGTACATCTTCTTAAATTACACTAACTAGAAATGTTTGAACTTACTGCACTAAACCTTCTTCGTAGGAAAGCAACTGATTCCGAGAACCGAACTAGCTTATTTCAGACAGTACAGTGTTCGGCAATGACGATATTTGTTTTCTAAACAAACTACTTTACAAATGAAGCGAAACTTGTAAGTTGTACATCTTGTTAGACTATACAAACAAGGAAGGTTTCAAGTTTCTGCACTAAACCTTCTTCTTAGGAAAGCAACTGAATCCTAGAACCGAACTAACTTATTTCACACAGTACGGTTTTCGGCAATGAAGATATTTGTTTTTGAAAGAAACTACTTTAGATATGAGGCGAATCTAGTATGTTGTACATCTTGTTAGATTACACTAACTAGAAAAGATTGAACTTGCTGCACTAAACCTTCTTCGTAGTAAAGCAACTGATTCCTAGAACCGAACTAGCTCATTTCACAGAGTAAGTGTTCGGCAATGACGATGTTTGTTTTCTAAACAAACTACTTTACAAAAGAAGTGAAACTAGTAAGTTGTACATCTTGTTATACTACACAAACAAGGAAGGTTTGACGTTGCTGCACTAAACTTTCTTCGTAGGAAAGCAACTGATTCCTAGAACCGAACTAACTTATTTCACACAGTACAGTTTTCGGCAATGAAGATGTATGTGTTCTAAACAAACTGCTTTAGAAATTAAGTGAAACTACTAAGTTGTACATCTTGTTAGACTACACTTGTAGAGAGCTGCGAGGTGCCGCGCCTTAAAGCTGGCGCTGACTTCCGCCTTCCGCCTTCCCGATGGCGAGTGCTCTCCTGGATAAACAAGTCCTTATTTGGCTTGGGCCGTGATCTAGGCTTGCTTCCGCATATGTGGACCTGTCTGCATTCACCACGTGGCTTACCAGGGTTGGCTGTTCAAAGGCTTCTTAAGCTTTGGGCGGGCTTGTCCCGGGAGTAGTGAGGCAGTGTGTGAGTGAGTCAGTGAGGGAGTGAGGCAGTGAGTGAGTGAGGCAGTCAGTGAGTGAGGCAGTCAGTCAGTGAGTGAGTCTGTGGGTCAGTGAGTGAGTGAGTGAGTGAGTGAGTGAGTGAGTGAGTGAGTGAGTCAGTGAGTGAGTGAGTGAGGGAGTCAGTGAGTCAGTCAGTCAGTGAGTCAGTCAGTCAGTCAGTCAGTCAGTCAGTCAGTCAGAAGATTGTTCAAGGTTCCTGAATAAACTGCTGAAAGAAGAGTCCGAGCATTGCGTCTTCCTTGCTGGTCGAGGCGGACGCGACAAATGGTGGCCCGTACGGGGAACTCAGAACTTGAAGGGCAGCTAGCTGGTAAGTTCCAGGTAAGTGGACAAAAAGGGTAAAGGCAAGTTTTCCGGTAGAGAGACGATAAGGTCCCATAGCAAAATGGGCAATACATCTTCCAGTATTAGGGTTAAAAGGTGCCACAATAAGGTTTCCTTAGAGGAAACGCAGTGAGAAGATTTCTTAAGAATGATAGCCGGCCAATTAATGTATATTTGTTCGTGTGTCTTATTAGTGTATAAAAGTTGGTTAACCTCATGTGGTGTATTTGTGTTGTAGTGTGTCTAGTCATATTACATAGGGCAAACGAGAATGATTCAGAAGCAGTTAAAAAAAAAAATTTTAGAGGAAGTGAGAGAAGAGCGCTCGAGTAAAACATCTAAAAGAAAAAGTAAGGTTCCTGAATAAACTGTTGAAAGAAGAGTCCGAAGAGGGACTCAGAACTTTCTGCAGTCAGGGCAGTGCACTGGTAAGTTCCCAGGTAAGGTGGGAATCCATGACAAAAAGCGGGAAAGTTCCCAGGTAAGGTGGGAATCCGCGACAAAAGCGGGGAATTTTGCTCCTCTCGGTAGAAAAAGAGGGAGCAGGAAGAGTTCGCGGTGTAGCGAACCGAAAGTAAAAGTTGTAAAAGAATTTTTTGCAAATTTAGCCATGGGCGCTTCTTACTTGCACCCAATTTTTTTGGCTCTGAATGAGCTGCTTCGTTCAAAAAACTTAAAGATAAAGGGGAGTACCCTGGAGAGGTTCCTGGAGGAATGTGATGCCATAGCCCCTTGGTTTGCGTGCTCTGGAAGTCTTACAATCCCTTCATGGGAAAAATTGGGCGAAGATCTTGATTTTGCAGCAGACCAGGGCACGCTTAAGGGTGGGGTAAGATCGATCTGGAGGTTAGTGAGGAACTGCCTCGAGGAAGAAAGGTCGAAATAGGCAAACAATGAAAAAGAGGCAAAAACAAAGAACAACTTATATCCAACACTTGAGCTAGAAGATTCGGAGTCTACGGATTCTAAAGAAGAGCTGCAGGCTCTCATAAAACAAATGAAAAGATCAAAATTATGCTAAGTGCAGACAGTATTGAACTTCGAGGCTTGTCTTATGAGCTTTCAAAGGGGAAGGAAAGACTGCAGAGGACTTTGTTGGAACTGGGCTACTGGCATAAGGGATGGCTACGTTCTGCTATCCAGGCCCAGAAAGTTTGATCAAGGTTAAATTTGTAATGGACTGATGTGCTTGGCTAAAGATATCGGACTGAGATTTTAAGACTTTAAGTTGAAAAACCTCAAGCAAGTTAAAAGCAGAGGCACTGAGACGGTTTTAGGTTACTGAAGCTGCTATTGTCAACGCATTACCAATCTTAAGGAAGGTGGAAGGAAGGTGGCCTGACTTGATTTACATTAAAACAATGGAGAGGATGCCTGAGGAAAGACTGTAAAAAATGCAAATTCTTGGAAAGAGCTGACTAGAGAAGGAACCTGCTTTTCAAGGCTATATTGAACTTGAACTGCAGAAGTTTGATGACTGCTGATGGTGGTTGAGTTTGCATTGTTTTAGTTTCTCCTTGCTAATGTTGTTAAAAGACCTTGGATTATACTAGGGCTGCAAATTTATCCAGATCTTTGTCTAGTTTTCTATTACAGAATTGGTCGCTTGAATTTGAAGATACCTTAAAAGAATTGAGGCTGGCCGTAGTTAATGTGAATTCTACCTACATGGACCTCTCCTTTGCCTCTGGATTGTCATCTTGGCTGACCTCCGCAATGAATCATTTGAAGGAATGGGCGGGTTTGGGTGCTCTTTAGCAGGCCTTCTGTTACCGGTCTCTCTGGTTTGCTTGTGGTGTCTGTGTAAAATCAGGGTCACGCAATGACGGGATGCAGCTATGATCCTTCAAGCCTTTACTGCCATAGAGGCTGCACAGTCCCCCTAAGTCTGGCTGGCTACAACTAAAAGTTAATCTTCTTCCTGCTCAGGTTGCGAGGCTAAGCACTGCACTCTGGGTTAGCCCTAGAAATCCAGAGAAGAGCATGTTTGATTGCATGCGGGTTGATGCCCCAGATCCCGCCTCTGAGAAAAAGGCATCAGGGTTGCAAAAATACACATCATCAGAGATCAGACCTCTACTCTTACCTGTGGCTTGTTTTAAAACATAAAAGGGGGAACTGTAGAGAGCTGCGAGGTGCCGCGCCTTAAAGATGGCGCTGGCTTCCGCCTTCCGCCTTCCCGATGGCGAGTGCTCTCCTGGATAAACAAGTCCTTATTTGGCTTGGGCCGTGATCTAGGCTTGCTTCCGCATATGTGGACCTATCTGCATTCACCACGTGGCTTACCAGGGTTGGCTGTTCAAAGGCTTCTTAAGCTTTGGGCGGGCTTGTCCCGGGAGTAGTGAGGCAGTGTGTGAGTGAGTCAGTGAGGGAGTGAGGCAGTGAGTGAGTGAGGCAGTCAGTGAGTGAGGCAGTCAGTCAGTGAGTGAGTCTGTGGGTCAGTGAGTGAGTGAGTGAATGAGTGAGTGAGTGAGTGAGTGAGTCAGTGAGTGAGTGAGTGAGGGAGTCAGTGAGTCAGTCAGTCAGTGAGTCAGTCAGTCAGTCAGTCAGTCAGTCAGTCAGTCAGTCAGTCAGAAGATTGTTCAAGGTTCCTGAATAAACTGCTGAAAGAAGAGTCCGAGCGTTGCGTCTTCCTTGCTGGTCGAGGCGGACGCGACATACACTAACTAGAAAACTTTGACTTGCTGTACTAAACCTTCTTCGTAGGAAAGCAACTGATTCCTAGAACCGAACTAGCTTATTTCACACAGTACAGTGTTCGGCAATGAAGATATTTCTTTCCTAAAGAAACTACTTTAGAAATGAAGCGAAACTAGTAAGTTGTACATCTTGTTAGACTACACAAACAAGGAAGGTTTGAAGTTGCTGCACTAAACCTTCTTCGTAAGAAAGCAAATGATTCCTAAACCGAACTAGCTTATTTCACACAGTACAGTGTTCGGCAATGAAGATGTTTGTTTTCTAAACAAACACCTTTAGAAATGAAGCGATACTACTAATTTGTACATCTTCACAGATTACACTAATTAGAAATGTTTGAAGTTGCTGCAGTAAACCTTCTTCGTAGGAAAGCAACTGATTCCTAGAACCGAACTAGCTTATTTCACACAGTACAGTGTTCGGCAATGAAGATGTTTGTTTTGTAAAGAAACTACTTTACAAATGAAGCGAAATTGCTAAGTTGTACATCTTGTTAGACTACACAAGCAAGGAAGGTTTGAAGTTGCTGCACTAAATCTTCTTTGTAGGAAAGCAACTGATTCCTAGAATCGAAGTAGGTTATTTCACACAGTACAGTGTTCAGAAATGAAGATATTTGTTTTCTAAAGAAACTACTTTAGAAATGAAGCGAAACTAGTAAGTTGTACATCTTGTTAGACTACACAAACACGGAACGTTTGAAGTTGCTGCACTAAACCTTCTTCATATTAAAGCAATTGATTGCTAGAATCGAAGTAGGTTATTTCACACAGTACAGTGTTCGGCAATGAACATGTTTGTTTTCTAAACAAACTACTTTACAAATGAAGCGAAACTAGTAAGTTGTACATCTTCTTAGACTAACACAAACAAGGAAGGTTTCAAGTTGCTGCACTTAACCTTCTTCGTAGGAAAGCAACTGATTCCTAGAACCGAACTACCTTATTTCACACAGTACAGTTTTCGGCAATGAAGATGTTTGTTTTCTAAAACAAACTACTTTAGAACTGAAGCGAAACTAGTAAGTTGTAGATCTTCTTATACTACACAAACAAGGAAGTTTTGAAGTTGCTCAACTAAACCTTTTTCGTAGGAAACCAACTGATTCCTACAACCGAACTAACTTATTTCACACAGTACAGTTTTCGGTAATGAAGATGTATGTTTTCTAAACAAACTGCTTTAGAAATGAAGTGAAACTACTAAGTTGTACATCTTGTTAGATTACACTAACTAGAAAATTTTGAACTTGCTGCACTAAAACTTCTTCGTAGGAAAGCAACTGAATCCTAGAACCGAACTAGCTTATTTCACACTGTACAGTGTTTGGCAATGAAGATGTTTGTTTTGTAAACAAATTACTTTACAAATAAAGTGAAACTGCTAAGTTGTATATCTTGTTAGACTACACAAACAAGGAAGGTTTGAAGTTGCTGCACTAAACTTTCTTCGTAGGAAATCAAGTGATTCCTAGAACCGAACTAACTTATTTCACACAGTACAGTTTTCGGCAATGAAGATGTTTGTTTTCTCAACAAACTACTTTAGATATGAAGCAAATCTAGTATGTTGTACATCTTGTTAGATTACACTAACTAGAAAAGATTGAACTTGCTGCACTAAACCTTCTTCGTAGGAAAGCAACTGATTCCTAGAGCCGACCTAGCTTATTTCACACAGTACAGTGTTCGGCAATGAAGATGTTTGTTTTCTAAACAAACTACTTTACAAATGAAGCGAAACTACTAAGTTGTACATCTTGTTAGACTACACTAACTAGAAAACTTTGAACTTGCTGTACTAAACCTTGTTCATAGGAAAGCAACTGATTCCTAGAACCGAACTAGCATATTTCTCACGGTACAATGTTCGGCAATGAAGACGGATGTTTTCTAAACAAACTGCTTTAGAAATGAAGTAAAACTACTAAGTTGTAAATCTTGTTAGATTACACTAACTAGAAATGTTTAAAGTTGCTGCAGTAAACCTTCTTCGGGGGAAAGCAACTGATTCCTACAACCAAACTAACTTATTGCACACGTACAGTTTTCGACAATGAATATGTATGTTTTCTAAACAAACTGCTTTAGAAATGAAGCGATACTACTAATTTGTACATCTTCTTAGATTACACTAACTAGAAATGTTTGAAGTTGCTGCACTAAACCATGTTCGTAGGAAAGCAACTGATTCCTACAACCGAACTAACTTTCTTCACACAGTACAGTTTTTGGCAATGAAGATGTATGTTTTCTAAACAAACTGCTTTAGAAATGAAGTGAAACTACTAAGTTGTACATCTTGTTAGATTACACTAACTAGAAAAGTTTGAACTTGCTGCCCTAAACCTTCTTCGTAGGAAAGCAACTGATTCCTAGAACCGAACTAGCTTATTTCACACAGTACAGTGTTGGGCAATGACGATGTTTGTATTCTAAACAAACTACTTTACAAATGAAGTGAAACTAGTAAGTTGTACATCTTGTTAGACTACACAAACAAGGAAGGTTTCAAGTTGCTGCACTAAACCTTCTTCGTAGGAAAGCAACGGAATCCTAGAACCGAACTAACTTATTTCACACAGTACAGTTTTCCGCAATGAAGATATTTGTTTTTGAAAGAAACTACTTTAGACATGAGGCGAATCTAGTATGTTGTACACCTTGTTAGATTACACTAACTAGAAAAGACTGAACTAGCTGCACTAAACCTTCTTCGTAGTACAGCAACTGATTCCTAGAACCGAACTAGCTTATTTCACACAGTACAGTGTTCGGCAATGAAGATGTTTGTTTTCTAAACAAACTACTTTACAAATGAAGCGAAACTAGTAAGTTGTACATCTTGTCATACTACACAAACAAGGAAGGTTTGAAGTTGCTCCACTAAACCTTCGTAGGAAAGCAAATGATTCCTAAACCGAACTAGCTTATTTCACACAGTACAGTGTTCAGCAATGAAGATGTTTGTTTTCTAAACAAACACCTTTAGAAATGAAGCCATACTACTAATTTGTACATCTTCTCAGATTACACTAAAGAGAAATGTTTGAAGTTGCTGCACTAAACCTTCTTCGTAAGAAAGCAACTGATTCCTACAACCGAACTAACTTATTTCACACATTACAGTTTTCGACAATGAAGATGTATGTTTTATGAACAAACTGCTTTAGAAATGAAGTGAAACTATTAAGTTGTACATCTTGTTAGACTACACTAACTAGAAATGTTTGAACTTGCTGCACTAAACCTTCTTCGTAGGAAAGCAACTGATTCCTAGAATCGAACTTGCTTATTTCTCACAGTACAGTGTTCGGCAATGAAGATGTTTGTTTTGTAAACAAACTACTTTAAAAATGAAGCGAAACTAGTAAGTTGTACATCTTGTTAGACTACACAAACAAGGAAGGTTTCAAGTTGCTGGACTTAACCTTCTTCGTAGGAAAGCAACTGATTCCTAGAACCAAACTAACTATTTCACACAGTACAGTTTTTCGGCAATGAAGATGTTTGTTTTCTAAACAAACTACTTTAGAAATGAAGCGAAACTAGTAAGTTGTACATCTTGTTATACTACACAAACAAGGAAGTTTTGCAGTTGCTGAACTAAACCTTCTTCAGAGAGGAAAGCAACTGATTCCCAGAACCGAACTTACTTATTTCACACAGTACAGTTTTCGCAATGAAGATGTATGTTTCTAAACAAACTGCTTTAGAAATGAAGTGAAACTACTAAGTTGTACATCTTGTTAGATTCCACTAACTAGAAATGTTTGAACTTGCTGCACTAAACCTTCTTCGGAGGAAAGGAACTGATTCCTAGAACCGAACTAACTTATTTCACACAGTACAGTGTTCGGCAATGAAGATGTTTGTTTTCTTAACAAACTACTTTAGAAATGAAGCGAAACTAGTTAGTTGTACATCTTGTTAGACTACACAAACAAGGAAGGTTTCAAGTTGCTGCACTTAACCTTCTTCGTAGGAAAGTAACAGATTCCTAGAATCGAACTAACTTATTTCACACAGTACAGTTTTCGGCAATGAAGATGTTTGTTTTCTTAACAAACTGCTTTAGAAATGAAGCGAAACTAGTAAGTTGTACATCTTGTTATACTACACAAACAAGGAAGTTTTGAAGGTGCTGAACTAAACCTTCTTCGTAGAAAAGCAACTGATTCCTAGAACCGAACTAACTTATTTCACACTGTACAGTTTTCGACAATGAAGATGTTTGTTTCTGAAAGAAACTACTTTAGATATGAAGCGAATATAGTATGTTGTACATCTTGTTAGAATACACTAACTAGAATACTTTGAACTTGCTGCACTAAAGCTTCTTCGTAGGAAAGCAACTGATTCCTAGAACCGAACTAGCTTATTTCACACAGTACAGTGTTCGGCAATGAAGATGTTTGTTTTCTTAACAAACTACTTTAGAAATGAAGCGAAATTAGTAAGTTGTACATCTTGTTATACTACACAAACAAGGAAGGTTTGAAGTTGCTGCACTAAACTTTCTTCGTAGGAAAGCAACTGATTCCTAGAACCGAACTAACTTATTTCACACAGTACAGTTTTCGGCAATGAAGATGTATGTTTTCTAAACAAACTGCTTTAGAAATGAAGTGAAACTACTAAGTTGTACATCTTGTTAGACTACACTATCTAGAAAAGTTTGAACTTGCTGCACTAAACCTTCTTCGGATGAAAGGAACTGATTCCTAGAACCGAACGAGCTTATTTCACACAGTACAGTGTTCAGCAATGAAGATGTTTTTTTTCTAAACAAACTACTTATACAAATGAATCGAAACTGCTAAGATGTACATCTTGTTAGACTACACAAACAAGGAAGGTTTGAAGTTGGTGCACTAAACTTTCTTCGTAGGAAAGCAACTGAATCCTAGAACCAAACTAACTTATTTCACACAGTACAGTTTTGGGCAATGAAGATGTTTGTTTTTTAAGCAAAGTACTTTAGTTATGAAGCAAATCTAGTATGTTGTACATCTTGTTAGATTACAATAACTAGAAAAATTTGAACTTGCTGCACTAAACCTTCTTCGTAGGTAAGCAACTGATTCCTAGGACCGAACGAGCTTATTTCACACAGTACAGTGTTCGGCAATGAAGATATTTGTTTTCTAAACAAACTACTTTAGAAATGAAGTGAAACTACTAAGTTGTACATCTTGTTAGATTACACTAACTAGAAATGTTTGAACTTGCTGCACTAAACCTTCTTCAGGGAAAGCAACTGATTCCTAGAACCGAACTTACTTATTTCACACGGTACAGTTTTCGGCAATGAAGATGTATGTTTTCTAAACAAACTGCTTTAGAAATGAAGTGAAACTACTAAGTTGTACATCTTGTTAGATTACACTAACTAGAAAGGTTTGAACTTGCTGCACTAAACCTTCTTCGTAGGGAAGCAACTGATTCCTAGAACCGAACTAGCTTATTTCACACAGTACAGTGTTCGGCAATGAAGATGTTTGTTTTCTAAACAAACTACTTTACAAATGAAGCGAAACTGCAAAGTTGTACATCTTGTTAGACTACACAAACAAGGAAGGTTTGAAGTTGCTGCACTAAATCTTCTTCGTAGGAAAGCAACTGATTCCTAGAACCGAACTAACTTATTTCACACAGTTCAGTTATCGGCAATGAAGATGTTGGTTTTCTAAACAAACTACTTTAGAAATGAAGCGAAACTAGTAAGTTGTACATCTTGTTATACTACACAAACAAGGAAGTTTTGAAGTTGCTGAACTAAACCTTCTTCGTAGGAAAGCAACTGATTCCTAGAACCGAACTAACTTATTTCACACAGTACAGTTTTCGGCAATGAAGATGTATGTGTTCTAAACAAACTGCTTTAGAAATGAAGTGAAACTACTAAGTTGGACATCTTGTTAGATTACACTAACTAGAAATGTTTGAACTTGCTGCACTAAACCTTCTTCGGACGAAAGGAACTGATTCCTAGAACCGAACTAGCTTACTTCACACAGTACAGTGTCGCCAATGAAGATGTATGTTTTCTAAACCAACTGCTTTAGAAATGAAGCGAAACTACTAATTTGTACATCTTCTTAAATTACACTAACTAGAAATATTTGAACTTACAGCACTAAACCTTCGTCGTAGGAAAGCAACTGATTCCTAGAACCAAACTAGGTTATTTCACACAGTACAGTGTTCGGCAATGATGATGTTTGTTTTCTAAACAAACTACTTTACAAATGAAGTGAAAGTAGTACGTTGTACATCTTGTTAGACTACACAAACAGGGAAGGTTACAAGTTGCTGCACTAAACCTACTTCATAGGAAAGCAACTGAATCCTAGAACCGAACTAACTTATTTCACACAGTACAGTTTTCGGCAATGAAGATATTTGTTTTTGAAAGAAACTACTTTAGATATGAAGCGAATCTAGTATGTTGTACATATTGTTAGATTACAATAACTAGAAAAGTTTGAACTTGCTGCACTAAACCTTCTTCGTAGGAAAGCAACTGATTCCTAGAACCGAACGAGCTTATTTCACACAGTACAGTGTTCGGCAATGAAGATGTTTGTTTTCTAAAGAAACTACTTTAGAAATGAAGCGAAACTAGTAAGTTGTATATCTTGTTAGACTACACAATCAAGGAAGGTTTCAAGTTGCTGCACTAAACCTTCTTCGTAGGAAAGCAACTGATTCCTACAACCGAACTTACTTATTTCACACAGTACAGTTTTCGGCAATGAAGATGTATGTTTTCTAAACAAACTGCGTTAGAAATGAAGTGAAACTACTAAGTTGTACATCTTGTTGGAATACACTAACTAGAAATGTTTGAACTTGCTGCACTAAACCTTCTTCGGAGGAAAGAAACTGATTCCTAGAATCGAACTAGCTTATTTCACCCAGTACAGAATTCTGCAATGAAGATGTTTGTTTTCTAAAGAAACTACTTTAGTGTTGCGACTGCCTCGACCAG
Source organism: Orientallactaga sibirica (assembly GCA_036365145.1). Taxonomy (NCBI): domain Eukaryota; kingdom Metazoa; phylum Chordata; class Mammalia; order Rodentia; family Dipodidae; genus Orientallactaga; species Orientallactaga sibirica. The sequence continues at coordinate 52,520 of JAEOAD010001086.1, read as the reverse complement.
CAAGGAAGACACAACGCTCGGACTCTTCTTTCAGCAGTTTATTCAGGAACCTTGAACAATCTTCTGACTGACTGACTGACTGACTGCCTCACTCACTGACTCACTCACTGACTGACTGCCTCACTCACTCACTCACTGACTCACTGACTCACTCACTGACTGACTGCCTCACTCACTCACTCACTCACTGACTCACTCACTGACTCACTCACTGACTCACTCACTGACTCACTCACTGACTGCCTGCTCACTCCCACAGACTCACTACTTGACTCCCTCACTGACTCACTGACTGAACGCGCCCAGGACAAGCTCGCCCAAAGCTTAAGAAGCCTTTGAACAGCCAACCCTGGTGTGCCACGTGGTGAATGCAGATAGGTCCACATATGGGGAAGCAAGCCTAGATCACGGCCCAAGCCAAATAAGGACTTGTTTATCCAGGAGAGCACTCGCCATCGGGAAGACGGAAGGCAGAAGCCAGCGCCATCTTTAAGGCGCGGCACCTCGCAGCTCTCTACACTTTAGAAATGAACCGAAACTAGTAAGTTGTACATCTTGTTAGACTACACAAACAAGGAAGGTTTGAAGTTGCTGCACTAAACCTTCTTCGTAGAAAAGCAAATGATTCCTAGAACCGAACTAGCTTATTTCACACACTACAGTGTTCGGCAATGAAGATGTCTGTTTTCAAAACAAAAACTTTAGAAATGAAGCATACTACTAATTTGTACATCTTCTTAGATTACACTAACTAGAAATGTTTGAAGTTGCTGCACTAAACCTTCTTCGTAGGAAAGCAACTGATTCCTACAACCAAACTAACTTATTTCACACAGTACAGTGTTCGGCAATGAAGATGTATGTTTTCTAAAAAAACTGCTATAGAAATAAAGTGAAACTACTAAGTTGTACATCTTGTTAGATTACACTAACTAGAAAAGTTTGAACTTCCTGCACTAAACCTTCTTCGTAGGAAAGCAACTGATTCCTAGAACCGAACTAGCTTATTTCACACAGTACAGTGTTCGGCAATGAAGATGTTTGTTTTGTAAACAAACTACTTTACAAATGAAGTGAAACTGCTAAGTTGTATATCTTGTTAGACTACACAAACAAGCTAGGTTTGAAGTTGCTGCACTAAATTTTCTTCGTAGGAAAGCAACTGATTCCTAGAAGCGAACTAACTTATTTCACACAGTACCGTGTTCGGCAATGAAGATGTTTGTTTTCTAAACAAACTACTTTACAAATGAAGCGAAAGTAGTCAGTTGTACATCTTGTTAGACTACACAAACAAGGAAGGTTTCAAGTTGCTGCACTAAACCTTCTTCGTAGGAAAGCAAGTGATTCCTAGAACCAAACTAACTTATTTCACACAGTACAGTTTTCGACAATGTAGATGTTTGTTTCTGAAAGAAACTACTTTAGATATGAAGCGAATCTAGTATGTTGTACATCTTGTTAGATTACACATACTAGAAAAGTTTGAACTTGCTGCATTAAAGCTTCTTCATAGGAAAGCAACTGATTCCTAGAACCGAACGAGCTTATTTCACACTGTACAGTGTTCGGCAATGAAGATGTTTGTTTTCTAAACAACTACTTCACAAATGAATCGAAACTAGTAAGTTGTACATCTTGTTGGACTACACAAACAAGGAAGGTTTGAAGTTGCTGCACTAAAGTTTCTTCTTAGGAAAGCAACTGATTCCTAGAACCAAACTAACTTATTTCACACAGTACAGTTTTCGGCAATGAAGATGTATGTTTTCTAAACAAACTGCTTTAGAAATGAAGTGAAACTACTAAGTTGTACATCTTGTTAGACTACACTAACTAGAAAAGTTTGAACTTGCTACACTAAACCTTCTTCGTAGGAAAGCAACTGATACCTAGAACCGAACTAGCTTATTTCACACAGTACAGTGTTCGGGAATGAAGACGTATGTTTTCTAAACAAACTGCTTTAGAAATGAAGTGAAACTACTAAGTTGTACATCTTGTTAGACTACACTATCTAGAAAAGTTTGAACTTGCTGCACTAAACCTTCTTCGGATGAAAGGAACTGATTCCTAGAACCGAACGAGCTTATTTCACACAGTACAGTGTTCAGCAATGAAGATGTTTTTTTTCTAAACAAACTACTTATACAAATGAATCGAAACTGCTAAGATGTACATCTTGTTAGACTACACAAACAAGGAAGGTTTGAAGTTGGTGCACTAAACTTTCTTCGTAGGAAAGCAACTGAATCCTAGAACCAAACTAACTTATTTCACACAGTACAGTTTTGGGCAATGAAGATGTTGTTTTTTAAGCAAAGTACTTTAGTTATGAAGCAAATCTAGTATGTTGTACATCTTGTTAGATTACACTAACTAGAAAAATTTGAACTTGCTGCACTTAACCTTCTTCGTAGGTAAGCAACTGATTCCTAGGACCGAACGAGCTTATTTCACACAGTACAGTGTTCGGCAATGAAGATATTTGTTTTCTAAACAAACTACTTTAGAAATGAAGTGAAACTACTAAGTTGTACATCTTGTTAGATTACACTAACTAGAAATGTTTGAACTTGCTGCACTAAACCTTCTTCGTAGGAAAGGAACTGATTCCTACAAGCAAACGAGCTTATTTCACATAGTACAGTGTTCGCCAATGAAGATGTTTGTTTTCTAAACAAACAACTTTAGAAATGGAGCGAAACTAGTAAGTTGTACATGTTTTTTGACTACACAAACGAGGAAGGTTTGAAGTTGCTGCAGTAAACCTTCTATGTATGAAAGCAACTGATTCCTAGAACAGAAATAACTTATTTCACACAGTATAATTTTTGGCAATGAAGATGTATGTTTTCTAAACAAACTGCTTTAGAAATGAAGTGAAACAACTAAGTTGTATATCTTGTTAGACTACACTAACTATAAAAGTTTGAACTTGCTGCACTAAACATTCTTCGTAGGAAAGCAACTGATTCCTAGAACCAAACTAGCTTATTTCACACAGTACAGTGTTCGGCAATGAAGATGTTTGTTTTCTAAACAAACTACTTTACAAATGAAGCGAAACTGCTAAGATGTACACCTTGTTAGACTACAAAAACAAGGAAGGTTTGAAGTTGCTGCACTAAACTTTCTTCGTAGGAAAGCAACTGATTCCTGGAACCAAACTAACTTATTTCACACAGTACAGTTTTTGGCAATGAAGATGTTTGTTTTTGAAAGAAACTACTTTAGATATAAAGCAAATCTAGTATGTTGTACATCTTGTTAGATTACACTAACTAGAAATGTTTGAACTTGCTGCACTAAACCTTCTTGGTAGGAAAGCAACTGATTCCTAGGACCGAACGAGCTTATTTCACACAGTACAGTGTTCGGCAATGAAGATGTTTGTTTTCTAAAACAAACTACTTTAGAACTGAAGCGAAATTAGTAAGTTGTACATCTTGTTATACTGCACAAACAAAGAAGGTTTGAAGTTGCTGCACTAAACTTTCTTCGTAGGAAAGCAACTGATTCCTAGAACCGAACTAACTTATTTCACACAGTACAGTTTTCGGCAATGAAGATGTATGTTTTCTGAACATACTGCTTTAGAAATGAAGTGAAATTACTAAGTTGTACATCTTGTTAGACTACACTAACTAGAAAAGTTTGAACTTGGTGCACTAAACCTTCTTCGTAGGAAAGCAACTGATTCCTAGAACCGAACGAGCTTATTTCACATAGTACAGTGTTCGGCAATGAAGATGTTTGTTTTCTAAACAAACAACTTTAGAAATGGAGCGAAACTAGTAAGTTGTATATCTTGTTAGACTACACTAACTAGAAAAGTTTGAACTAGGTGCACTAAACCTTCTTCGTACGAAAGCAACTGATTTCTAGAACCGAACGAGCTTATTTCACATAGTACAGTGTTCGGCAAGGAAGATGTTTGTTTTCTAAACAAACAACTTTAGAAATGGAGCGAAACTAGTAAGTTGTACATCTTGTTAGACTACACAAACGAGGAAGGTTTGAAGTTGCTGCAGTCAACCTTCTTCTGTAGGAAAGCAACTGATTCCTAGAACCGAACTAGCTTATTTCACACAGTACAGTATTCGGCAATGAAGATGTTTGTTTTCTAAACAAACTACTTTACAAATGAAGCGAAACTGCTAAGTTGTACATATTGTTAGACTACACAAACAAGGAAGGTTTGAAGTTACTGCACTACACTTTCTTCGTAGGAAAGCAACTGATTCCTAGAACAGAACTAACTTATTTGACACAGTACAGTTTTCGGCAATGAAGATGTTTGTTTTCTAAACAAACTACTTTAGATATGAAGCAAATCTAGTATGGTGTACATCTTGTTAGATTACACTAACTAGAAAAGTTTGAACTTGCTGCAATAAACCTTCTTCGTTGGAAAGAAACTGATTCCTAGGAACGAACGAGCTTATTTCACACAGTACAGTGTTCGGAAATGAAGATGTTTGTTTTCTAAACAAACTACCTTAGAAATGAAGTGAAACTACTAAGTTGTACATCTTGTTATACTACACAAGCAAGGGAGGTTTGAAATTGCTGCACTAAATCTTCTTTGTAGGAAAGCAACTGATTCCTAGAACCGAACTAACTTATTTCACACAGTAAAGTTATCGGCAATGAAGATGTTTGTTTTCTAAACAAACTACTTTAGAAATGAAGCGAAACTAGTAAGTTGTACATCTTGTTATACTACACAAACAAGGAAGTTTTGAAGTTGCGGAACTAAACCTTCTTCGGAGGAAAGGAACTGATTCCTAGAACCGAACTATCTTATTTCACCCAGTACAGTGTTCGGCAATGCAGATGTTTGTTTTCTAAACAAACTACTTTAGAAATGAACCGAAGCTAGTACATTGTACATCTTTATGACTACACAAACAAGGAAGGTTTGAAGTTGCTGCACAAAACTTTCTTCGTAGGAAAGCAACTGATTCCTAGATCCGAACTAGGTTATTTCACACAGTACAGTGTTCGGCAATGATGATGTTTGTTTTCTAAACAAACTACTTTACAAATGAAGCGAAACTAGTACGTTGTACATCTTGTTAGGCTACACAAACAAGGAAGGTTTCAAGTTGCTGCACTAAACCTTCTTCATAGGAAAGCAACTGAATCCTAGAACCGAACTAACTTATTTCACACAGTACAGTTTTCGGCAATGAAGATATTTGTTTTTGAAAGAAACTGCTTTAGATATGAAGCAAATCTAGTATGTTGTACATCTTGTTAGATTACACTAACTAGAAAAGATTGAACTTGCGGCACTAAACCTTCTCCGTAGGAAAGCAACTGATTCCTAGAACCGAACTAACTTATTTCACACAGTACAGTGTTCGGCAATGAAGATGTTTGTTTTCTAAAGAAACTACTTTAGAAATGAAGCGAAACTTGTAAGTTGTACATCTTGTTAGACTACACAATCAAGGAAGGTTTCAAGATGCTGCACTAAACCTTCTTCGTAGGAAAGCACATCATTCCTAGAACGGAACTAGCTTATTTCACACAGTACAGTGTTCGGCAATGAAGATGTTTGTTTTCTAAACAAACAACTTTAGAAATGAAGTGATACTACCAATTTGTACATCTTCTTAGATTACACTAACTAGAAATGTTTGAAGTTGCTGCACTAAACCTTCTTCGTAGGAAAGCAACTGATTTCTACAACCGAAATAACTTATTTCACACAGTACAGTTTTCGGCAATGAAGATATATGTTTTATAAACAAACTGCTTTAGAAATGAAGTGAAAGTACTAAGTTGTACATCTTGTTAGACTACACTAACTAGAAAAGTTTGAACTTGCTGCACTAAACCTTCTTCGTAGGAAAGCAACTGATTCCTAGAATCGAACTAGCTTATTTCAAACAGTACAGTTTTCGGCATTGAAGATGTTTGTTTTCTAAACAAACTACTTTACAAATGAAATGAAACTGCTAAGATGTAATTCTTGTTAGACTACAAAAACAAGGAAGGTTTGAAGTTGTTGCACTAAACTTTCTTCGTAGGAAAGCAACTGATTCCTAGTACCGAACTAACTTATTTCAAACAGTACAGTTTTCGGCAATGAAGATGTTTGTTTCTAAACAAACTACTTTAGGTATGAAGCAAATCTAGTATGTTGTACATCTGGTTAGATTACACTAACTAGAAAAGTTTGAACTTGCTTCACTAAACCTTCTTCGTAGGAAAGCAACTGATTCCTAGGACCGAACGAGCTTATTTCACACAGTACAGTGTTCGGCAATGAAGATGTTTGTTTTCTAAACAAACTCCTTTAGAAATGAAGTGAAACTACTACGTTGAACACCTTGTTAGATTACACTAACTAGAAATGTTTGAACTTGCTGCACTAAACCTTCTTCGTAGGAAAGCAACTGATTCCTAGAACCGAACTAACTTATTTCACACAGTAGAGTTTTTGGCAATGAAGATGTATGTTTTCTAAACAAATTGCTTTAGAAATGAAGTGAAAGAACTAAGTGGTACATCTTGTTAGATTACACTACCTAGAAAAGTTTGAACTTGCTGCACTAAACCTTGTTTGTAGGAAAGCAACTATTTCCTAGAACCGAAGTAGCTTATTTTACACAGTACAGTTTTCGGCAATGAAGATGTATGTTTTCTAAACAAACTACTTTAGAAATGAAGTGAAACTACTAAGTTGTACATCTTGTTAGACTACACTAACTAGAAAAGTTTGAACTTGCTGCACTAAACCTTCTTCGTAAGAAAGCAACTGATTCCTAGAATCGAACTAGCTCATTTCAAATAGTACAGTTTTCGGCAATGAAGATGTTTGTTTTCTAAACAAACTACTTTACAAATGAAGCGAAACTAGTAAGTTGTATATCTTGTTAGACTACACAAACAAGGAAGGTTTCAAGTTGCTGCACTTAACCTTCTTCGTAGGGAAAGCAACTGATTCCTAGGACCGAACGAGCTTATTTCACACAGTACAGTGTTCGGAAATGAAGATGTTTGTTTTCTAAAAAAACTACTATAGAAATGAAGTGAAACTACTAAGTTGTACATCTTGTTAGATTACACTGGCTAGAAATGTTTGAACTTGCTGCACTAAACATTCTTCGTAGAGGAAAGCAACTGATTCCTACAACCCAATCCTAACTTATTTCACACAGTACAGTTTTCGGGAATGAAGATGTATGTTTTCTAAACAAACTGCTTTAGAAATGAAGTGAAACTACTAAGTTGTAGAAATTGTTAGATTACACTAACTAGAAAAGTTTGAACTTGCTGCACTAAACCTTCTTCGTAGGAAAGCAACTGATTCCTAGAATCGAACTAGCTTATTTCACACAGTACAGTGTTCGGCAATGAAGATGTTTGTTTGCTAAACAAACTACTTCACAAATGAAGCGAAATTGCTAAGTTGTACATCTTGTTATTCTACACAAGCTAGGAAGGTTTGAAGTTGCTGCACTAAATCTTCTTTGTAGGAAATCAACTGATTCCTAGAACCGAACTAACTTGTTTCACACAGTACAGTTATCGGCAATGAAGATGTTTGTTTTCTCAACAAACTCCTTTAGAAATGAAGCGAAACTAGTAAGTTGTACATCTTGTTATACTACACAAACAAGGAAGTTTTGAAGTTGCTAAACTAAACCTTCTTCGTAGGAAAGCAACTGAATCCTGGAACTGAACTAACTTATTTCAGACAGTACAGTTTTTGGCAATGAAGATGTATGTTTTTGAAAGAAACTACTGTAGATATGAAGCGAATCTAGTATGTTGTACATCTTGTTAGATTACACTAACTAGAAAAGATTGAACTTGCTGCACTAAACCTTCTTCGTAGGAAAGCAACTGATTCCTAGAACCTAACTAGCTTATTTCACACAGTACACAGTTCGGCAATAAAGATGTTTGTTTTCTAAAGAAACTACTTTAGAAATGAAGTGAAACTAGTAAGTTGTACATCTTCTTAGACTACACAATCAAGGAAGGTTTGAAGTTGCTGCACTAAACCTACTTCAGGAAAGCAAATAATTCCTAGAACCGAACTAGCTTATTTCACACAGTACAGTTTTCGGCAATGAAGATGTTTCTTTTCTAAACAAACAGCTTTAGAAATGAAGCGATACTACTAATTTGTACATCTTCTTAGATTACACTAACTAGAAATGTTTGAAGTTGCTGCACTAAACCTTCTTCGTAGGAAAGCAAGGGATTCCTACAACTCAAATAACTTATTTCACACAGTACAGTTTTCGCAATGAAGATGTATGTTTTATAAACAAACTGCTTTAGAAATGAAGTGAAATTACTAAGTTGTACATCTTGTTAGATTACACCAACTAGAAATGTTTGAACTTGCTGCACTAAACCTTCTTCGGAGGAAAGGAACTGATTCCTAGAACGGAACTAGCTTATTTCACACGGTACAGTGTTAGGCAATGAAGATGTTTGTTTTCTAAACAAACTACTTTACAAATGAAGCGAAACTAGTAAGTTGTACACCTTGTTAGACTACACAAACAAGGAAGGTTTCAAGTTGCTGCACTTAACCTTCTTCGTAGGATTTCAACTGATTCCTAGAACCGAACTAACCTATTTCACACAGTACAGTTATCGGCAATGAAGATTTTGTTTTTGAAACAAACTCCTTTAGATATGAAGCGAATCAAGTAAGTGTACATCTTGTTAGATAACACTTACTAGAAAAGTTTGAACTTGCTGCACTAAACCTTTTCGTAGGAAAGCAACTGATTCCTAATACCGAACTGGCTTATTTCACACAGTACAGTGTTCCGCAATGAAGATATTTGTTTTCTAAACAAACTACTTTACAAATGAAGAGAAACTAGTAAGTTCTACATCTTGTTAGATAACACAAGCAAGGAAGGTTTGAAGTTGCTGCACTAAATCTTCTTTGTAGGAAAGCAACTGATTCCCAGAACCGAACTAACTTATTTCACACAGTACAGTTATTGGCAATGAAGATGTTTGTTTTCGAAACAAACTACTTTAGAAATGAAGCGACACTAGTAAGTTGTACATCTTGTTATAATACACAAACAAGGAAGTTTTGAAGTTGCTTAACTAAACCTTCTTTGTAGGAAAGCAACTGATTCCTAGAACCGAACTAACTTATTTCACACAGTACAGTTTTCGGCAATGAAGATGTATGTTTTCTAAACAAACTGCTTTAGAAATGAAGTGAAACTACTAAGTTGTACATCTTGTTAGATTACACTAACTAGAAATGTTTCAACTTGCTGCACTAAACTTTCTTCGGAGGAAAGGAACTGATTCCTAGAACCTAACTAGGTTATTTCACCCAGTACAGTGTTCGGCAATGAAGATGTTTGTTTTCTAAAGAAACTGCTTTAGAAATGAAGCGAAACTAGTAAGTTGTACATCTTGTTAGACTACACAAACAAGGAAGGTTTGAAGTGGCTGCACAAAACTTTCTTCGTTTTAAAGCAACTGATTCCTAGAACCGAACTAGCTTATTTCACACAGTACAGTTTTTGGCAATGAAGATTTTGTTTTTGAAACAAAATACTTTAGATATGAAGCGAATCAAGTAAGTGTACATCTTGTTAGATTACACTAACTAGAAAAGTTTGAACTTGCTGCACTAAACCTTCTTCGTAGGAAAGGAACTGATTCCTAGAACCGAACTAGCTTGCTTCACACAGTACAGTGTCGCCAATGAAGATGTATGTTTTTCTAAACCAACTGCTTTAGAAATGATACGAAACTACTAATTTGTACATCTTCTTAGATTACACTAACTAGAAATGTTTGAACTTATTGCACTAAACCTTCTTCGTAGGAAAGCAACTGATTCCTAGAACCGAACTAGCTTATTTCACACAGTACAGTGTTCGGCAATGACGATGTTTGTTTTCTAAACAAACTACTTTACAAATGAAGCCAAACTAGTAAGTTGTACATCTTGTTAGACTACACAAACAGGGAAGGTTTCAAGTTGCTGCACTAAACCTTCTTCGGAGGAAAGCAACTGATTCCTAGAACCAAAGTAACACTTCACACAGTACAGTTTTTGGCAAAGAAGATGTTTCTTTTTGAAAGAAACTACTTTAGATATGAAGCAAATCTAGTATGTTGTACATCTTGTTAGATTACACTAACTAGAAAAGATTGAACTTGCTGCACTAAACCTTCTTCGTAGGAAAGCAAATGATTCCTAGAACCGAACTAACTTATTTCACACAGTACAGTTTTCGGCAATGAAGATGTTTGTTTTCTAAACAAACAACTTTAGAAATGAAGAGATACTACTAATTTGTTCATCTTCTTAGATTACACTAACTAGAAATGTTTGAACTTATTGCACTAAACCTTCTTCGTAGGAAAGCAACTGATTCCTAGAACCGAACTAACTTATTTCACACAGTACAGTGTTCGCAATGAAGATGTTTTTTTCTAAACAAACTACTTTACAAATGAAGCGAAACTAGTAAGTTGTACATCTTGTTAGATTACAGTAACTAGAAATGTTTGAACTTGCTGCACTAAACCTCTTCGTAGGAAAGCAACTGATTCCTAGAACCGAACTAACTTATTTCACACAGTACAGTTTTTAGGCAATGAAGATGTATGTTTTCTAAACAAACTGCTTTAGAAATGAAGTGAAACTACTAAGTTGTACATCTTGTTAGACTACACTAACTAGAAAAGTTTGAACTTGCTGCACTAAACCTTCTTCTTAGGAAAGCAACTGATTCTTGGAATTGAACTAGCTTATTTCACACAGTACAGTGTTCGCAATGAAGATGTTTCTTTTCTAAACATACTACTTTAAAAATGAAGCGAAACTGCTAAGATGTACATCTTGTTAGACTACACAAACAAGGAAGGTTTGAAGTTGCTGCACTAAATATTCTTCGTAGGAAAGCAACTGATTCCTTGAACCGAACTAACTTATTTCACACAGTACAGTTTTTGGCAATGAAGATGTTTGTTTTTGAAAGAAACTACTTTTGTTATGAAGCGAATCTAGTATGTTGTACATCTTGTTAGATTACACTAACTAGAAAAGGTTGAACTTGCTGCACTAAACCTACTTCGTAGGAAACCAACTTATTCCTAGAACCGAACGAGCTTATTTCACACAGTACAGTGTTCGCAATGAAGATGTTTCTTTTCTAAACAAACTACCTTACAAATGAAGGGAAACTAGTAAGTTGTACATCTTGTTACACTACACAAGCAAGGAAGGTTTCAAGTTGCTGCACTAAACCTTCTTCGTAGGAAAGCAACTGATTCCTAGAACCGAACTAGCTTATTTCACACAGTACAGTGTTAGGCAATGAAGATGTTTGTTTTCTAAACAAACTACTTTACAAATGAAGCTAAATGGCTAAGATGTACATCTTGTTAGACTACACAAACAGAAAGGTTTAAATTTGCTGCACTAAATCTTATTCGTAGGAAAGCAACTGATTCCTAGAACCGAATTAACTTATTTCACACAGAACAGTGTTCGCAATGAAGATGTATGTTTTCTAAAGAAACTGATTTAGAAATGAAGTGAAACTCTTAAATTGTACATCTTGTTAGATTACACTAACTAGAAATGTTTGAACTTGCTGCACTAAACCATCTTCGGAGGAAAGGAACTGATTCCTAGAACCGAACTAGCTTATTTCACCCAGTACAGTGTAGGGCAATGAAGATGTTAGTTTTCTAAAGAAACTACTTTAGAAATGAAGCGAAACTAGTAAGTTGTACATCTTTTTAGACTACACAAACAAGGAAGGTTTGAACTTGCTGCACAAAACTTTCTTTGTAGGAAAGCAACTGATTCCTTGAACCGAACTAGCTTACTTCACACAGTACAGTGTCTCCAATGAAGATGTATGTTTTCTAAACCAACTGCTTTAGAAATGAAGCGAAACTACTAATTTGTACATCTTCCTTAGATTACACTAAATAGAAATGTTTGAACTTACTGCACTAAACCTTCTTCGTAGGAAAGCAACTGATTCCTAGAACCGAACTAGCTTATTTCACCCAGTACAGTGTTCGCAATGAAGATGTTTGTTTTCTAAACCAACTACTTTACAAATGAAGCGAAACTAGTAAGTTGTACATCTTGTTAGACTACACAAACAAGGAAGGTTTCAAGTTGCTGCACTAAACCTTCTTTGTAGGAAAGCAACTGATTCTTAGAACCAAACTAACTTATTTCACACAGTACAATTTTCAGCAATGAAGATGTATGTTTTCTAAACAAACTGCTTTAGAAATGAAGTGGAACTACTAAGTTGTACATCTTGTTACACTACACTATCTAGAAAAGTTTGAAGTTGCTGGACTAAACCTTCTTCGTAGGAAAGAAACTGATTCCTAGAACCGAACTAGCTTATTTCACACAGTACAGTGTTCGGCAATGAAGAAGTTGGTTTTCTAAACAAACAACTTTAGAAATGAAGCGAAACTAGTAAGTTGTACATCTTTTATACTACACAAACAAGGAAGATTTGAAGTTGCTGCACTAAACTTTCTTCAGGAAAGCAACTGATTCCTAGAACCGAACTAACTTATTTCACACAGTACAGTTTTTGGCAATGAAGATGTATGTTTTCTAAACAAACTGCTTTAGAAATGAAGCGAAACTAGTAAGTTGTACATATTCTTAGATTACACTAACTAGAAATGTTTGAAGTTGCTGCACTAAACCTTCTTCGTAGGAAAGCAACTGATTCCTAAAAGCAAACTAACTTATTTCACACAGTACAGTTTTCGCAATGAAGATATGTTTACTAAACAAACTTCTTTAGAAATGAAGTGAAACAACTAAGTTGTACATCTTGTTAGACTACACTAACTAGAAAAGTTTGAACTTGCTGCACTAAACCTTCTTCGTAGGAAAGCAACTGATTCCTAGAATCGAACTAGCTTATTTCACACAGTACAGTGTTGGGCAATGAAGATGTTTGTTTTCTAAACAAACAATTTTAGAAATGAAACGAAACTAGTAAGTTGTACATCTTGTTAGACTACACAAACGAGGAAGGTTTGAAGTGGCTGCATTAAACCTTCTTCGTAGGAAAGCAACTGATTCTTAGAATCGAAATAACTTATTTCACACAGTACAGTTTTCGGCAATGAAAATTTTGTTTTTGAAACAAACTACTTTAGATATGAAGCGAATCAAGTAAGTGTACATCTTGTTACATAACACTAACTAGAAAAGTTTGACCTTGCTGCACTAAACCTTCTTCGTAGGAAAGGAACTGATTCCTAGAACCGAACTAGCTTACTTCACACAGTACAGTGTCGCCAATGAAGATGTATGTTTTGTAAACGAACTGCTTTAGAAATGAAGCGAAACTACTAATTTGTACATCTTCTTAGATTACATTAGGTAGAAACGTTTGAACTTATTGCACTAAACTTTTTTCGTAGGAAAGCAACTGATTCCTGGAACCGAACTAGCTTATTTCACCCAGTACAATGTTCGGTAATGACTATGTTTGTTTTCTAAACAAACTACTTTACAAATGAAGCGAAACTAGTAAGTTGTACATCTTGTTAGACTACACAAACAAGGAAGGTTTCAAGTTGCTGGACTAAACCTTCTTCGTAGGAAAGCATCTGATTCCTAGAACCGAACTAACTTATTTCACACAGTACAGTGTTCGGCAATGAAGATGTTTGTTTTCTAAACAAACTACTTTACAAATGAAGCGAAACTGCTAAGATGTACATCTTGTTACAAGGAAGGTTTGAAGTTGCTGCACTAAATCTTCTTCGTAGGAAAGCAACTGATTCCTAGAACTGAACTAACTTATTACACACAGTACAGATTTCGGCACTGAAGATGTATGTTTTCTAAACAAACTGCTTTAGAAATGAAGTGAAACTACTAAGTTCTACATCTTGTTAGATTATGCTAACCAGAAAAGTTTGAACTTGCTGCACTAAACCTTCTTCGTAGGAAAGCAACTGATTCCTAGAACGGAACTAGCTTATTTCACACAGTACAGTGTTCGGCAATGAAGATGTTTGTTTTCTAAACAAACTACTTTACAAATGAAGTGAAACTGCTAAGTTGTACATCTTGTTAGACTACACAAACAAGGAAGGTTTGAAGTTGCTGCACTAAACTTTCTTCGTAGGAAAGCAACTGATTCCTAGAACCGAACTAACTTATTTCACACAGTACAGTTTTCGGCAATGAAGATGTTTCTTTTATAAACAAACTACTTTAGAAATGAAGCGAATCTACTAAGTTGTATATCTTGTTAGACTACACAAACAGGGCAGGTTTGAAGTTGCTGCACTAACCCTCTTCGTAGGATAGCAACTGATTCCTAGAACCGAACTAACTTATTTCACACGGTACAGTGTTCCGCAATGAAGATGTATGTTTTCTAAACAAACTGCTTTAGAAATGAAGGAAAACTCCTAAGTTGTACATTTTTTAGATTACACTAACTAGAAATGTTTGAAGTTGCTCCACTAAACCTTCTTCGTTGGAAAGCAACTGATTCCAAGAACCGAACTAGCTTATTTCACCCACTACAGTGTTCGGCAATGAAGATGTTTGTTTTCTAAAGAAACTACTTTAGAAATGAAGCGAAAATAGTAAGTTGTACATCTTGTTAGACTACACAAACAAGGAAGGTTTCAAGTTGCTCCACTAAACCTTCTTCGTTGGAAAGCAACAGATTCCTAGAATCGAACTAGCTTATTTCACACAGTACAGTGTTCGGCAATGAAGATGCTTGTTTTCGAAACAAACTACTTTACAAATGAAGCGAAACTGCTAAGATGTACATCTTGTTACAAGGAAGGTTTGAAGTTGCTGCACTAAAACTTCTTCGTAGGAAAGCAACTGATTCCTAGAACCGAACTAACTTATTTCACACAGTACAGTTTTCGGCAATGAAGATGTATGTTTTCTAAACAAACTGCTTTAGAAATGAAGTCTAACTACTAAGTTGTACATCTTGTTAGATTACACTAACTAGAAAAGTTTGAACTTGCTGCACTAAACCTTCTTCGTAGGAAAGCAACTGATTCCTAGAACCGAACTAGCTTATTTCACACAGTACAGTGTTCGGCAATGAAGATGTTTGTTTTCTAAACAAACTACTTTACAAATGAAGTGAAACTGCTAAGTTGTACATCTTGTTAGACTACACAAACAGGGCAGGTTTGATGTTGCTGCACTAAACTTTCTTCGTAGTATAGCAACTGATTCCTAGAACCGAACTAACTTATTTCACACGGTACAGTGTTCGGCAATGAAGATGTATGTTTTCTAAACAAACTGCTTTAGAAATGAAGGAAAACTCCTAAGTTATACATTTTTTCGATTACACTAACTAGAAATGTTTGAAGTTGCTGCACTAAACCTTCTTCGTAGGAAAGCAACTGATTCCTAGAACCGAACTAGCTTATTACACCCAGTACAGTGTTCGGCAATGAAGATGTTTGTTTTCTAAAGAAACTACTTTAGAAATGAAGCGAAACTGGTAAGTTGTACATCTTGTTAGACTACACAAACAAGGAAGCTTTCAAGTTGCTGCACTAAACCTTCTTCTTTGGAAAGCAACAGATTCCTAGAATCGAACTAGCTTGTTTCACACAGTACAGTGTTCGGCAATGAAGATATTTGCTTTCTAAACAAACTACTTTACAAGTGAAGCGAAATGGCTAAGATGTACATCTTGTTAGACTGCACAAACAAGGAAGGTTTGAAGTTGCTGCACTAAATCTTCTTCGTAGGAAAGCAACTGATTCCTAGAACCGAACTAACTTATTTCACACGGAACAGTGTTCGGCAATGAAGATGTATGTTTTCTAAACAAACTGCTTTAGAAATGAAGTGAAACTACTAAATTGTACATCTTGTTAGATTACACTAACTAGAAATGTTTGAACTTGCTGCACTAAACCTTCTTCGGAGGAAAGGAACTGATTACTAGAACCGAACTAGCTTATTTCACCCAGAACAGTATAGGGCAATGAAGATGTTTGTTTTCTAAAGAAACTAATTTAGAAATGAAGTGAAACTAGTAAGTTGTACATCTTGTTAGACTACACAAACAAGGAAGGTTTGAAGTTGCTGCACTAAACTTTCTTCGTAGTAAAGCAACTGATTCCTAGAACCGAACCAGCTTACTTCAAACAGTACAGTGTCGCTAATGAAGATGTATGTTTTCTAAACCAACTGCTTTAGAAATGAAGCGAAACTACTAATTTGTACATCTTCTTAGATTATACTAACTAAAAATGTTTGAAATTACTGCACTAAACCTTCTTCGTAGGAAAGCAACTGATTCCTAGAACTGAACTAGCTTATTTCACACAGTACAGTGTTCGGCAATGACGATGTTTGTTTTCTAAACAAACTACTTTACAAATGAAGCGAAACTGCTAAGATGTGCATCTTGTTAGACTACACAAACAAGGAAGGTTTGAAGTTGGTACACTAAACCTTCTTCGTTTGAAAGTAACTGATTCCTAGAACCGAACTAACTTATTTCACACAGTACAGTTTTCGGCAATGAAGATGTTTGTTTTCTAAACAAACTACTTTAGAAATGAAGCGAAACTAATAAGTTGTACATCTTGTTATACTACACAAACAAGGAAGGTTTGAAATTAATGCACTACACTTTCTTCGTAGGAAAGCAACTGATTCCTAGAACCGAACTAACTTATTTCACACAGTACAGTTTTCGTCAATGAAGATGAATGTTTTCTTAACAAACTGCATTAGAAATGAAGTGGAACTACTAACTTGTACATCTTGTTAGATTACACTAACTAGAAATGTTTGAACTTGCTGCACTAAACCTTCTTCGGAGGAAAGGAACTGATTCCTAGAACTTAACTAGCTTATTTCAAGCAGTACAGTGTTCGGCAATGAGGATGTTTGTTTTCTAAAGAAACTACTTTAGAAATGAAGCGAAACTAGTAAGTTGTACATCTTGTTAGACTACACAAACAAGGAAGGTTTGAAGTTGCTGCACAAAACTTTCTTCGTAGGAAAGCAACTGATTCCTAGAAGCGAACTAGCTTACTTCACACAGTACAGTGTCGCCAATGAATGTGTATGTTTTCTAAACCAACTGCTTTAGAAATGAAGCGAAACTACTAGTTTGTACATCTTCCTAGATTACGCTAACTAGAAATGTTTGAACTTACTGCACTAAACCTTCTTCGTAGGAAAGCAACTGATTCCTAGAACCGAACTAGGTTATTTCACCCAGGACAGTGTTCGGCAATGACGATGTATTTTTTCTAAACAAACTACTTTACAAATGAAGACAAACTAGTAAGTTGTACATCTTGTTAGACTACACAAACAAGGAAGGTTTCAAGTTGCTGCACTAAACCTTCTTCGTAGCAAAGCAACTGATTCCTAGAACCGAACTTACTTACTTCACACAGTACAGGTTTCGGCAATGAAGATGTTTGTTTTTGAAAGAAAGTACTTGAGATATGAAGCGAATCTAGTATGTTGTACATCTTGTTAGATTATACTAACTAGAAAAGGTTGAACTTCCTGCACTAAACCGTCTTCGTAGGAAAGCCACTGATTCCTAGAACCGAACTAGCTTATTTCACACAGTACAGTGTTCGGCAATGAAGATGTTTGTTTTCCAAACAAACTACGTTACAAATAAAGGGAAACTAGTAAGTTGTACATCTTGTGATACTACACAAACAAGGAAGTTTTGAAGTTGTCGCACTAAACTTTCTTCGTAGGAAAGCAACTGATTCTTAGAACCGAACTAACTTATTTCACACAGTACAGTTTTCGGCAATGAGGATGCATGTTTTCTAAACAAACTGCTTTACAAATGAAGCGAAACTAGTAAGTTGTACATCTTGTTATACTACACAAACAAGGAAGGTTTGAAGTTGCTGCAATAAACGTTCTTTGTAGGAAAGCAACTTATGCCTATATCTTGTTAGACTACACAAACAAGGAAGGTTTGATGTTGCTGCACTAAACTTTCTTCGTAGGAAAGCAACTGATTCCTAGAACCGAACTAACTTATTTCACACAGTACAGTTTTCTGAAATGAAGATGTTTGTTTTCTAAACAAACTACTTTAGATATGAAGCAAATCTAGTATGTTGTACATCTTGTTAGATTACACTAACTAGAAAAGATTGAACTTGGTGCACTAAACCTTCTTCGTAGGAAAGCAAATGATTCCTAGAACCGAACTAGCTTATTTCACACAGTACAGTTTTCGGGAAAGAAGATGTATGTTTTCTAAACAAACTGCTTTAGAAATGAAGTGAAACTACTAAGTTGTACATCTTGTTAGATTACACTAACTAGAAAAGTTTGAACTTGCTGCACTAAACCTTCTTTGTAGGAAAGCAACTGATTCCTAGAATCGAACTAGCTTATTTCACACAGTACAGTGTTCAAATGAAGATGTTTGTTTTCTAAATGAACTACTTTACAAATGAAGAGAAACTGCTAAGTTGTACATCTTGTTACACTCCACAAGCAAGGAAGGTTTGAAGTTGCTGCACTAAATCTTCTTTGTAGGAAAGCAACTGAATCCTAGAACCGAAATAACTTATTTCACACAGTACAGTTTTCGGCAATGAAGATATTTGTTTTTGAAATAAACTACTTTACATATGAAGCGAATCTAGTATGTTGTACATCTTGTTAGATTACACTAACTAGAAAATATTGAACTTGCTGCACTAAACGTTCTTCGTAGGAAAGCAACTGATTCCTAGAACCGAACGAGCTTATTTCACACAGTACAGTGTTTGGCAATGAAGATGTTTGTTTTCTAAACAAACTACTTTAGAAATGAAGCGATACTACTAATTTGTATATCTTCTCAGATTACACTAACTAGAAATGTTTGAAGTTGCTGCACTAAACCTTCTTCGTAGGAAAGCAACGGATTCCTACAACCGAACTAAATTATTTCACACAGTACAGTTTTCGCAATGAAGATGTATGTTTTCTAAACAAACTGCTTTAGAAATGAAGTGAAACTACTAAGTTGTACATCTTCTTAGATTACACTAACTAGAAATGTTTGAACTTGCTGCACTAAACCTTCTTTGGAGGAAAGGAACTGATTCCTAGAACAGAACTAGCTTATTTCACCCAGTACAGTGTTCGGCAATGAAGATGTTTGTTTTCTAAAGAAACTACTTTAGAAATGAAGCGAATCTAGTAAGTTGTACATCTTGTTAGACTACACAAACAAGGGAGGTTTGAAGTTGCTGCACTAAACTTTCTTCGTAGGAAAGCAACTGATTCCTAGAACCGAACTAGCTTACTTCACACAGTACAGTGTCGCTAATGAAGATGTATGTTTTCTAAACCAACGGCTTTGGAAATAAAGCGAAACTACTAATTTGTATATCTTCTTAGATTACACTAACTAGAAATGTTTGAACTTACTGCACTAAACCTTCTTCGTAGGAAAGCAAATGATTCCTAGAACCGAACTAGATTATCTCACACAGTACAGTGTTCCGCAATGAAGATGTTTGTTTTCTAAACAAACTACTTTACAAATGAAGCGAAACTAGTAAGTTGTACATCTTGTTATACTACACAAACAAGGAAGGTTTGAAGTTGCTGCTCTAAACTTTCTTCGTAGGAAAGCAACTGATCCCTAGAACCGAACTAACTTATTTCACACAGTACAGTTTTCGGCAATGAAGATGTATGTTTTCTAAACAAACTACTTTAGAAATGAAATGAAATTACTAAGTTGTACATCTTGTTAGACTACACTACAAGGAAAAGTTTGAACTTACTGCACTAAACCTTCTTCGTAGGAAAGCAACTGATTCCTAGAATCTAACTAGCTTATTTCACACAGTACAGTGTCCTGCAATGAAGATGTTTGTTTTCTAAACAAACAACTTTAGAAATGAAGTGAAACTAGTAAGTTGTACATCTTGTTAGACTAAACAAACGAGGAAGGTTGGAAATTGCTGCACTAAACCCTTCTTCGTAAAAAGCAACTGATTCCTAGAACCGAACTAACTTATTTCACACAGTACAGTTTTCGGCAATGAAGATGTATGTTTTCTAAACAAAGTGCTTTAGAAATGAAGGGAAACTACTAAGTTGTACATCTTGTTAGACTACACTAACTAGAAAAGTTTGAACTTGCTGCACTAAACATTATTCGTAGGAAAGCAACTGATTCCTAGAACCGAACTAGCTTATTTCACACAGTACAGTTTTTGGCAATGAAGATGTTTGTTTTTGAAAGAAACTACTTTTGTTATGAAACGAAACTAGTATGTTGTACATCTTGTTAGATTACACTAACTAGAAAGGTTTGAACTTGCTGCACTAAACCTTTTTTGGAGGAAAGCAACTGATTCCTAGAACCGAACAAGCTTATTTCACACAGTACAGTGTTCGCAATGAAGATGTTTGTTTTTTCTAAACAAACTACTTTAGAAATGAAGCGAAACTAGTAAGTTGTACATCTTGTTAGACTACACAAACAAGGAAGGTTTGAAGTTGCTGCACTAAACCTTCTTCGTAGGAAAGCAACTGATTCCTAGAACCGAACTAACTTATTTCACACAGTACAGTGTTCGCAATGAAGATGTATGTTTTCTAAACAAACTGCTTTAGAAATGAAGTGAAACTACTAAATTGTACATCTTGTTAGATTACACTAACTAGAAATGTTTGAACTTGCTGCACTAAACCTTCTTCGGAGGAAAGCAACTGATTCCTAGAACCGAACTAGCTTATTTCACACAGTACAGTGTTCAAATGAAGATGTTTGTTTTCTAAACAAACTACTTTAGAAATGAAGCGAAACTAGTAAGTTGTACATCTTGTTATACTACACCAACAAGGAAGGTTTGAAGTTGCTGCACTAAACTTTCTTCGTAGGAAAGCAACTGATTCCTAGAACAGAACTAACTTATTTCACACAGTACAGTTTTCGGCAATGAAGATGTATGTTTTCTAAACAAACTACTTTAGAAATGAAATTACTAAGTTGTACATCTTGTTAGACTACACTAACTAGAAAGTTTGAACTTGCTGCACTAAACCTTCTTCGTAGGAAAGCAACTGATTCCTAGAACCGAACTAGCTTATTTCACCACAGTACAGTGTTCTGCAATGAAGATGTTTGTTTTCTAAACAAACAACTTTAGAAATGAAGTGAAACTAGTAAGTTGTACATCTTGTTAGACTAAACACAAACAAGGAAGGTTTGAAGTTGCTGCACTAAACCTTCTTCGTAGGAAAGCAACTGATTCAGAACCGAACTAACTTATTTCACACAGTACAGTTTTCGGCAATGAAGATGTATTTGTTTTCTAAACAAACTGCTTTAGAAATGAAGGGAAACTACTAAGTTGTACATCTTGTTAGACTACACTAACTAGAAAAGTTTGAACTTGCTGCACTAAACCTTCTTCGTAGGAAAGCAACTGATTCCTAGAACCGAACTAGCTTATTTCACACAGTACAGTGTTTGGCAATGAAGATGTTTGTTTTTAAACAAACTACTTTAGAAATGAAACGAAACTACTAAGTTGTACATCTTGTTAGATTACACTAACTAGAAAAGTTTGAACTTGCTGCACTAAACCTTTTTCGTAGGAAAGCAACTGATTCCTAGAACCAAACTAGCTTATTTCACACAGTACAGTGTTCAGGCAATGAAGATGTTTGTTTTCTAAACAAACTACTTTAGAAATGAAGTGAAACTAGTAAGTTGTACATCTTGTTAGACTACACAAACAAGGAAGGTTTGAAGTTGCTGCACTAAATCTTCTTCAAGGAAAGCAACTGATTCCTAGAACCGAACTAACTTATTTCACACAGTACAGTGTTAGGAAATGAAGATGTTTGTTTTCTAAACAAACTACTTTAGAAATGAAGTGAAACTACTAAATTGTACATCTTGTTAGATTACACTAACTAGAAATGTTTGAACTTGCTGCACTAAACCTTCTTGGTAGGAAAGCAACTGATTCCTAGAACCAACTAGCTTATTTCACACAGTACAGTGTTTGGCAATGAAGATGTTTGTTTTTCTAAAATAAACTACTTTAGAAATGAAGCGAAAAACAAGTAAGTTGTACATCTTGTTAGATAACACCAACTAGGAAAGGTTTGAACTTGCTGCACTAAACCTTCTTTGTAGGAAAGCTACTGATTCCTAGAACAACACAGTACAGTTTAAGAAGATATGTTGTTTTAAACAAACTGCTTTAGAAATGAAGTAAAACTACTAACTTGTACACCTTGTTAGACTACACTAACTAGAAAAGTTTGAACTTGCTGCACTAAACCTTCTTCGGAGGAAAGGAACTGATTCCTAGAACCGAACTAGCTTATTTCACCCAGTACAGTGTTCGGCAATGAGGATGTTTGTTTTCTAAACATACTACTTTACAAATGAAGCGAAAGTAGTAAGTTGTATATCGTGTTATACTACACAAACAAGGAAGGTTTCAAGTTGCTGCACTAAACCTTCTTCGTAGGAAAGCAACTGATTCCTAGAACCGAACTAACTTATTTCACACAGTACAGTTTTCGGCAATGAAGATATTTGTTTTTGAAAGAAACTACTTTAGATATGAAGCGAATCTAGTATGTTGTACATCTTGTTAGACTACTCTGACTAGAAAAGTTTGAACTTGCTGCACTAAACCTTCTTCGTAGGAAAGCAACTGATTCCTAGAACTAAACTAGCTTATTTCACACAGTACACTGTTCAGCAATGAAGATATTTGTTTTCTAAACAAACTACTGTACAAATGAAGCGAAACTAGTAAGTTGTACATCTGCGTATACTATACAAACAAGGAAGGTTTGAAGTTGCTGCACTAAACTTTCTACGTAGTAAAGCAACTGATTCCTAGAACCGAACCAACTTATTTCACACGGTACAGTTTTAGGCAATGAAGATGTATGTTTTCTAAACAAACTGCTTTAGAAATGAAGTGAAACTACTAAGTTGTACATCTTGTTAGACTACAGTAACTAGAAAAGCTTGAACTTGCTGCACTAAACCTTCTTCATAGGAAAGAAACTGATTCCTAGAACCGAACTAGCTTATTTCACACAGTACAGTGTTCGGAAATGAAGATGTTTGTTTTCTAAACAAACTACTTTAGAAATGAAGCGAAACTAATTATTTGTACGTCTTGTTAGGCTACACAAACGAGGATGGTTTGAAGTTCTTGCACTAAACCCTCTTCGTAGGAGAGCAACTGATTCCTAGAGCCGAAATAACTTATTTCACACAGTACAGTTTTTGGCAATGAAGATTTTGTTTTTGAAATAAACTACTTTAGATATGAAGCGAATCAAGTGGGTTGTACATCTTGTTAGATAACACTAACTAGAAAAGTTTGAACTTGCTGCACTAAACCTTCTTCGTAGGAAACCAACTGATTCCTAGAACCGAACGAGCTTATTTCACACAGTACAGTGTTCGGCAATGTAGATGTTTGCTTTCTAAACAAACTACTTTACAAATGAAGCGAAACTAGTAAGTTGTACATCTTGTTAGACTTCACAAACAAGGAAGGTTTGAAGTTGATGCACTAAACTTTCTTCATAGGAAAGCAACTGATTCCTAGAACCGAACTAGCTTACTTCAAACAGTACAGTTTCGCTAATGAAGATGTATGTTTTCTAAACCAACTGCTTTAGAAATGAAGCGAAACTACTAATTTGTACATCTTCTATGATTACACTAACTAGAAATGTTCGAACTTACTGCACTAAACCTAATTCGTAGGAAAGCAACTGATTCCTAGATCCGAACTAACTTATTTCACACAGTACAGTGTTAGGCAATGACGATGTTTGTTTTCTAACCAAACTACTTTACAAATGAAGCGAAACTGCTAAGATGTACATCTTGTTAGACTACACAAACAAGGAAGGTTTAAAGTTGCTACACTAAACCTTCTTCGTAGGAAAGCAACTGATTCCTAGAACCGAACTAACTTATTTCACACAGTACAGTTTTCGGCAATGAAGATGTTTGTTTTCTAAACAAACTGCTTTAGAAATGAAGCGAAACTAGTAAGTTGTACATCTTGTTATACTACACAAACCAGGAAGGTTTGAAGTTGCTGCACTACACTTTCGTCGTAGGAAAGCAACTGATTCCTAGTACCGAACTACCTTATTTCACACAGTACAGTTTTCCGCAATGAAGATGTATGTTTTCTAAACAAACTGCTTTAGAAATGAAGTGAAACTACTAACTTGTATATCTTGTTAGATTACACTAACTAGAAAAGATTGAACTTGCTGCACTAAACCTTCTTCGTAGGAAAGCAACTGATTCCTAGAACCGAACTAGCTTATTTCACACAGTACAGTGTTCGGCAATGAAGATGTTTGTTTTCTAAAGAAACTACTTTAGAAATAAGCGAAACTAGTAAGTAGAACATCTTCTTAGACTACACAAACAAGGAAGGTTTGAAGTTGCTGCACTAAACTTTCTTAGTAGGATAGCAAATGATTCCTAAACCGAACTAGCTTATTTCACACAGTACAGTGTTTGGCAATGAAGATGTTTGTTTTCTAAACAAACTACTTTACAAATGAAGCGAAACTAGTAAGTTGTACATCTTTTTAGACTGCACAAACAAGGAAGGTTTCAAGTTGCTGCACTTAACCTTCTTCGTGGGAAAGCAACTGATTCCTCGAACCGAACTAACTTATTTCAGACAGTACAGTTTTCGGCAATGAACATGTTTGTTTTTGAAAGAAACTACTTTAGAAATGAAGCGAATCTAGTATGTTGTACATCTTGTTAGATTAAACTAACTAGAAGTGTTTGAACTTGCTGCACTAAGCCTTCTTCGTAGGAAAGCAACTGATTCGAAGAACCGAACTAGCTTATTTCACACAGTACAGTGTTAGGCAATGAAGATGTTTGTTTTCTAAACAAACTACTTTACAAATTAAGCGAAACTAGTAAGTTGTACATCTTGTTAGACTACACAAACAAGGAACGTTTGAAGTTGCTGCACTAAACCTTCTTCGTAGGAAAGCAAATGATTCCGAGAACCCAACTAACTTATTTCACACAGTACAGTTTTCGGCAATGAAGATGTATGTTTTCTAAACAAACTGCTTTAGAAATGAAGTGAAACTACTAAGTTGTACATCCTGTTAGACTGCACTAACTAGAAAAGTTTGAACTTGCTGCACTAAACCTTCTTCGAGGAAAGCAACTGATTCCTAGAACCGAACTAGCTTATTTCACAAAGTACAGTGTTCGGCAATGAAGATATTCGTTTTCTAAAGAACCTAATTTAGAAATGAAGCGATACTAGTAAGTTGTACATCTTCTTAGACTACACAATCAAGGAAGGTTTGATGTTGCTGCACTAAACCTTCTGCGTAGGAAAGCAAATGATTCCTAGAACCGAACTAGCTTATTTCACACAGTACAGTGTTCGGCAATGAAGATGTTTGTTTTCTAAACAAACAACTTTAGAAATGGAGCGAAAGTAGTAAGTTGTACATCTTGGTAGACTACACAAACTAGGAAGGTTTGAAGTTGCTGCACTAAACCTTCTTCGTAGGAAAGCAACATATTCCTAGAACCGAAATAATTTATTTCACACAGTACAGTTTTCAGCAATGAAGATGTCTGTTTTCTAAACAAACTGCTTTAGAAATGAAGTGAAACTACTAAGTTGTACATCCTGTTAGACTGCACTAACTAGAAAAGTTTGAACTTGCTGCACTAAACCTTCTTCGTAGGAAAGCAACTGATTCCTAGAACCGAACTAGCTTATTTCACACAGTGCAGTGTTCGGCAATGAAGATATTTGTTTTCTAAACATATTCTTTACAAATGAAGCGGAACTGCTAAGATGTACATCTTGTTAGACTACACAAACAGGGAAGGTTTGAAGTTGCTGCACTAAATTTTCTTCCTAGGAAAGCAACTGATTCCTAGAACCGAACTAACTTATTTCACAGTACAGTTTTCGGCAATGAAGATGTTTGTTTATTACCCAAATTACTTTAGTTATGAAGCAAATCTAGTATGTTGTACATCTCTTTAGATTACACTAACTAGGAAAATTTGAACTTGCGGCACTAAACCTTCTTCGTAGGAAAGCAACTGATTCCTAGATTCGAACTAGCTTATTTCACACAGTACAGTGTTCGGCAATGAAGATGTTTGTTTTCTAAAAAAACTACTTTAGAAATGAAGTGAAACTACTACGTTGTACATCTTGTTAGATTACACTAACTCGAAATGTTTGAACTTGCTGCACTAAACCTTCTTCATAGGATAGCAACTGATTCCTAGAACCGACCTAACTTATTTCACACAGTACAGTTTTTGGACATGAAGATGTTTGTTTCCTAAACAAACTACTTTACAAATGAAGCAAAACTAGTAATTTGTACATCTTGTTGGACTACACAAACAAGGAAGGTTTGAAGTTGCTGAACTAACCTTCTTCCTAGGAAAGCAACTGATTCCTAGAACCGAACTACCTTATTTCACACAGTACAGTTTTCGGCAATGAAGATGTTTGTTTCTCTAAAAGAAACTACTTTAGATATGAAGAGAATCTAGTATGTTGTACATCTTGTTAGAATACACTAACTAGAAAAATTTGAACTTGCTGCACTAAACCTTCTTCGTAGGAAAGCAACTGATTCCTGAACCGAACTAACTTATTTCACACAGTACAGTGTTCGGCAATGAAGATGTTTGTTTTCTAAAGAAACTATTTTAGAAATGAAGTGAAACTAGTAAGTTGTATATCTCGTTAGACTACACAACCAAGGAAGGTTTGAAGTTGCTGCACTAAACCTTCTTCATAGGAAAGCAAATGATTCCTAGAACCGAACTAGCTTATTTCACACAGTACAGTGTTCGGCAATGAAGATGTTTGTTAAAACAAACAACTTAGGAATGAATGGATACTACTAATTTGTACATCTTCTTAGATTACACTAATTAGAAATATTTGAAGTTGTGCACTAAACCTTCTTCGTAGGAAAGCAACTGATTCCTAGAACCGAACTAACTTATTTCACACAGTACAGTTTTCGGCAATGAAGATGTATGTTTTCTAAACAAACTGCTTTAGAAGTGAAGTGAAACTACTAAGTTGTACATCTTGTTAGATTACACTAACTAGAAAAGATTGAACTTGCTGCACTAAACCTTCTTCGTAGGAAAGCAACTGATTCCTGAACCGAACTAAGTTATTTCACACAGTACAGTGTTCGGCAATGAAGATGTTTGTTTTCTAAACAAACTACTTTACAAATGAAGCGAAACTAGTAAGCTGTACATCGTGTTATACTACACAAACAAGGAAGGTTTGAAGTTGCTGCACTAAACCTTCTTCGTAGGAAAGCAAATGATTCCTAAACCGAACTACCTTTTTTCACACAGTACAGTTTTCGGCAATGAAGATGTATGTTTTCTAAACAAACTGCTTTAGAAATGTAGTGAAACTACTCAGTTGTACATCTTGTTAGAATACACTAACTAGAAAAGTTTAAACTTGCTGCACTAAACCTTCTTCGTAGGAAAGCAACTGATTCTAGACCCGAACTAGCTTATTTCACACAGTACAGTGTTCGGCAATGACGATGTTTGTTTTCTAAACAAACTACTTTTGAAATGAAACGAAACTAGTAAGTTGTACATCTTCTTAGACTACACAAACAAGGAAGGTTTCAAGTTGCTGCACTAAACCTTCTTCGTAGGAAAGCAATTGAATCCTAGAACCGAACTAACTTATTTCACACAGTACAGTTTTCGGCAATGAAGATATTTGTTTTTGAAAGAAACTACTTTAGATATGAAGCGAATCTAGTATGTTGTACTTCTTGTTAGATTACACTAACTAGAAAAGTTTGAACTTGCTGCAATAAACCTTCTTCATAGAAAAGCAACTGTTTCCTGAACCGAACTAGCTTATTTCACACAGTACAGTGTTCGGCAATGAAGATGTTTGTTTTCTAAACAAACTACTTTACAAATGAAGCAAACTAGTAAGTTATACATCCTGTTAGATTACACTAACTAGAAAAGTTTGAACTTGCTGCACTAAACCTTCTTCGTAGGAAAGCAACTGATTCCTAGAACCGACCTAGCTTATTTCACACAGTACAGTGTTCGGCAATGAAGATGTTTGTTTTGTAAACAAACGACTTTACAAATGAAGTAAAACTGCTAAGTTGTACATCTTGTTAGATTACACTAACTAGAAATGTTTAAAGTTGCTTCAGTAAACCTTCTTCGGGGGAAAGCAACTGATTCCTAAAAACGAACTAGCTTATTTCACACAGTACAGTGTTCGGCAATGAAGATGTTTGTTTTCTAAACAAAATACTTTACAAATGAAGTGAAACTGCTAAGTTGTATATCTTGTTAGACTACACAAACAAGGATGGTTTGAAGTTGCTGCACTAAACTTTCCTCGTAGGAAAGCAACTGATTCCTAGAACCGAACTAACTTATTTCACACAGTACAGTTTTCGGCAATAAAGATGTTTGTTTTCTAAAGAAACTACTTTAGATATGAAGCAAATCTAGTATGTTGTACATCTTGTTAGATTACACTAACTAGAAAAGATTGAACTTGCTGCACTAAACCTTCTTCGTAGGAAAGCAACTAATTCCTAGAACCGAACTAGCTTATTTCACACAGTACAGTGTTCGGCAATGAAGATGTTTGTTTTCTAAACAAACTACTTTACAAATGAAGCGAAACTAGTAAGTTGTACATCTTGTTACCCTACACAAACAAGGAAGGTCTGAAGTTGCTGCACTAAACTTTCTTCGTAGGAAAGCAACTGATTCCTAGCACCGAACTAACTTATTTCACACAGTACAGTTTTCCACTATGAAGATGTATGTTTTCTAAACAAACTGCTTCAGAAATGAAGTGAAACTACTAAGTTGTACATCTTGTTAGACTACACTAGCCAGAAAACATTGAACTTGCTGTACTAAACCTTCTTCGTAGGAAAGCAACTGATTCCTAGAACCGAACTAGCATATTTCACACAGTACACTGTTCGGCAATGAAGACAGATGTTTTCTAAAAAACTGCTTTAGAAATGAAGTAAAATACTAAGTTGTACATCTGTTAGATTACACTAACTAGAAATGTTTAAAGTTGCTGCACTAAACCTTCTTCGGAGGAAAGCAACGGATTCCTAGAACCGAACTAGCTTATTTTACACAGTACAGTGTTCGGCAATGAAGATGTTTGTTTTTGAAAGAAACTACTTTTTTATGAAGCGAATCTAGTATGTTGTACATCTTGTTAGATTACACTAACTAGAAAAGTTTTAACTTGCTGCACTAAAACTTCTTCGTAGGAAAGCAACTTATTCCTAGAACCGAACGGGCTTATTTCACATAGTACAGTGTTCGGCAATGAAGATGTTTGTTTTCTAAACAAACTACTTTACAAATGAAGCGAAACTAGTAAGTTGTACATCTTGTTATACTACACAAACAAGGAAGGTTTCAAGTTGCTGCACTTAACCTTCTTCGTAGGAAAGCAACTGATTGCTAGAACCGAACTAACTTATTTCACACAGTACAGTTTTCGGCAATGAAGATGTTTGTTTTTGAAAGAAACTACTTTAGATATGAAGCGAATCTAGTATGTTGTACATCTTGTTAGATTACACTAACTAGAAAAGTTTGAACTTGCTGCACTAAACCTTCTTCGTAGGAAAGCAACTGATTCCTAGAACCGAAGTAGCTTATTTCACACAGTACTGTGTTCGCCAATGAAGATGTTTGTTTTCTAAACAAACAACTTTAGAAATGAAGCAATACTACTAGTTTGTACATCTTCTTAGATTACACAAACAAGGAAGGTTTGAAGTTGCTGCACTAAACTTTCTTCGTAGGAAAGCAACTGATTCCTAGAACCGAACTAACTTATTACACACAGTACAGTTTTCGGCAATGAAGATGTATGTTTTCTAAACATACTGCTTTAGAAATGAAGTGAAATTACTAAGTTGTACATCTTGTTAGACTACACTAACTAGAAAAGTTTGAACTTGGTTCACTAAACATTTTTCGTAGGAAAGCAACTGATTCCTAGAACCAAACCAGCTTATTTCACATAGTACAGTTTTCGGCAATGAAGATATTTGTTTTCTAAACAAACAACTTTAGAAATGGAGCGAAACTAGGAAGTTGTACATCTTGTTAGACTGCACAAACGAGGAAGGTTTGAAGGTGCTGCAGTAAACCTTCTATGTATGAAAGCAAGTGATTCCTAGAACCGAAATAACTTATTTCACACAGTATAATTTTCGGCAATGAAGATGTCTGTTTTGTAAACAAACTGCTTTAGAAATGAAGTGAAACTACTAAGTTGTATATCTTGTTAGACTACACTAACTATAAAAGTTTGCACTTGCTGCACTGATCATTCTTCGTAGGAAAGCAACTGATTTCTCGAACCGAACTAGCTTATTTCACACAGTACAGTGTTCGGCAATGAAGATGTTTGTTTTCTAAACAAACTACTTTACAAATGAAGCGAAACTGCTAAGATGTACATCTTGTTAGACTACAAAAACAAGGCAGGTTTGAAGTTGCTGTACTAAACTTTATTCGTAGGAAAGCAACTGATTCCTAGAACCGAACTAACTTATTTCACAAAGTACAGTTTTTGGCAATGAAGATGTTTGTTTTTGAAAGAAACTACTTTAGATATGAGGCAAATCTAGTATGTTGTACATCTTGTTAGATTACACTAACTAGAAAAGTTTGAACTTGCTGCACTAAACCTTCTTGGTAGGAAAGCAACTGATTCCTAGGACCGAACGAGCTTACTTCACACAGTACAGTGTTCGGTAATGAAGATGTTTGTTTTCTAAACAAACTACTTTACAAATGAAGCGAAACTAGTAAGTTGTACATCTTGTTTTCCTACACAAACAAGGAAGGTTTGAAGTTGCTGCACTAAACTTTCTTCGTAGGAAAGCCAGTGATTCCTAGAACCAAACTAACTTATTTCACACAGTACAGTTTTCGGCAATGAAGATGTATGTTTTCTAAACAAACTGCTTTAGAAATGAAGTGAAACTACTAAGTTGTACATCTTGTTAGATTACACTTACTAGAAATGCTTGAACTTATTGCACTAAACCTTCTTCCTAGGAAAGCAACTGATTCCTAGAACTGAACTAGCTTATTTCACACAGTACAGTGTTCGGCAATGAAGATGTTTGTTTTCTAAACAAACTACTTTACAAATGAAGCGAAACTAGTAAGTTGTACATCTTGTTAGACTACACAAACAAGGAAGGTTTCAAGTTGCTACACTAAACCTTCTTCGTAGGAAATCAACTGATTCCTAGAACCAAACTAACATTTCACACAGTACAGTTTTCGGCAATGAAGATGTCTTTTTCTGAAAGAAACTACTTTAGATATGAAGCGAATCTAGTATGTTGTACATCTTGTTAGACTACACTTACTAGAAAAGTTTGTACTTGCTGCACTAAACCTTCTTCGTAGGAAAGAAACTGATTCCTAGAACCGAACTAGCTTATTTCACACAGTACAGTGTTCGGCAATGAAGATATTTGTTTTATAAACAAACTGCTTTAGAAATGAAGTGAAACTACTAAGTTGTACATCTTGTTAGACTACACTAACTAGAAAAGTTTGAACTTGCTGCACTAAACCTTCTTAGTAGGAAAGCAACTGATTCCTAGAATCGAACTAGCTTATTTCAAACAGTACAGTGTTAGCAATGAATATGTTTGTTTTCTAAAAAAACTACTTTACAAATGAAGTGAAACTAGTAAGTTGTACATTTTGTTAGACTACACAAACAAGGAAGGTTTCAAGTTGCTGGACTTAACCTTCTTCATAGGAAAGCAACTGATTCCTAGAACCGAACTAACTTATTTCACACAGTACAGTTTTTGGCAATGTTTCTTTTTGAAAGATGTTTCTTTTTGAAAGAAACTACTTTAGATATGAAGCAAATCTAGTATGTTGTACATCTTGTTAGATTACACTAACTAGAAAAGTTTGAACTTGGTGCAAAAAACCTTCTTCATAGGAAATCAACTGATTCCTAGAAGCGAACTAACTTATTTCACACAGTACAGTTTTCGGCAATGAAGATGTTTGTTTTCTAAACAAACAACTTTAGAAATGAAGCGATACTCTTAATTTGTACATCTTCTTAGTTTACACTACCTAGAAATGTTTGAAGTTGCTGCACTAAACCTTCTTCGTAGGAAAGCAAGTGATTCCTACAACCGAACTAACTTATTTCACACAGTACAGTTTTCGGCAATGAAGATGTATGTTTTATAAACAAACTGGTTAAGAAATGAAGTGAAACTAATAAGTTGTACATCTTGTTAGATTACACTAACTAGAAATGTTTGAACTTGCTGCACTAAACCTTCTTCGGAGGAAAGGAACTGATTCCTAGAACCGAACTAGCTTATTTCACACAGTACAGTGTTCGGAAATGAAGATGTTTGTTTTCTAAACAAACTACTTTACAAATGAAGCGAAACTAGTAAGTTGTACATCTTGTTAGACTACACAAACAAGGAAGGTTTCAACTTGCTGGACTTAACCTTCTTCGAAGGAAAGCAACTGATTCCTAGAACCGAACTAACTTATTTCACACAGTACAGTTTTCGGCAATGAAGATATATATATATATATTTTTTTTTTGGTTTTGCAAGGTAGGGTCTCATTCTGGTACAGGCTGACCTGGAATTCACTATG
Organism: Orientallactaga sibirica; assembly: GCA_036365145.1. Lineage (NCBI taxonomy): Eukaryota > Metazoa > Chordata > Mammalia > Rodentia > Dipodidae > Orientallactaga > Orientallactaga sibirica. The sequence goes on along the minus strand of JAEOAD010001086.1, from coordinate 19,740 downwards.
TAGTCTCAGGGTGGCCTCGAACTCTCGGCGATCCTCCCACCTCTGCCTCCCAAGTGCTGGGATTAAAGGCGTGTGCCACCACACCCGGCTAAGATATTTGTTTTTGAAAGAAACTACTTTAGATATGAAGCGAATCTAGTATGTTGTATATCTTGTTAGAATACACGAACTAGAAAAGATTGAACTTGCTGCACTAAACCTTCCTCGTAGGAAAGCAACGGATTCCTAGAACCGAACTAGCTTATTTCACACAGTACAGTGTTCGGCAATGAAGATTTTGTTTTTGAAACAAACTACTTTAGATATGAAGCGAAACTGCTAAGATGTACATCTTGTTAGACTACAAAAATACGGAAGGTTTGAAGTTGCTGCACTAAACTTTCTTCTAGGAAAGCAACTGATTCCTAGAACCGAACTAACTTATTTTACACAGTACAGTTTTTGGCAATGAAGATGTTTGTTTTTTAAAGAAACTACTTTAGATATGAAGCAAATCTAGTATGTTGTACATCTTGTTAGATTACACTAACTAGAAAAGTTTGAACTTGCTGCACTAAACCTTCTTCGTATGAAAGCAACTGATTTCTAGGACCGAACGAGCGTATTTCACACAGTACAGTGTTCGGCAATGAAGATGTTTGTTTTCTAAACAAACTACTTTACTAATGAAGTGAAACTAGTAAGTTGTACATCTTGTTATACTATTCAAACAAGGAAGGTTTGAAGTTGCTGCACTAAACTTTCTTCGTAGGAAAGCAAGTGATTCCTAGAACCGAACTAACTTATTTCACACAGTACAGTTTTCGGCAATGAAGATGTATGTTTTCTAAACAAACTGATTTAGAAATGAAGTGAAACTACTAAGTTGTACATCTTGTTAGATTACGCTAACTAGAAATTTTTAAAGTTGCTGCACTAAACCTTCTTCGTAGGAAAACAACTGATTCCTACAACCAAACTAACTTATTTCACACAGTACAGTTTTTGACAATGAAGATGTATGTTTTCTAAACAAACTGCTTTAGAAATGAAGTGAAACTATTAACTTGTATATCTTGTTAGATTACACTAACTAGAAAAGTTTGAAGTTGCTGCACTAAACTTTCTTCGTAGGAAAGGAAATGATACCTAGAACCCAACTAGCTTACTTCACACAGTACAGTGTCGCCAATGAAGATGTATGTTTTCTAAACCAACTGCTTTAGAAATGAAGCGAAACTACTAATTTATACATCTTCTTAAATTACACTAACTAGAAAAGTCTGAAGTTGCTGCACTAAACCTTCATCGTAGGAAAGCAACTGATTCCTAGAACCGAACTAGCTTATTTCACACAGTACAGTGTTCGGCAATGACGATGTTTGTTTTCTAAACAAACTACTTTACAAATGAAACGAAACTAGTAAGTTGTACATCTTCTTAGACTGCACAAACAAGGAAGGTTTCAAGTTGCTGCACTAAACCTTCTTCATAGGAAAGCAACTGAATCCTAGAACCGAACTAACTTATTTCACACAGTACAGTTTTTGGCAATGAAGATATTTGTTTTTGAAAGAAACTGCTTTAGATATGAAGCGAATCTAGTATGTTGTACATCTTGTTAGATTACAATAACTAGAAAAGATTGAACTTGCTGCACTAAACCTTCTTCGTAGGAAAGCAACTGATTCCTAGAACCGAACTAGCTTATTAAACACAGTACAGTGTTCGGAAATGAAGATGTTTGTTTTCTAAAGAAACTACTTTAGAAATGAAGTGAAACTAGTAAGTTGTACATCTTCTTAGACTACACAATCAAGGAAGGTTTGAAGTTGCTGCACTAAACCTTCTTCGTATGAAAGCAAATGTTTCCTAGAACCGAACTAGCTTATTTCACACAGTACAGTGTTCGGCAATGAAGATGTTTGTTTTCTAAACAAACTACTTTACAAATGAAGCGAAACTAGTAAGTTGTACATCTTGTTAGACTACACAAACAAGGAAGGTTTGAAGTTGCTGCACTAAACCTTCTTTGTAGGAAAGCAACTGATTCCTACAACCGAACTAACTTATTTCACACAGTACAGTTTTCGGCAATGAAGATGTATGTTTTAGAAACAAACTGCTTTAGAAATGAAGTGAAACTACAAAGTTGTACATCTTGTTAGACTACACTAACTAGAAAAGTTTGAACTTGCTGCACTAAACCTTCTTAGTAGGAAAGCCACTGATTCCTAGAATCGAACTAACTTATTTCAAACAGTACAGTGTTCGGCAATGAAGATGTTTGTTTTCTAAACAAACTACTTTACGAATGAAGCGAAACTAGTAAGTTGTACGTCTTGTTAGACTACACAAACTAGGAAGGTTTCAAGTTGCTGCACTTAACTTTCTTCGTAGGAAAGCAACTGATTCCTAGAACCGAACTAACTTATATCACACTGTAGAGGTTTTGGCAATGAAGATATTTGTTTTTGAAAGAAACTACTTTAGATATGAAGCGAATCTAGTACATTGTACATCTTCTTAGATTACTCTAACTAGAAATGTTTGAAGTTGCTGCACTAAACCTTCTTCGGAGGAAAGGAACTGATTCCTAGATCCGAACTAGTTTATTTCACACAGTACAGTGTTCGGCAATGAAGATGTTTGTTTTCTAAACAAACTACTTTACAAATGAAGCGAAACTAGTAAGTTGTACATCTTGTTAGACTACACAAACAAGGAAGGTTTGAAGTTGCTGCACTAAACTTTCTTCGTAGGAAAGCAACTGATTCCTAGAACCGAACTAACTTATTTAACACAGTACAGTTTTCGGCAATGAAGATGTATGTTTTCTAAACAAACTGCTTTATATATGAAGTGAAACTACTAAGTTGTACATCTTGTTAGATTACACTAACTAGAAAAGTTTGAACTTGCTGCACTAAACCTTCTTCGTAGGAAAGAAACTGATTCCTAGAACTGAACTAGCTTATTTCAGACAGTACAGTTATCGGCAATGAAGATGTTTGTTTTCTAAACAAACTACTTTACAAATGAAGCGAAACTGCACAGTTGTACATCTTGTTAGACTACACAAGCAAGGAAGGTTTGAAGTTGCTGCACTAAATCTTCTTTGTAGGAAAGCAAATGATTCCTAGAACCGAACTAACTTATTTCACACAGTACAGTTATCGGCAATGAAGATGTTTATTTTCTAAACAAACTACTTTAGAAATGAAGCGAAACGAGTAAGTTATACATCTTGTTATACTACAGAAACAAGGAAGTATTGAAGTTGCTGAAGTAAACCTTCTTCGTAGGAAAGCAACTGATTCCTAGAACCGAACTAACTCATTTCACACAGTACAGTTTTCGGCAATGAAGATGTATGTTTTCTAAACAAACTGCTTTACAAATGAAGTGAAACTACTAAGTTCTATATCTTGTTAGATTACACTAACTAGAAATGTTTGAACTTGCTCCACTAAAGTTTCTTCGGAGGAAAGGAACTGATTCCTAGAACCGAACTAGCTTATTACACACAGCACAGTGTTCGGCAATGAATATGTTTGATTTCTAAAGAAACTACTTTAGAAATGAAGCGAATCTAGAAAGTTGCACATCTTGTTAGCCTATTCAATCAAGGAAGGTTTGAGGTTGCTGTACTAAACCTTCTTCGTAGGAAAGCAAATGATTCCTAGAACCGAACTAGCTTATTTCACACAGCACAGTGTTCGGCAATGAAGATGTTTGTTTTCTAAACAAACAACTTTAGAAATGAAGCGGTACTACTAATTTGTACATCTTCTTAGATTACACTAACTAGAAATGTTCGAAGTTGCTGCACTAAACCTTCTTCGTAGGAAAGCAACTGATTCCTAGAACCGAACTAACTTATTTCACACAGTACAGTTTTCGGCAATGAAGATGTATGTTTTCTAAACACACTGCTTTAGAAATGAAGTGAAACTACTAAGTTGTACATCTTGTTAGACTACACTACCTAGAAAAGTTTGAACTTTCTGCACTAAACCTTCTACGTAGGAAAGCAACTGATTCCTAGAATCGAACTAGCTTATTTCAAACAATACAGTGTTCGGCAATGAAGATGTTAGTTTTCTAAACAAACTACTTTAGAATTGAAGTGAAACTAGTAAGTTGTACATCTTGTTAGACTACACACACAAGGAAGGTTTCAAGTTGCTGCACTTAACCTTCTGCGTAGGAAAGCAAATGATTCCTACAACCGAACTAGCTTATTTCACACAGTACAATATTCGGCAATGAAGATGTTTGTTTTCTAAACAAACAACTTTAGAAATGGAGCGAAACTAGTAAGTTGTACATCTTCTGAGACTACACAAACGAGGAAGTTTTGAAGTTGCTGCACTAAAGCTTGTACGTAGGAAAGCAACGGATTCCTAGAACCGAAATAATTTATTTCACACAGTACAGTTTTCGGCAATGAAGATGTATGTTTTCTAAACAAACTGCTTTAGAAATGAAGTGAAACTACTAAGTTGTACATCTTGTTAGACTACACTAACTAGAAAAGTTTGAACTTGCTGCACTAAACCTTCTTCGTAGGAAAGCAACTGATTCCTAGAATCGAACTAGCTTATTTCACACAGTACAATGTTCGGCAATGAAGTTGTTTGTTTTCTAAACAAACTACTTTACAAATGAAGCGAAACTGCTAAGATGTACATGTTGTTAGACTACAAAAACAAGGAAGGATTGAAGTTGCTGCACTAAACTTTCTTCGTAGGAAAGCAACTGATTCCTAGAACCGAACTAACTTATTTCACACAGTACAGTTTTTGGCAATGAAGATGTTTGTTTTCTAAACAAACTACTTTAGATATGAAGCAAGTCTAGTATGTTGTACTCTTGTTAGATTACACTATCTAGAAAAGTTTGAACTTGCTGCACTAAACCTCCTTCGTAAGAAAGCAACTGATTCCGAGGACCGAACGAGCTTATTTCACACAGTACAGTGTTGGGAAATGAAGATGTATGTTTTCTAAACCAACTGCTTTAGAAATGAAGTGATATTACTAAGTTGTACATCTTGTGAGACTACACAAACGAGGAAGGTTTGAAGTTGCTGCAGTAAATCTTCTTCGCCGGAAAGCAACTGATTCCTAGAACCGAACTAACTTATTTCACACAGTACAGTTTTCGGCAATGAAGATGTATGTTTTCTAAACCAACTGCTTTAGAAATGAAGTGATATTACTAAGTTGTACATCTTGTGAGACTACAAAAACAAGGAAGGTTTGAAGTTGCTGCAGCAAACCTTCTTCGGAGGAAAGGAACTGATTCCGAGAAGCGAACTAGATTATTTCACCCAGTACAGTGTTCGGCAATGAAGATGTTTGTTTTCTAAACAAACTACTTTAGAAATGAAGCGAAACTAGTAAGTTGTACATCTTGTTAGTCTACACAAACAAGGAAGGTTTGAACTTGCTGCACAAAACTTTCTTCGTAGGAAAACAACTGATTCCCAGAACCGAACTAGCTTACGTCACACAGTACAGTGTCGCCAATGAAGATGTATGTTTTCTAAACCAACTGCTTTAGAAATGAAGCGAAACTACTAATGTGTACACCTTCTTAGATTACACTAACTAGAAAAGTCTGAACTTACTGCACTAAACCTTCGTAGGAAAGCAACTGATTCCTAGACCCGAACTAGCTTATTTCACACAGTACAGTGTTCGGCAATGAAGAATTTGTTTTTGAAACAAACTACTTTAGATATGAAGCGAATCAAGTAAGTTGTACATCTTGTTAGATAACACTAGCTAGAAAAGTTTGAACTTGCTGCACTAAATCTTCTTCGTAGGAAAGCAACTGATTCCTAGAACCGAACGAGCTTATTTCACACAGTAGACTGTTTGGCAATGAAGATGTTTGTTTTCTAAACAAACTACTTTACAAATGAAGCGAAACTAGTAAGTTGTACATATTGTTATACTAAACAAAAAAGGAAGGTTTGAAGTTGCTGCACTAAACTTTCTTCGTAGGAATGCAACTGATTCCTAGATCCGAACTAGTTTATTTCACACAGTACAGTGTTCGGCAATGAAGATGTTTGTTTTCTAAACAAACTACTTTACAAATGAAGCGAAACTAGTAAGTTGTACATCTTGTTAGACTACACAAACAAGGAAGGTTTGAAGTTGCTGCACTAAACTTTCTTCGTAGGAAAGCAACTGATTCCTAGAACCGAACTAACTTATTTAACACAGTACAGTTTTCGGCAATGAAGATGTATGTTTTCTAAACAAACTGCTTTATATATGAAGTGAAACTACTAAGTTGTACATCTTGTTAGATTACACTAACTAGAAAAGTTTGATCTTGCTGCACTAAACCTTCTTCGTAGGAAAGAAACTGATTCCTAGAACCGAACTAGCTTATTTCAGACAGTACAGTTATCGGCAATGAAGATGTTTGTTTTCTAAACAAACTACTTTACAAATGAAGCGAAACTGCACAGTTGTACATCTTGTTAGACTACACAAGCAAGGAAGGTTTGAAGTTGCTGCACTAAATCTTCTTTGTAGGAAAGCAAATGATTCCTAGAACCGAACTAACTTATTTCACACAGTACAGTTATCGGCAATGAAGATGTTTATTTTCTAAACAAACTACTTTAGAAATGAAGCGAAACGAGTAAGTTATACATCTTGTTATACTACAGAAACAAGGAAGTATTGAAGTTGCTGAAGTAAACCTTCTTCGTAGGAAAGCAACTGATTCCTAGAACCGAACTAACTCATTTCACACAGTACAGTTTTCGGCAATGAAGATGTATGTTTTCTAAACAAACTGCTTTACAAATGAAGTGAAACTACTAAGTTCTATATCTTGTTAGAATACACTAACTAGAAATGTTTGAACTTGCTCCACTAAAGTTTCTTCGGAGGAAAGGAACTGATTCCTAGAACCGAACTAGCTTATTACACACAGCACAGTGTTCGGCAATGAATATGTTTGTTTTCTAAAGAAACTACTTTAGAAATGAAGCGAATCTAGAAAGTTGCACATCTTGTTAGCCTATTCAATCAAGGAAGGTTTGAGGTTGCTGTACTAAACCTTCTTCGTAGGAAAGCAAATGATTCCTAGAACCGAACTAGCTTATTTCACACAGCACAGTGTTCGGCAATGAAGATGTTTGTTTTCTAAACAAACAACTTTAGAAATGAAGCGGTACTACAAATTTGTACATCTTCTTAGATTACACTAACTAGAAATGTTCGAAGTTGCTGCACTAAACCTTCTTCGTAGGAAAGCAACTGATTCCTAGAACCGAACTAACTTATTTCACACAGTACAGTTTTCGCAATGAAGATGTATGTTTTCTAAACACACTGCTTTAGAAATGAAGTGAAACTACTAAGTTGTACATCTTGTTAGACTACACTACCTAGAAAAGTTTGAACTTTCTGCACTAAACCTTCTACGTAGGAAAGCAACTGATTCCTAGAATCGAACTAGCTTATTTCAAACAATACAGTGTTAAAGCAAATGAAGATGTTAGTTTTCTAAACAAACTACTTTAGAATTGAAGTGAAACTAGTAAGTTGTACATCTTGTTAGACTACACACACAAAGGAAGGTTTCAAGTTGCTGCACTTAACCTTCTGCGTAGGAGAGCAAATGATTCCTACAACCGAACTAGCTTATTTCACACAGTACAATATTCGGCAATGAAGATGTTTGTTTTCTAAACAAACAACTTTAGAAATGGAGCGAAACTAGTAAGTTGTACATCTTCTGAGACTACACAAACGAGGAAGGTTTGAAGTTGCTGCACTAAAGCTTGTACGTAGGAAAGCAACGGATTCCTAGAACCGAAATAATTTATTTCACACAGTACAGTTTTCGGCAATGAAGATGTATGTTTTCTAAACAAACTGCTTTAGAAATGAAGTGAAACTACTAAGTTGTACATCTTGTTAGACTACACTAACTAGAAAAGTTTGAACTTGCTGCACTAAACCTTCTTCGTAGGAAAGCAACTGATTCCTAGAATCAACTAGCTTATTTCACACAGTACAATGTTCGCAATGAAGTTGTTTGTTTTCTAAACAAACTACTTTACAAATGAAGCGAAACTGCTAAGATGTACATGTTGTTAGACTACAAAAACAAGGAAGGATTGAAGTTGCTGCACTAAACTTTCTTCGTAGGGAAAGCAACTGATTCCTAGAACCTAACTAACTTATTTCACACAGTACAGTTTTTGGCAATGAAGATGTTTGTTTTCTAAACAAACTACTTTAGATATGAAGCAAGTCTAGTATGTTGTACTCTTGTTAGATTACACTATCTAGAGAAGTTTGAACTTGCTGCACTAAACCTCCTTCGTAAGAAAGCAACTGATTCCTAGAGGACCTAACGAGCTTATTTCACACAGTACAGTGTTGGGAAATGAAGATGTATGTTTTCTAAACCAACTGCTTTAGAAATGAAGTGATATTACTAAGTTGTACATCTTGTGAGACTACACAAACGAGGAAGGTTTGAAGTTGCTGCAGTAAATCTTCTTCGCGGAAAGCAACTGATTCCTAGAACCGAACTAACTTATTTCACACAGTACAGTTTTCGCAATGAAGATGTATGTTTTCTAAACCAACTGCTTTAGAAATGAAGTGATATTACTAAGTTGTACATCTTGTGAGACTACACAAACAAGGAAGGTTTGAAGTTGCTGCAGCAAACCTTCTTCGGAGGAAAGGAACTGATTCCTAGAAGCTTAACTAGATTATTTCACCCAGTACAGTGTTCGGCAATGAAGATGTTTGTTTTCTAAACAAACTACTTTAGAAATGAAGCGAAACTAGTTAGTTGTACATCTTGTTAGTCTACACAAACAAGGAAGGTTTGAACTTGCTGCACAAAACTTTCTTCGTAGGAAAACAACTGATTCCCAGAACCGAACTAGCTTACGTCACACAGTACAGTGTCGCCAATGAAGATGTATGTTTTCTAAACCAACTGCTTTAGAAATGAAGCGAAACTACTAATGTGTACACCTTCTTAGATTACACTAACTAGAAAAGTCTGAACTTACTGCACTAAACCTTCGTAGGAAAGCAACTGATTCCTAGACCCGAACTAGCTTATTTCACACAGTACAGTGTTCGCAATGAAGAATTTGTTTTTGAAACAAACTACTTTAGATATGAAGCGAATCAAGTAAGTTGTACATCTTGTTAGATAACACTAGCTAGAAAAGTTTGAACTTGCTGCACTAAATCTTCTTCAGTAGGAAAGCAACTGATTCCTAGAACCTAACGAGCTTATTTCACACAGTAGACTGTTTGGCAATGAAGATGTTTGTTTTCTAAACAAACTACTTTACAAATGAAGCGAAACTAGTAAGTTGTACATATTGTTATACTAAACAAAAAAGGAAGGTTTGAAGTTGCTGCACTAAACTTTCTTCGTAAGGAATGCAACTGATTCCTAGAACCGAACTAACTTATTTCACACAGTACAGTTTTCGGCAATTAAGATGTATGTTTTCTAAACAAACTGCTTTAGAAATGAAGTGAAACTACTAAGTTGTACATCTTGTTAGATAACACTAACTAGAAAAGTTTGAACTTGCTGGACTAAACCTTCTTCGTAGGAAAGCAACTGATTCCTAGAACCGAACTGGCTTATTTCACACAGTACAGTGTTCGGCAATGAAGATGTTTGTTTTCTAAACAAACTACTTTACAAATGAAGCGAAAGTGCTAAGATGTACATCTTGTTAGACTACACAAACAAGGACGGTTTGAAGTTGCTGCACTAAATCTTCTTCGTAGGAAAGCAACTGATTCCCAGAACCGAACTAACTTATTTCACACTGTACAGTTTTCGGCAATGAAGATGTTTGTTTTATAAACAAACTACTTTACAAATGAAGCGAAACTAGTAAGTTGTACATCTTGTTATACTACACAAACTAGGAAGGTATGAAGTTGCTGCACTAAACCTTCTTCGTAGGAAAGCAACTGATTCCTAGAACCGAACTAACTTATTTCACACAGTACACTTTTCGGAAATGAACATGTTTGTTTTTGAAAGAAACTACTTGAGATATGAAGCTAATTTAGTATGTTGTACATCTTCTTAGACTACACAAACAAAGAAAGTTTCAAGTTGCTGCACTGAACCTTCTTCAGTAGGAAAGCAACTGATTCCTAGAACCAAACTAACTTATTTCACACAGTACAGTTTTCGGCAAAGAAGATATTTGTTTTTGAAAGAGAAACTAATTTAGATATGAAGTGAATCTAGTATGTTGTACATCTTGATACATTACACTAACTAGAAAAGTTTGAACTTGCTGCACTAAACCTCCGTAGGAAAGCAACTGATTCCTAGAACCGAACTAGCTTATTTCACACAGTACAGTGTTCGGCAATGAAGATGTTTGTTTTCTAAACAAACTACTTTACAAATGGAGCGAAACTAGTAAGTTGTACATCTTGTTATACTACACAAACAAGGAAGGATTGAAGTTGGTACACTAAACTTTCTTCGTAGGAAAGCAACTGATTCCTAGAACCAACCTAACTTATTTCACACAGTACAGTTTTCGGCAATGAAGATGTATGTTTTCTAAACAAACTGCTTTAGATATGAAGTGAAACTACTAAGTTGTACATCTTGTTAGACTACACTAACTAGAAAAGGTTGAACTTCCTGCACTAAACCTTCTTCGTAGGAAAGCAACTGATTCCTAGAACCGAACTAGCTTATTTCCCACAGTACAGTTTTTGGCAATGAAGATGTTTGTTTTTGAAAGTAACTACTTTTGATATGAAGCGAATCTCGTATGTTGTATATCTTGTTAGATTACACTAACTAGAAATGTTTGAACTTTCTGCACTAAACCTTCTTCGTAGGAAAAGAACTGATTCCTAGAAGCGAACTACCTTATTTAACCCAGTACAGTGTTCGGCAATGAAGATATTTGTTTTCTAAAGAAACTACTTTAGAAATGAAGCAAAACTAGTAAGTTGTACATCTTGTTAGACTACACAAACAAGGAAGGTTTGAAGTTGCTGCACTAAACGTTCTTCGTAGGAAAGCAACTGATTCCTAGAACCGAACTAGCTTACTTCACACAGTACAGTGTCGCTAATGAAGATGTATGTTTTCTAAACCAACTGTTTTAGAAATGAAGCGAAAGTACTAATGTGTACATCTTCTTAGATTACACTAACTAGAAAAGTTTCAACTTGCTGCACTAAACTTTCTTCCAGGAAAGCAACTGATTCCTAGAACCGAACTAGCTTATTTCACACAGTACAGTGTTCGACAATGAAGATGTTTGTTTTCTAAACAAACTACTGTACAAATGAAGCGAAACTGCTAAGATGTACATCTTCTTAGACTGCACAAACAAGGACGGTTTGAAGTTGCTGCACTAAATCTTCTTCAGAGGAAAGCAACTGATTCCTAGAACCGAACTAACTTATTTCACACTGTACAGTTTTCGGCAATGAAGATGTTTGTTTTATAAACAAACTGCTTTACAAATGAAGCGAAACTAGTAAGTTGTACATCTTGTTATACTACACAAACTAGGAAGGTTTGAAGTTGCTGCACTAAACCTTCTTCGTAGGAAAGCAACTGATTCCTAGAACCAAACTAACTTATTTCACACAGTACACTTTTCGGCAATGAACATGTTTGTTTTTGAAAGAAACTACTTGAGATATGAAGCTAATCTAGTATGTTGTACATCTTCTTAGACTACACAAACAAAGAGAGTTTCAAGTTGCTGCACTAAACCTTCTTTGTAGGAAAGCAACTGATTCCTAGAACCGAACTAACTTATTTCACACAGTACACTTTTCGGCAATGAACATGTTTGTTTTTGAAAGAAACTACTTTAGATATGAAGCGAATCTAGTATGTTGTATATCTTGATAGATTACACTAACTAGAAAAGTTTGAACTTGCTGCACTAAACCTTCTCTGTAGGAAAGCAACTGATTCCTAGAACCGAACTAGCTTATTTCACACAGTACAGTGTTCGGAAAGGAAGATGTTTGTTTTCTAAACAAACTACTTTACAAATGAAGCGAAACCAGTAAGTTGTACATCTTGTTATACTACACAAACAAGGAAGGATTGAAGTTGCTATACTAAACTTTCTTCGTAGGAAAGCAACTGATTCCTAGAACCGACCTAACTTATTTCACACAGTACAGTTTTCGACAATGAAGATGTATATTTTCTAAACAAACTGCTTTAGATATGAAGTGAAACTACTAAGTTGTAAATCTTGTTAGACTACACTAACTAGAAAAGGTTGAACTTCCTGCACTAAACCTTCTTCGTAGGAAAGCAACTGATTCCTTGAACCGAACTAGCTTATTTCACACAGTACAGTTTTCGGCAATGAAGATGTTTGTTTTTGAAAGAAACTACTTTAGATATGAAGCGAATCTAGTATGTTGTACATCTTGTTAGATTACACTAACTAGAAAAGTTTGAACTTGCTGCACTAAACCTTGTTCGTAGGAAAGAAACTGATTCCTAGAACCGAACTAGCTTATTTCACACAGTACCTTGTTCGGCAATGAAGATGTTTGTTTTCTAAACAAACTACGTTACAAATGAAGCCAAACTAGTAAGTTGTACATCCTGTTATATTACACAAACAAGGAAGGTTTGAAGTTGCTGCACTAAACTTTCTTCGTAGGAAAACAACTGAATCCTATAACCGAACTAACTTATTTCACACAGTACAGTTTTCGGCAATGAAGTTGTATGTTTTCTAAACAAACTGATTTAGAAATGAAGTGAAACTACTAAGTTGTACATCTTGTTAGACTACACTAACTAGAAAAGTTTGAACTTGCTGCACTAAACCTTCTTCGTAGGAAAGCAACTGATTCCTAGAACCGAACTAAATTATTTCACACACTACAGTTTTTGGCAATGAAGATGTTTGTTTTTGAAAGTAACTACTTTAGATATGAAGCGAATCAAGTAAGTTGTACATCTTGTTAGACTACACTAACTAGAAAAGTTTGAACTTGATGCACTAAACATTCTTAGTAGAAAAGCAACTGATTCCTAGAATCGAACTAGCTTATTTCAAACAGTACAGTGTTAGCAATGAAGATGTTTGTTTTCTAAAAAAACTACTTTACAAATGAAGCGAAACTAGTAAGTTGTACATTTTGTTAGACTACACAAACAAGGAAGGTTTCAAGTTGCGGGACTTAACCTTCTTCATAGGAAAGCAACTGATTCCTAGAACCGAACTAACTTATTTCACACAGTACAGTTTTTGGCAATGAAGATGTTTCTTTTTGAAAGAAACTACTTTAGATATGAAGCAAATCTAGTATGTTGTACATCTTGTTAGATTACACTAACTGAAAAGTTTGAACTTGGTGCAAAAACCTTCTTCAGTAGGAAATCAACTGATTCCTAGAAGCGAACTAACTTATTTCACACAGTACAGTTTTCGGCAATGAAGATGTTTGTTTTCTAAACAAACAACTTTAGAAATGAAGCGATACTCTTAATTTGTACATCTTCTTAGTTTACACTACCTAGAAATGTTTGAAGTTGCTGCACTAAACCTTCTTCGTAGGAAAGCAAGTGATTCCCACAACCGAACTAACTTATTTCACACAGTACAGTTTTCGGCAATGAAGATGTATGTTTTATAAACAAACTGGTTAAGAAATGAAGTGAAACTACTAAGTTGTACATCTTGTTAGATTTCACTAACTAGAAATGTTTGAACTTGCTGCACTAAACCTTCTTCGGAGGAAAGGAACTGATTCCTAGAACCGAACTAGCTTATTTCACACAGTACAGTTTTCGGCAATGAAGATGTTTATTTTTGAAAGAAACTACTTTAGATATGAAACGAATCTAGTATGTTGTACATCTTGTTAGATTACACTAACTAGAAAAGTTTGAACTTGCTGCACTAAACCTTGTTCGTAGGAAAGAAACTGATTCCTAGAACCGAACTAGCTTATTTCACACAGTACAGTGTTCGGCAATGAAGATGTTTGTTTTTGAAACAAACTACTTTAGATATGAAGCGAATCTAGTAAGTTGTACATCTTGTCAGATTACACTAACTAAAAAAGTTTGAACTTGCTGCACTAAACCTTCTTCGTAGGAAAGCAACTGATTCCTAGAACTGAACTAACTTATTTCACACAGTACAGTTTTCGGCAATGAAGATGTTTGTTTTCTAAACAAACATTTTTAGAAATGAAGCGAAACTAATAAGTTGTACACCTTGTTATACTACACAAACAAGGAAGGTTTGAAGTTGCTGCACTAAACTTTCTTCGTAGGAAAGCAACTGATTCCTAGAACCGAACTAACTTATTTCACACAGTACAGTTTTCGGCAATGAAGATGTTTGTTTTTGAATGAAACTAATTTAGAAATGAAGCGAATCTAGTATGTTGTATATCTTTTGAGATTACACTAACTAGAAAAGTTTGAACTTGCTGCAGTAAACCTTCTTCGTAAGAAAGCAACTGATTCCTAGAACCGAACTAACTTATTTCACACAGTACAGTTTTCGGCAATGAAGATGTGTGTTTTCTAAACAAACTGCTTTAGAAATGAAGTGAAACTACTAAGTTGTATATCTTGTTAGACTACACTAACTAGAAAAGTTTGAACTTGCTGCACTAAACCTTCTTCGTAGGAAAGGAACTGATTCCTAGAAGCGAACTACCTTATTTCACCCAGTACAGTGTTCGGCAATGAAGATGTTTGTTTTCTAAAGAAACTCCTTTAGAAATGAAGCAAAACTAGTAAGTTGTACATCTTGTTAGACTACACAAGCAAGGAAGGTTTGAACTTGCTGCACAAAACTTTCTTCGTAGGAAAGCAACTGATTCCTAGAACCGAACTAGCTTACGTCACACAGTACAGTGTCGCCAATGAAGATGTATGTTTTCTAAACCAACTGCTTTAGAAATGAAGTGAAACTACTAATGTGTACACCTTCTTAGATTACACTAACTAGAAAAGTTTGAACTTACTGCACTAAACCTTCTTCGTAGGAAAGCAACTGATTCCTAGAACTGAACTAGCTTATTTCACACAGTACAGTGTTCGGCAATGAAGAATTTGTTTTTGAAACAAACTACTTTAGATATGAAGCGAATCAAGTAAGTTGTACATCTTGTTAGATAACACTAACTAGAAAAGTTTTAAGTTGCTGTACTAAACCTTCTTCGTAGGAAAGCAACTGATTCCTAGATCCGAACTGGCTTATTTCACACAGTACAGTGTTCGGTTATGAAGATGTTTGTTTTCTAAACAAACTACTTTACAAATGAAGTTTTAAACCAATGAAGATGTGTGTTTTCTAAACAAACTGCTTTAGAAATGAAGTAAAACTACTAAGTTGTACATCTTGTTAGACTACACTAACTGGAAAAGTTTGAACTTGCTGCACTAAACCTTCTTCGTAGGAAAGGAACTGATTCCTAGAACCGAACTAGCTTATTTCACACAGTACAGTGTTCTGCAATGAAGATGTTTGTTTTCTAAACAAACAACTTTAGAAATGAAGCAGAAACTGCTAAGATGTACATCTTGTTAGACAACACAAACAAGGAAGGTTTGAATTTGCTGCACTAAACCTTCTTCGTAGGAAAGGAACTGATACCTAGAACCGAACTAACTAATTTCACACAGTACATTTTTGGGCAATGAAGATGTTTGTTTTTGAAAGAAACTACTTTAGATATGAAGCAAATCTAGTATGTTCTACATCTTGCTAGATTACACTAACTAGAAAAGTTTGAACTTGCTGCACTAAACCTTCTTCAGTAGGGAAAGCAACTGATTCCTAGACCCGAACTAGCTTATTTCACACAGTACAGTGTTCGGCAATGAAGATGTTTGTTTTCTAAACAAACTACTTTACAAATGAAGCGAAACTGGTTAGTTGTACATCTTGTTATACTACACAAACAAGGAAGGTTTGAAGTTGCTGCACTAAACTTTCTTCATAGGAAAGCAACTGATTCCTAGAACCGAATTAACTTATTTCACACAGTACCTTTTTTGGCAATGAATATTGTTGGGCCCTGCCCGGTGTGAAGCCGAGTGGTTAGCCCAGCCAATCTTGGCCTACTCGGTAAGGCCTAGTCGAGCATGAGTACCTGCCCTTGACTCAGCACCTAAGCTGAAACTGCCTCCACCCAGCTGCTGCTGACGTGATGAAATACTGTTGGCCCTTATACCTTTCTCTTATCCCCTCTTCCCACCCCCTTCCTCAAAGTATATTGGCCCTTATACCTTTCTCTCATCCCCTCTTCCCGCCCCCTTCCTCAAAGCACATAAATATCTCTCCCCTGACAATAAACGTCGAGTTTCGCTTTAGACGTTTCTCCGCGACTCAATGTGGTTTTTCTCCCCGGTGTTTTAGTGGGTGGAGGGGTTAGAGTCGCCGACACCTGTCTTCTCGCTCAGCCTCAAGAGAAACGGCTGGCCCGGCTCTCTCTCCTTTGCTCTACCTGCTGGTGGTGAGGAAAAAAGCCCCGGCAGAAGATGTATGTTTTCTAAACAAACTGCTTTAGAAATGAAGTGAAACTACTAAGTTGTACATCTTGTTAGACTACACTAACTAGAAAAGTTTGAACTTGCTGCGCTAAACCTTCTTCGTAGGAAAGCAACTGATTCCTAGAATCGAACTAGCTTATTTCACACAGTACAGTGTTCACAATGAAGATGCTTGTTTTCTAAACAAACAACTTTAGAAATGAAGCGAAACTACTAAGTTGTACATCTTGTTAGACTACACAAACGAGGAAGGTTTGAAGTTGCTGCACTAAACCTTCTTCGTATTAAAGCAACTGATTCCTAGAACCGAAATAACTTATTTCACACAGTACAGTTTTCGGCAATGAAGATTTGTTTTTGAAACACACTAGATATGAAGCGAATCAAGTAAGTTGCACATTTTGTTAGATAACACTAACTAAAAATGTTTGAACTTGCTGCACTAAACATTCTTCGTAGGAAAGGAACTGATTGCTAGAACCGAACTACCTTACTTCACACAGTACAGTGTCGCCAATGAAGATGTATGTTTTGTAAACCAACTGCTTTAGAAATGAAGTGAAACTACTAATTTGTACATCTTCTTAGATAACACTAACTAAAAATGTTTGAACTTATTGCACTAAACCTTCTTCGTAGGAAAGCAACTGATTCCTAGAACCGAACTAGCTTATTTCACACAGTACAGTGTTCGGCAATGAAGATGTGTGTTTTCTAAACAAACTGCTTTAGAAATGAAGTAAAACTACTAAGTTGTACATCTTGTTAGACTACACAAACAAGGAAGGTTTGAAGTTGCTGCAATAAACCTTCTTCGTAGGAAAGCAATTGATTCCTAGAACCGACCTAGCTTATTTCACACAGTACAGTGTTCGGCAATGAAGATGTTTGTTTTCTAAACAAACTACTTTACAAATGAAGCGAAACTGGTAAGATGTACATCTTGTGAAACTACACAAACAAGGAAGGTTTGAAGTGGCTGCAGTAAATCTTCTTCATAGGAAAGCAACTGATTCCTAGAACCAAACTAACTTTTTTCACACAGTACAGTTTTCGGCAATGAAGATGAATGTTTTCTAAACAAACTGCTTTAGAAATGAAGTGAAACTACTAAGTTGTATATCTTGTTAGACTACACTAACTAGAAATGTTTAGAGTTGCTGCACTAAACCTTCTTCGTAGGAAAGCAACTGATTCCTAGAACAGAACTAGCTTATTTCACACAGAACAGTGTTCGGCAATGAAGATGTTTGTTTTTGAAAAAAACTACTTTAGATATGAAGAGAAACAGGTAAGTTGTACATCTTGTTAGACTACACTAACTAGAACAGTTTGAACTTCCTGCACTAAACTTTCTTTCTAGGAAAGAAACTGATTCCTAGAACCGAACTAGCTTACTTCACACAGTACAGTGTTCGGCAATGACGATGTTTGTTTTCTAAACAAACTACTTTACAAATGAAGCGAAACTGCTAAGTTGTACATCTTGTTAGACTACACAAATAAGGAAGGTTTGAAGTTGCTGCACTAAATCTTCTTTGTAGGAAAGCAACTGATTCCTAGGACCGAACTAACTTATTTCACACAGTACAGTTATCGGCAATGAAGATGTATGTTTTCTAAACAAACTGCTTTAGAAATAAAGTGAAACTACTAAGTTGTACAGGTTGTTTGATTACACTAACTAGAAAAGTTTGAAGTTGCTGCACTAAACCTTCTTCCTAGGAAAGGAACTGAATCCTAGAACCGAACTAGCTTATTTCACAAAGTACAGTGTTCGGCAATGAAGATGTTTGTTTTCTAAAGAAACTACTTTAGAAATGAAGCGAAACTAGTAAGTTGTACATCTTCTTACACTACACAAACAAGGAAGGTTTGAAGTTGCTGCACAAAACTTTCTTCGTAGGAAAGCAACTGATTCCTAGAACCGAACTACCTTACTTCACACAGTACAGTGTCGCCAATGAAGATGCATGTTTTCTACACCAACTGCTTTAGAAATGAAGCGAAACTACTAATTTGTACATCTTCTTAGATTACACTAACTAGAAATGTTTGAACTTACTGCACTAAACCTTCCTCGTAGGAAAGCAACTGATTCCTTGAAAAGAACTAACTTATTTCACACAGTACAGTGTTCGGCCATGAAGATGTATGTTTTCTAAACAAACTACTTTACACATGAAGCGAAACTGCTAAGATGTACATCTTGTTAGACTACACAAACAAGGAAGGTTTGAAGTTGCTGCACTAAATCTTCTTCGTAGGAAATCAACTGATTCCTAGAACCAAACTAACTTATTTCACACAGTACAGTTTTAGGCAATGAAGATGTATCTTTTCTAAACAAACTGCTTTAGAAATGAAGTGAAACTACTTATTTGTACATCTTGTTTGATTACACTAACTAGAAAAGTTTGAACTTGCTGCACTAAACCTTCTTCGGAGGAAAGGAAATGATTCCTAGAACCGAACTAGCTTATTTCACCCAATACAGTGTTCGACAATGAAGATGTTTGTTTTCTAAAGAAACTACTTTAGAAATGAAGCGAAACTAGTAAGTTGTACATCTTCTTACACTACACAAACAAGGAAGGTTTGAAGTTGCTGCACAAAACTTTCTTCGTAGGAAAAGCAACTGATTCCTAGAACCGAACTAGCTTACTTCACACAGTACAGTGTCGCCAATAAAGATGCATGTTTTCTGAACCAACTGCTTTAGAAATGAAGCAGAAACTACTAATTTGTACATCTTCTTACATTACACTAACTAGAAATGTTTGAACTTACTGCACTAAACCTTCTTCGTAGGGGAAAGCAACTCATACCTAGAACTGAACTAGCTTATATCACACAGTACAGTGTTCGGCAATGAGGATGTTTGTTTTCTAAACAAACTACTTTACAAATGAATGGAAATGAGTAAGTTGTACATCTTGTTAGACTACACAAACAAGGAAGGTTTGAAGTTGCTTTACTAAACTTTCTTCAGAGGGAAAGCAACTGATTCCTAGAAAGAGAACTACCTTATTTCACACAGTACAGTGTTCGGTAATGAAAAATGTTTGTTTTCTAAACAAACTACTTTAGAAATGAAGCGAAACTAGTAAGTTGTACATCTTGTTATACTTCACAAACAAGGAAGGTTTCAAGTTGCTGCACTAAACCTTCTTCGTAGGAAAGCAACTGATTACT
>JAEOAD010001422.1:0-90235 GCA_036365145.1 Orientallactaga sibirica | reverse complement strand
ACATACCCAGAGAGCAGATGCAGGGGTTCCTGGTACCTGAGGGTGCAGCTAAAATAAAACAGAAGTTTTGCAGCTCACAGAGCTTGTGCCTCCCCCACCACCACCGCACTTACCCAGATAACAGGTGGGGAGACCTTCAGGCTTGAGGAGGCCTGGTGTGATGGTGTGACTCCTGGGGCCAGAAGATCCCCATAAGCCCACTGTGTGTGCATGAAACACTATGGTCATCCCACAGGGATTGACTGTGCTCAGGCCAGGTATCTGCAGCCCTTCCCCTCCCTCCTTGTCCTGTCCTTTGTTCCTTCCTTCCTCTTCCATTCTTCTCCATTTTTCCTCTTTTTCTCACTTTTCTTCTCTCCCTTACTCCTGCCTTTCATTTCTCTACTTCCTTTCACTCTGCCTCTTCTCTCCTCTTTTTCAACCTTCCATCCTGCCACTTAACCCTTTTCCCTTTTCTCCCTTCCTTTCTCTTTCTTCTCCTTTACCACTCATTTTCTTCCTTCCTTTCTCTCCCCCTTTCCCCTTTCTTTCCTCCTTTCCCTCTTCCCTTCTCCCTTTATCTCTGGCTTGCCTGAGCTCAAGGCTGTGAGGACTCCATCTTATGTCTCCCAGCAGTCAAAATATTACCTTCCTCCCTGCAAAGTTCTGGGTACACAGGAAAGGCACAAGATAGACATGAAAAGCTGGGATGGAGAAGTGTTTGTATGTGTGTGTGTGTGCACATGTGTTGAGAGTGATGAGATGGAAAGCAGCCCTGAGATTAGGTACAATATCTCAACAACAGAAGTGCATCCACAACAGTGTGGAATGTATACTTTACATTGTGTATATTTACATTATATGTATAATTACAAGGGACGAAACCCCAGGAAGTTCCTTCCTATTCTTATGATGTCTGGAAGGGATTTTTAAAAGTACAGAAGCTTTACAGCACCTAGTGATGTGGCCTTGGCTGCCCTGTCAGCCCTTTCAAAGGAGTAGAGGAGACAGCACCCAGTAAAAGTTAATTATAAGTAGCTGGGGCTGTTGCTCCTAACAGCCCAGGAGCCTGAGGGAAGTGAGGGGAAATGGAGTGGGGAAGACTACACAGGAGCTAGGTGGAGGTGGAGGTATTTGGGGCCCTGGGGAAACGAGACAGGCTTGGCTAGGAAGGTACTGGATGAGAGTGATCTCAGACATTTATCTCTACTGTTTAAGGCCTTGGCTGGAATGATGATTGAAAGTCCTCAGTGGCTTGGAGACAACACACTTGTTGAATGCCCAAAGTGTGGGGGGTGGAATGGTTTCCAACATGGGAGGCTTTTGAAGAAACATCTAGAAGCAGGAATTCAGGCTAGAGACATGGGAGCCATAGCTTGCTGTGTGGTGCAGGTGAAAACCTGATTTCTGGGCAGCTGCTTACAAAACTGAGGTGATCCTACCTTGAGCTAAGTCCAGGCAGACATTGGAGCCCAATGAATCTTACTCTTGAGGTCTAGATTTGGAGGCAGACATGTGGGAGGTACAGGGGCATGGGCAATTGCAGTAATGGGAAGTGGTCTGGGACAGGAGGACTTCATGAGGACAAGGCTGGGGAGCTGTGCAGATGGGCACAGTGACACTCACCTGTTATCCCAGCACTCAGGAATCAGAGACAGGAGCATCATAGGTCTAAAGGCAGCCTGGTATATGTATAGCAAGACCTTGGTCCCAAAATTGTTCTTGCAGACGCCGATCAGGTAGTGTTTGCCTTCTAAGCCTAAAGACCTGAGTTCAATCCACAGAACCCATGTAAGAGAGCCAGGTGTGGTGCCACAGGCTTGTAATGTTAGCACTGGGGAGGTGAGATAGAGAGTCCCTGGGGCTGGAGGGGCTGCCAGTCTGGCATTTGGTGAGTTCTAGGCCAGCCAGAGACACTCATCTCTAAAAACTGCAATGGAATTCTGGGAATAACATAAAATTGTCTTTCATCCCACTGCCTCCTGTGCATGTATGCTTGCATACACACATGCACTGCACAATAATGAAAACATAGAAATACATCCACACACATATCTCAGGTTTTATTTTTATTTTCATTAATTTTATTTATTTACAAGCAGAGAGAGTTAGAGAGAAGACAGACAGACAAATGGGCTAAGCACTCCAGGTCCCTGATCCACTACAACGAATTCCAGACACATGTGTTACTATGTGAATCTCATTTTAGGTGGGTGTGAGGTAATCAAACATGGTTGTTAGGCTTTCAATCACCTTAACTAGCAAACTATCTCTCTAGCCCTCTATCACATTTTTAAATAAAATCCTTGGGTGAGAGAAAAAGATGTTGAGAAATCAGTTAAAGCAGGCTTAGGGTGAGAGGAGACCCAGGAAGACAAGAAGAGTTATCCTGAGATCCTGTCCATGGACAGATCTTATAGAACAAAAGGCCCAAAGATTTTTCTGAGAACAGTCTGGAAACTTTTTAGCAGGTGAACAGGCCAGATTATGGCTGAGCAGAGGGTGACAGAAGTAGTGACAAAAATAACCTCCCTAGGGCCCAAGGTCAGAAATGAGCCCATCTGGGCCACAGAGAAAGTGGCCTGGACTGGGATGAAATGACTGGGCCTGCAGCAGGTACCCAGCCCCTGATGGACACTGCAAGACTTTTGTCTGATTGAGAAATGCCCTAACATCCTGGCTGTGCTGTAAAGTACCAAGGTGGGGCTGTCACTCAGAATTGTGATGCTTTGAGACTTGGAGTCCTGGCTCTGGTTCTGGCTGGACCTCTTGAGAAAGTGACAACTGGTCCCCTACAGGTACCAAAGCAGAGCCTGGAAGAGAGCAGAAGGGAGCCTGCCCCAGTGCCTCCTCACGTTCAATCAGACTCAGAACCAGAAGTTTAAATAGGTTGAGAGGCTTTGTGGGATTAACAGAACACATGGAAAATGATTGAAGGAGGGCTGCAGAGATGGCAGTTAAGGTGCTTGCTTACAAGCTTGATGCTGGCCTGGGCTCAGTTCCCCTTAGTATCCATGCAAACCAGATGCACAAAGTGGTTGAAAGTCTGGAGTTTGTTTGCAGTGGAAGAAACCTTCATGCATCCTGCATGCATAACACATTCTCTCCCTTGCAAACAAGAATAAAATATTTCTAAAAAAATTATTCTAAGAGACCTCCAGGCTGCACATATTGTCATTTCCCATGCCAGTGGCATGTCACCTGCCTGGGAGATGACTTGCTGACCCCTGTATATACCTGAGTGTATGTCATGTGACTCAGGCAAGGCTTTTCCTCTGCGCCTGTAGCTCTCTGTTCAGATTGCTGTGGTCTTGAAATGGACTGAGGAGCCCCAGCATGCTGGATTCCAGTAAGCACCGAGACACAGTAGACCACAGGGCTGGGGGGTTTGAGGTATACCCAAATGGGTTCTTGTGGCAGCAGATGTCAGGAGAACACCTTGGGGAAAGGTGTGTGGCCATCTGGTGTGGTAGATCATGGCTGCCTCAGGGTTCATGTCTCTGTTTACTTCACCACCATGGATCAGAATCAGATGGTTTCATTGACAAGGAGGACAGGAGGAACACCTTTACTCGCACTGGCTGGATGATGAAGTAATGGGGAAAACTTGAGCCAGGGGGGAGATGTTGTTGTGTAGGCCACCAATCAGGAATAGGTGTGACTGGGGATGTATCAAGGTCAGGGCATTGATTGATGGGCTGTGAGCTATGTTCTTCTGTGCACATCATACTTCTGCCCACTTCCTCTCCAGGTTGCATCAATGTCAAAATGAGAGTTCTAGGGCCCATCACTCACAAAGTGTTTAGGAGAAATGTTAGGGGTGATGGAGGTACTCAGAGGTGAGGGAGGGGCCAGGGGTGTAGTAGACATGTCTCCTTATGGGGCCTTGATGTTTGGTGAAGCACCTGGTGTGAACCTCCAAGCACTCCCCCTGAAGCACAGTCCCCAGGCCCTGCATCAGTTTCTCCTAGGCTCATTGCCTCAAGGACCGGGACAGGACCTTTCACTTCCTTCTTCCTACAATTCCACCCTGCTTTTTTGAGGTGGCAGGTCTGGGTTGGCCCAGGCTGACCTGGACCACTGTGTCTCAGGCAGGCCTCAAAATCACGGATCCTCCTACTCAGCCTCCCTGAATGCTGGCATTAAAGACATGTGCCATCATTCTGCTTATTTACCTCTGGGATTCATCTTCCTCTTTGTCTCTCTCTGCCCCTGGGTTGATGGGTGAGTAGACAGGCAGAGAAGAGCCATGTGGAAAGTGATTCTAAAACCACTGTAGCTGACTGAGCCACCCCAGACAAGTTACCTCGTCCACCCTCTGTAGTCACCACTGTCCCACCGGAAAGGATCAGAGAGCCGTGTTCACTAATACGGAGTCTGGAGCATGCTCAGAGAGGTCAGGATGGTTGTTCCAGGTGCCTGAGAAAAGAATAACAACTGCAATGAGACACTCACCGTCTCCTGACTCGATACTCCCAAGTCTGGGATCAGGAAATGGGGGCATGTCTTTCTCTCCTGACTCTGGCACATCCTCTGTATGGTCTTCTCCAAGCTGAGGTTTTCCCTGTGGACTGAAAGGAAGGGTCAGACTGGCTGTGCTGTACAGGAGGTAGGCAGTGTGGTCACCCTCCTCAGCCTGCTCCCTGGGCTGGCCCTGGTAGATCAAGATCTGGACTCCTGGCACACCTGCAGGAGGATCCTGGGTCTGAGTTGCTGTTCACACCTTAACATTTCTGTGCTTGTCAGAATCTCCCAGAGAGGAGCTAGGTGGGCTCATCATCACAGCACTTGCCTAAGTTCCCAGGAGAGGCTGAGGCTGGCTCTGCCTAGGAGCTCCTGTCTAGAAAACCCCAGTGAGGGGCTCCAGTGGCAGAGCAATTTGCCTTGACTCTCCACTGAGGGGCTGGGGTGTGGCTAGTGTAAGAGTCTCTAGAATTACCCACTGAGGAGCTTGGGTGGGCAGGTTTCATAAGGGAGGCACCTTTCTGCTCTAATGTGAGTTGTGTACTAGGGGAGAATAGACTTTAGTTGGGACCCTTTGGGATGCTCAAGGGGAAGGGAAGAGTGTACTTTTATCTCTGAAGGCCCTGAGCCTATTTTGAGGTTGGAAAAAAGTAGAGGCTTAAGACTATGATGACCCTGTCAGGGCTTTGGCTGGCATGGAAAAATGACCCAAATAGAAGACTTTTTTTTTTTTTTTTTTTTTTTGCTTTTGACCTAGGAATGGTCTCCAGTCTGGTCCAGACTGACCTGGAATTCAGCCATGAGGGCAGCAGGGGTGGCACTGACTTCGGCGAAATTGGGATAAGGAAATTTGCCCCGAGATGCTGGATTAGCAAAGCAGACAGCCTACCATTTTAAGGATACCCGTGCTTGAGACATGTTGTTTTATATGAAGTAAGGTGAGGTCATAAAATAACGTTGAGGGGCCAGCCAAACTAGTAAGGCCTAGAGAACTGGAATGGAGAGTCAGGTGATGAAAAAAGGGATACTGGCTTTGATCTATATGAAACCACTCAGTCCTGGAGAGAAGAGTCCATAAGTCCACAAGAAGACCTGCACAACCCAGTAACACCTGGTAGAAATCTCAGAAGACTGATACTTCTCCAAAAATATTTGAGATTACTGCATCTTTCTTTCCCTCCCAGTTTAATGGGGAGCTATAGAGGAAATTGATCTCTCCAAGAAGAAGAAAGCTTTCTCTTATCCCAAATTTCCAGGGACTCCTAATACAGCATAGATGTGAGGACAATTCCTGACACTTTGCTCATTGTCCACAAAGTAAGTATTGGTGTCCCGTTTTTTCTTAGAAACACAGGATGCACTGCAACAGATGACAGTCGAGGAAGAAAATCAGGAGAGCACCCAGCACTAGTCAGTGGGGGTGAGGGAAATGATGGAACACAGACTGGGCACTCAAAGCTAAATCCTGATCCATTAGTGCTCCCAAAAGAGATGCATTGGAGCTCTGGGCATTGTCCTGTGTAATTCTACAGTAGCAGTGAAATTCAAGGTCATTCTTAGCCAACTGCTGACTCTAGAAACTACATGAGACACTCTTTCTCAATCAAATCAATCAAAGCTGCACACCCTCACTGGAGCTATTGGTGGGCTAGAATCAGGTTGTTGCTATAAGGTGGGGAATACCCATGACTGCATGACTTGTGGTTTTCCTACTCCAGTGGTGTGAGAATGCAGTACATGACCAGAAAGGGGTCTGATAAGAGGTCTTAGGTCACCTGCTGGTCATCATAGATCCCAGGATTCCTGGGCAAAACGCCAACATTCCTCTGGGACTCAGTTTTGGCAATAATAAAAGAAAGACCTTGGCAGTCTTAAGGCCCATGGTGGACATCAGAATCTTTTCTTTCTTCCTCCTCTCCACTTGGTCTTGTTCTTGTGTTTTCTTGGAACCCAGTGCCTTGCCCAAATAGCCAAGTCCCTACTTTAACCAGCCCTCACTGGGCATTCCTACAGCAGGATGAGACAGGCCAGGCCAGCCAGTCACTGGTAGATTCTAGGAGAAACCTACTGCTATAAAAATGTCCAACAAATGTCCACTGGGGGACCTAGGAGGTGCCTCTATCATAACACACAAGTCCCTCACTCCTGATTCTAGCAAGCACAGATTAAGCAGGCATTTGAGGAAGAGAGCAAACTGACAGGAAGAAAGGTGGGGAGGTCAGTTCCAGGAGGCCCATGGGGAGTTACTGTCTCTGGGGAAGGGACCGACAGGCCACCATAGAGACAGAGATGCCATGATGGAGCTGGGGAGAGAACACAAAGCCAGTTGTTAAATGAATGGATGGAGGCAGGGCTGACAGGAAATGACCTAGCTTTAGCTGAAGATGTCTGAATGGGATATGGCCACAGATAGCTGTAGTGCAGGTCCTTGACTGACCATGGAGGTGAAGTCCCCTAGCAGTGGTCTCTAGTAAGTGTACATGGGGGGACTGTCTCTACTGGAGCAGAGAGGACAGCCCAGTGGAAGCCTGCTTGGGACCCTAGAGGAGGCCTCACCCTGAGCCATGCTCCAGCCATCCTTTCCAAGCCTCACTGGGCCTCTTTGGGTGACCCCAGGTGATGATATGTTCCCTCCCCACCCAGGTACAGGCTGGTGACCAAGGACAGTGATGTTTCTGTTTAGGTTTGAGGATGGCTCCACAGCCTGTCACAGCCCCACCTATGGGGGAGAGAGAAGGATGGTAAGCCTGTGGAGGTGGGGCATGTATACTTTGTCTTCTATAACATTATCACAGGATGTTAGGGCAGAGTTCTGGGTCTACAGAGGCACCTCCAAGAGTGTCTCAATGGAGAATCACCCAATCCATTTCATATGATCCTACTCTGCATCTTTGCATCCTGAGACACACCAGCTGACAATGTCCTAGACCAACTTATCTCTTAGTATCATGAAGGAAGAGTGAGAAGAAATCCATCTGATAGGGGATCCATTTGGGAAACAGAAGGTACTTCCCCACGGCTGCAGGACCCACAAATATGGGATGCTGGTTATGGTGGCCACAAAGAATACTCTGGTTAAACGGAATCTGTGCAATTCCAACTTGGGCACCTGGAAAATTTGACTTTCCCACAGTAACATAAATAATGGAAAATGCATAGTCCTTAGTGGGGACCTGTACCACTGGCTACACAGAGGATACCCCTAAATGCACAGGGCCTCAGCTCTGATCTTATCTTTTCACTGAGCATGCTTGCTTCCCACAAATTGCCTCGTAGTTCCTGGTGTCATACATTGTCCTCATTCAGGACCCATTGTAGTTCCTAGTTCTGGCTGCTCTGGTAGCTGGAAGAAGATACTTTCCCTGGACCCCATAGGGACAGATCCCATCTTGCTACATCTGTCTGGTACATCATTTAGTCCTCTCCACCCTCAGGTTTTCTTGCTAAAAGGGACATAGTACTCATGTCCCAAATCTGAGGGGCCAAGATCTAAGGGGATCCACCACGGGAAGGGTTTTATGATGTCTTCACCCAAATGGTTTCTTATAGTCTGGGAACTGCTGTATAGATGTCAGCTGAAAATGGCAGGGCAACAAGAAGAAGGCCTGATGGTTCAGGACTGTCATCCCATGTGCTCATGAGGCTGAAACATGAAGATGACAAGTTCAAGGCCAACCTGGGATAAGCAGCGGTGACCTAAGGGCAAGGATATAGGTCAGTTCTAAAGAACCTGGGGAAAATCCTCCTGTGAGGGGGTGGGGCTTGAGCTGCAGATCATTTTCCCAGTGTCTGTGTGGCCATGGGTTCTATGGGGAATCTCAACAATGCTAAGGTCCTGATGGGATCTCAAGGCATTCTATTCAGCATCTCCCTAATTCTTGAAGGAAAGTTGGGGTTCCAAGGGAAGCATCTGGGTGTCAGACAGCTGCCTAGCACTCAGCAGCCCTGCCCATTGGGTTCCCAGGTCAGGTTTTGACTCCAGCACTCTTCAGAGCCACATGCTCTGAGTTTGCCATACAGTTTGGGGTTGAAGCAAAACGAAAACACAAAGATGTACGTTTGGGTGATGTTTGTGTGAGTAACACTCCAGGGTTTAGAGGATAGGAAACTTTCCTATCCATGCTGATTTTTCCATAACTCTAATTTCCATGGCATTGTTCAGGTATTCCTGATGAGGTGGTGTGTAGAACCACTAATGTTAATACCCACAGCTGAACACCAAGACCTTAATTTATGGTTTTAGTGAGCAACCAGCACGTGGCGCGAAAACTTGTTGCCAGTTTCAGGATGCCAAGATGTCACAGGCCTGTCCACAGGCAGGAAGAGGGATAGCGGGTGCAGAAGCCAGAGAGAAGGTCAGTGTTGAGGAAAGGTAGAGAAATCAGGAGAAACTGATCAGAGACAGCTGGGCAGCAGCAGGCTTGGAAAAAGGAGAAGAGATGAATTCAAGGTACATTTAAAGGGGTAAAAAGATTTCTTAAGCACAGGCAAGGCATCTAAGATCAAATACATATGACTAAATTGACTATTGTAATTAAAACTGTCCATCAAAATACACAATTGAGACTGTGAAAACACCTCAGACTTGGGATGGGAGAAAATATTACATACACACTGCTTTTTGTCAAAGGCTCTTTATATAGAAATATATATTTCTTTTTCTTGCTTTTTAAAAAAAAATCTTAAATTTATTTTTTACTGACAACTTCCTAAATTGCAGACCAAATCCCATGGTTACTTCACTTCTCCCCTGCCAAGTTTCCCTTTAAACCCACTCCATCATATCCCCTCCCTCCCCAATCAGTCTCTTTAATTATGATGCTGTTGTGTAGGTAGTTTAGAAGCACTGCAAGATCATGACATCCAGGCCATTTTGTCTCTGGTGGAGAATGCTGTGAGGAGTCCTACCTTCCTTTGGCTTCTACATTCTTTCCATACCTTTCCAAATGGATTTTGCAAATATATATATTTCTGCATGTTAATAATGGAAGTATGTTAATCACTTTTTCCATTGAAAGTAATTTAACTGAAACAAGCAATATTTGGGAAGAAGTATTTATTTTACTTTGGCTCAAGAAGTTTCAGAAGTTTTCAGTCCATAGTCAGCTGACCCAATTGCTTGGGGGTAGCGTGGAGAAGCAGAGCATCATGGTGGCAGAAACCAGGGCAGAACAAAAGCAGTTGACCCTTAGCAGTCAGGAAACAGGAAGCCAGAAAGATGAACATGTGGAGCCAATATGTCTCTCTTCAATGACAGGATCCCAGAACACCTTTCTCAAATCTGGCCCTATCTTCCAGGGTTTCAACCATGAGGCTGCCAGGATACATGGTGTAGGACCCTGTATAAAAACAAAACTGCTGGGCATGGTGGTACATGCCTTTAATACCAGCAATCAGGACTCAGGGAAAAGAGGATCCTTTGAGTGTGAGGTCAGCCTGAGAGTACATAGTGAACTCCAGGTCACGGGCTAGAGAGAGGTCCTATGTCAAAAATTAAATCAAACAATACAGGACTTGGGAGACTGATCAGTGGTTAAAGACACTTGTTTGTAGAACCCTTCCAACCTGGTTCAACCTCAGAACCCAGATAAAGTCAGATGGATGATTCTTTTGCAGCATCATGAGACACTGTGGTGCCTATACACACACGAACACATAAATATTTAAATAAATACAAAACTAAAATTAAAACATTTTAAATCTAAAAACAATATGAAAGAAAATGAAATAAAGGAGGAGTGAGAGAAAGGGGAGACAGGAAAGGGAAGGGAGAGAAAGTGAAACAGGGAGGAGAAGAATGACACATTTGAGGTAGGGTGAACTGCATTTGGCACTTTTGTCCTCAGCAAAGGCAGGAGCAAGGCACCTTTATCACCTCAGATCACATAAGCATCACAACCAAGCCATCCACAGCAGAAAGAGGATTCTAGAACTCCTACACTGAAGGCCTGCCTTTCTTACTTTCTAAGACTGCCTTTTCTAAGACTGAGCCCTGTATATGCCCCTGAGAACTTACTAGACTAGTTTCAGTCCGACAGAAGCAGAGCCAAGACATCTCAGGCCATGGCCACCTGCTTGCCTGAGGTCCTGGCTTCATGATAGCTGGCCTGTCAACCCAGGGCTCTGACTCTCCTGGGAATATGGCACTGAGTGCTGGGATGTAGCTCAGCTTATAGAACACTTTACTAAAAATTCAGACAGTGAGGGGCTGAGTGTGTGGCTCAGCAGAGCACTAGCCTAGAATCCCCCAGTATGGGGCTGGGCATGGCTCTTTGGTAGAGCACTTGCCTAGCATGCTTGAGGTCCTGAGTTCCATCCCTACTACTGCAAAAAAAAATTTAATAAATTAATAAACAAACAAATAAACTAACTTCATGCTAATCTCTCACTGGCCCCTTTGGCTGCCCGGGGCCTTTCCCTATGCTGTTCCTCTGTTGGGAATACTTTTGCAACACAATACCCTGATCTTGACTTCCAGTTTCAGGCAAGTGGCAACAGGATAGTCCCAGACACCTGTACTTGGCTAAGTCACATTTGGGTTACTTTCAGAGTACCAAATAATTTTCTAGGAGAGTTGTGAGTTGTTTCCATATACCCTGAGAGTGAGAATCAGATGGAATGGGATTTTTGCCCACTGTGATACCCTTATTCCCCTACACCAGGCCTAGCATACTATAGACTCTCAGAAAATATTTGTCCACCTCCATGAGGGCCAGTGAGCCAGCAGAAATCCCACCCTGAGTCTTGCAAAGGCAATCCAAATCTCTGGCCTCCAGGAGTCCAAGGCTGGGAATATAGCCAGTTCTACAGCCATATCCCGCCCCGAGGTCTGCCACAGAACCTCCTGCCTGATCTACTCTTCATTTGCACCATAAGTAGAATGGACTGCCACCACCATCTCTGTGGCCCTGGGGTCTTACTGACCTCCAGTTCTCCAGGGTAGAAACAGTCTCACGGCTGTGGCCATTCCTGGAGACATGTCTGGTCAAATTGGATCTCTTTGAAATTTTGCACCCTGAGTGGACCCAGTAGACAATGGGCAGCAATCCCAGAAGGGCCTTTGGGGCAGCTAGATAGAGAGAGTGAGTCCTGCCCTTGGCCCCAGTGGCTCTAAGGTCAGCAGCTGTGTCTCATTGAGGGTAACTGACTGAGGAAGACATCTGGCTTTTTGGATTCTCATTTTCCATTCAGGTTCCACAGGCCCAGCCACTTGACAGTGGCTACTTGTATAAATCAAAAGGAACACTTTTAGAGAATTTAAAGATTATTTTCACACTTTTGGCAGAATAAACTGCCCTCTATGAGCAGATTCCATACTGGTGTCCTATCAACAATGGCCAAGGCCTTTGAAGGTCCTTCCAGGATGGACCTCAGGGACTTGGAACCAGTTGGGTGGGCAGGAACCCTCAGGATCCTCCCCATCAGGGAGAGCCTTAGAGAAAACCTGCCTCTGACTTGGGTGGCACCATAGCAACCTTGAGGGAGATTACAAATATATCTATTACTAGGAATGAACCCCAGCCTGTACATGCCAGACTCAGTCCACATCCTGTAACACCTCATTAGGGGAACCCTGAAAACACACTGTCCCCCAAAATACCAATGTAAGCAGTGTATCTCAGTAGTAAATACTTGTCTAAGTGCATGCATTGTTCATAGTTCTGATTCCCCAGAACTTCTGAAGTAAATTTTTAAAAATGAAACAAATGTCCTTGCAAGTTGATTCCAGGAACAAATGATGGATGTAAAAACAAGATGCTAAAAGCCCAAAGTTTTGGAAAAATTGAGCTCAAAGTTCTAGGAGATAATCAAAAGTAGAATGTATTAAAACTTTTGGAACACTGGATCCAGAACAGGACAACTGTCTGTATTCATTCAGTTTTTTTAATTGACAACATCCTTAATTGTAGACAATGTCCCATGGTACTTCATCCCTACTCCCCATTTCCCTTTGAAACCCACTTCCATCATATCCCTCCCCTCTCAATCAGTCTCTCTTTTCATTTTGATGTCATCATCTTTTCCTCCTATTATGATGGTCTTGTGTAGGTAGTGTCAGGCATTATAAAGTCATGGATATCCAGGCCATTTTGTGTCTGGAGGAGCATGTTGTAAGGAGTCCAACCCTTCCTTTGGCTCTTACATTCTTTCCACCACCCCTCTTCTGCAATGGACCCTGAGCCTTGAAGGTGTGTTAGAGATGTTTCAGTGCTGAGCACTCCTCTGTCACTTCTTCTCAGCACCATGGTGCCTTCTGAGTCATCCCAAGGTCACCACCATCTGAAAAGAGAAGCTTCTCTAACCAAAAGTGAGTGAGATTAATATATGGGTGTGAACATTAAGAGAAGTGCTTACTGGGCAGTTTGTGAGCATAGTATATACATTTAGCCAGACACCAGCAGATATTACACCCATAGGGCTCATGACTACCCCTGTCGTAGGTTTTCAGTATCAGGCATGTATTCCTCCCATGGAGCAGGCCTCCAGTCCACTTAGAGAGCAGTTGGTTTCCCCATAACAGACATGCCACTATTGTACCCATTGGCTCATTTGGCCTGGCTGGCCAAATTTAAAGCTTGCAGTGTCCACTGTTGAGTATCTTCACTGGTTTTTCTCTCCCATTGAACTGCATGCAGCATAGCTTTTTCCAGCTTTCTGTCAGCTGGTCCACATGGAGGAGGCTTTCAGCTCAGCTCCAGCAGGATTTCAGTGACCTTGCAGGATTTCAGTGACTATTCCTGGTGGGAAACCAAGGGCCTCAGCAATGGCCTATAATGTTTTGGGGGTATCTGAGACCTCCTGGCCAACAACTCACTGGAAGGTATCCATCCCTGGTACTGAAAATTTTCTATTAAAAATCTATTGCTTCTGAGTGTTCCATTGTCCAGAAAAGTAGGTTTCATTTGACTTATTTATATCCTCTTAGATTTTTATTAGCCCTCCCTCACCTTTCTTTACTCAATCTCTTCCCCTGACCTCACTTAGCCTTTTCTCCCCCATTAATCTGTTATTCTAATCACATATAAACCATCCTGATCCTATTAAGTCCTCCCTTTTTACTCCATTTATATCCTCTTTCTAGCTTCCTGGCTTCTGCTACTGAGTTTTATTCCTACTACATAGAAGTCCAATCATTTGTAGCTAGGATCCACATATGGAGAGAACATGTGACATTTGGCTTTCTGGGCCTGGTTACCTCACTAGGTATAATCCTTTCAAAATCCATCCATTTTCCAGCAAATTTCATAACTTCATTTTTTCTTTACTGCTAAGTAGAACTCCATCATGTAATTGTGCTACATCTTCATTATCCACTCATCAGTTGAAGTGAATCTAGGCTGGTTCCATTTGCTAGCTATTGTGAATAGAGTAGCAATAAACATGGTCAAACAAGTTTCTAAGGTAGTGAGACAAGTCCTTAGGATATATGCCTAGGAGTGGTATAGCTGGGTCATGTGGTAGATCTATTTCTAGCTGTCTCAAGAACCTCCACACTGATTTACACAATGGCTGTACCAGATTACATTCCCAACAACAGTGTAGAAGTGTTCCTCTTTTTCTGCATCCTCACCAGCATTTATGGTCATTTGTTTTCATGATGGTAGCCAACCTGACAGGAGTGAGATGGAATCTCAACATAGTTTTAATCTGCACTTCCTGATGGGTAGGGGATGCAGAACATTTTTAGATGTTTATATGCCAGCAGGAAGGCCTGAGTCACACAGCACCATCTACTGACCTCTGAGCACCTTTTCACAGCTCCAGCTTCTCCCTGGTCTCGATGCCTCCAGAGCGCTGAGAGGGTGTAGAGGCCAAAAGTGTAACTTTGAGGCCAAAAAGACTAAATGAGATGTGTGGCTCCCTGATTAGTGTGCACAACAGGACAGTTTTATGTGTCCCATACAAATAAAAATATAGCCAGGGAGATGTCTCAGCAGAAAAAGAGTGGTTCCTGCAAAGCCCTAATGTCTTTAGTAGTCTTGAGATTGGCTGAGTTTGATTCTCCAGCACCCATGAATATTTTGGGCCATGGCCACATATATTTGTAACCCCAGTCCTGTGGAGAGCAGAGTGAATAGAATTGCTAGAACTCATGAACACAGCAAGTTCCACAATCATTGAGAGACTTATTACAAATAAACACATGCATACATTATATTAAACCACCACACACACACACGAGTGCACACACACGCATGTGCATGCAAATGTGCATGGTTGCACTAAATAATAGCTTGAGGTCTGGGGAAATGGCCCAGTTGGAAAAAGAATTTTTTTATTAGAATGAGAATCTAAATTTGGACCTCAGAACCAATGTAAAAGATGAGCAGAAATAGAATCCAGAGAGCTTGCCAGTAAGTCAGTATGACTGATTTATGACCCACAAGAC
The DNA here is from genome assembly GCA_036365145.1 of Orientallactaga sibirica. Lineage (NCBI taxonomy): Eukaryota > Metazoa > Chordata > Mammalia > Rodentia > Dipodidae > Orientallactaga > Orientallactaga sibirica. Next base: position 75,402 of record JAEOAD010001422.1, on the reverse strand, counting down.
TCAGGGAACATCACAGAAGAGGGCCCCAAGAGAATATGAGTCACAAGGTGAGAAGGTGCACTTTGAGACAGTATCCTTTTAAAATTTTTAAATTTTATTTATTTTTGGAGAGAGACAGAGAGTGAGAGGGAGAGACAGATAGAGATAGCGCCAGCAGTCTGTCAGCTGCTGCGAACAAAATCCAGATGTGTGCCCCCAGGTCAAGTGCGCATTGTGCCCTTGTGTCACTGCATCTGGCTAAATGTGGGACCTGGAGATTGAACTGCTGGAGATTGGAACCAGCGTTCTTAGGCTTAGGAGGCAGGTGCCTTAACCGCTAATCCATCTCTCCAGCCCAACAGTATCCTTTTTATATGAAGTGACTAGTCCTGTCCTTATTGTAGGTTACCATTTATTACTCACACAAGACTCATACAATATTGAACTCAATAACATTTGACATAGATGATGGAGGATAAAAAGAATGAGATGCTGAAACTGAATAATGAGTACTTGGAAAGAGAGAAGGGGTTAGTGGAATGGGGACAGGAGACAAAAAGTGGGCAATGAGACGTGATTGCACTAAATTATAGTATGTTCATGTATTAAAAATTCTCAATAAAGATAAACGAAGAGCAATTGAACACATCCAACATCAATATTGGCCTTCTGCATGTACTTCTGCACACTTGTACACACACCTGCCATATACAACTTGTCTTATAAACTTATAGCAGAGCCCCCTAAGCACTCTGCTGTGTGTACTTATCACGCAAAACTGCAGCAGCCCTGTGCGAGGATTCTACTGCCCTCCACTTTGGGAATAGGAGAACAAAGAGCATTTATAGCCACTGTAGGAGACATGACTACAATGCATGGGACTGACAGAACCCACCACATGTTTACTCCTGCATATTCATCTACCATATACTCTCCCTGTGGGCCCCAAGGGCCTCATATATGGCCTGATCCAACTACCCACACTGGAACACAGATTAATCCCTTATGACAAGAGTGGAGGTGGGAGGAAAAGACTCTTATGGTGATATGTCCCCATAGATCACATGTCTGATAACAACAATGTGGCATACATACTCAGAACTGTCAGTACACCAGATCCAGGAAAGGGCAGCAGAGCAGAAAAACTCACATGATGGCCAACAGGAAGTAGAGAGCAGTGACAGGAAGTACAGAGCAGGCAGGAAGCGCTCAGCAATGGACAGAAGTGGAGAGAAGGAAACAGGAAGGCTGTAGGGACAAGTTACCTGTGAGGGCCCACTACCAGTGACCTATTCTTCCAGCAAGTACCCACCTCTTAAAAATTTTCTAGACCCTCCCAAAATAGCACCACCACAGGGGATGTGGCTGTTACATTATAAGCTTGTGAGAGAATTCACACTAAAATATAACATTTGTCCAAGGCCCACCACTGCTGTACAATGCTATCTACCCTCAGCATGTCATCCTTCTACTTGAGGTGCCATCTATCTACGCTTCTGCTGACCAAGGACTATGTAAATACACCAGTCTCTTGTAAACCACATGGCAATCCTCTCTCCCTAATGGGGCTTTGAAAGAGCTAGGAGACAGAGCCTCCTATCAGGGTCTCTGATCATGGTAGGGAGGGTGGGGCAAAGCAGAGTGGTTTATATCATGGCAGACTGCAATCCAAGAACTGTAAACAGGAAGCAGAGAGTGACAGACAGGAACAAAGAACAGTGGACAGGAAGTAGACAGTGACTGACAGAAAGCCAAGAGCAATGAACAGGAAACAGACTGGTGAACAGGAAGCAGACAGTGATCAACAGGGAAAGAGAATGGCAGATGAAAGGTAAAGACCAACAAACAGGAAGCATGCAGTGGTGGGCAGGATACGGAGTGTGTGTGTGTCCAGAAATCTGTGCATGCATCCATGACTGACCCTGGCACAGGCTCTGCAAAGTCCCGGAGGCCCAGAAGAGAGAGAAGAGCTGTTGCTGGAAGAAAAAGGCAGCCAGCCTAGTTGTTGTTTTCCCAAGTTTTCCAGGGTAGCAACAGCAGCCTGCCATCAGTGTCATCATTCTGCCATTATTTTAATCACCAAAATGATAAGCTTGAAGAAGAAATTGAGTTGAGAGAGAGAGCCAGGTGAGAAAGCAGTTCTTAGGTTTCTCCAACTTCCTTGAGGAAAGCATAGGAGTTTCTCAAGGCCTGGGACTCACAGGGAAATGATGGCTTTGACATCCTTTGGGGAGATCAGCCACCAAGGTGATGACATAGGCACTGCTGGACATGGCATACACTAAAAATGCTACAGCTTCCAGCTGGGATTTGTGAATATAGCCATAGCCATGTCAGGCGGAGCAAAGGGCATCTGCTTCCTTGAACATTTGGCATCTACATCTTTGTGTGTGTTCCTGTGTGTGCATGTTCATGTGTGTGTGTGGGGGAGTATGTACATGTGTGTATACATGTGGAGGTCAGAGGATGCCTGTGATGTTGTTTCAGAATACCATCCACTCTTTTGAGTCAGGCTCTCACTGTTGCCCCAGCTGGTTTGGAGTTCTATAAACTCAGGATGGCCTCAAACTCACAGCTGTCCTCCACCAGTCTCTGAGTGTTGAGATTAAAGGCATGTGTCACTAAGCTTGGCCTTTTTTGTTTGTTTATCAAGGTAGGGTTTCACTGTAGCCCAGGCTGATCTGGGATTCAGTATGTAGTCTCAGGGTGGCCTTGAACTCATGGCAATCCTGGCCTTTTTTGGGACACAGGTCTCTACTTACCTGGAATACACCAATAAACTGGATTAGCTTAGTCATCGATCCCTGGGGATGCCTGCCTGTCTCCTCCTCCCCAGTGCTGGGATTCCAAGTACATGCCACTATGCCCAGATTGATTTTACTTTACTTTAGTGTGGGCTCTGGAGATAGAACTTAGGTTTTCATGCTTGTGAAATAAGCATTTCACTAATTGATCCATACTCATATTCCCTGGATTCCGCTTTTTTTCTTTTTCTATTTTTATTTTATTTTATTTATTTTAATTTTTTGTTTATTTTTATTTATTTGGGAGCAACATAGAAAGAGAGAAAGAGAGAATGGGTGCACCATGGCCTTCAGCCACTGAAAATGAACCCAGGCATGCGCCCCTTGTGTGTCTGAATTACGTGGGTATTGGGGAATCTAACTCAAACCACGGTCCTTAGGCTTTACAAGCAACACTTAACTTCTAAGCCATTTATCCAGCCTTCTTTTTCTAATTTTATTTTTAATTTGCATATATATGCAAATGAAAAAATATATTGCTACAAATGAATGTCCTTTTTGGAGCTTTATGTGGATGGCTGGGAAATTGAACCCATACCAGCAGGGTTTGCAAGACGCCCTATAACCACTGATCCATCCCCTTCTGTCCCAGTGTTACATTTCTTATGGTTCACTTTGTCTCTCAGAACATAAGCCTCACAGAAAAGTAAGGCCTCCAGTGAGTTCTGAGCCAAGGAATTCTGGAAGATTACATTGAAGATGAATCTGTTATCTCTCCCCACTCACAGTGTTGACAGCTGTTCTGGGACAAAGCCCATATGCATGGGCTGGTGGAAAAGTCCCATTATCATCAGGTCTCAGCTGACACTCTATGTGTAGCCACAGGTCTGGGGTGACAAGTATCCAATGTCACTAGTGAGTTTATTAAAGCTGACTGACTCCCCCCCACTCACTCTACCCCTGAGCACATAGGCCGCTCACACCACCACCTGTGCATGACATCCACCCAGCCAGTCCAGGTCCAAATCCTGACTCTTTCTGGGCATTAATGTTTGTTTGCAGAGTTAACTAAACTAAGGAATCCCCAGGCCTCAACCCTAGGTCCTCAAAGGCTTCCCTTGGGGCCAGTTGTCTGGTTTCCATGAGGTGACATCATGTATCTGAAAGCAGCCTTCCACAACCATGGGCCATGAATGAGCTTTCTGTTCTTCTAAGATGACAGTATGGGCGGGTAGCTGAGACAACCCTTAGCTGCTCTTTCCCCAGCTAGATAGCATGTTTTAGGCCAGCAAGGGTTGGGGGCAATTCAGGATTGGTCCCAAATGTTTCCAAGTTAGAGCCCTGATTTCTGCAGGTCTACACCTCACTGGTCATGTTATCGAGTGCTGAGTTGTGTCACCTCCTGGGTGCCCTAGAGGTATTAGCTGTGACTCTTCATTCAGAAGCTGGGCTCTGCATCTTCCCTCATAACTTCCCTACAGGCATCTAAGGTCAGAGTTAGATGACTATGGTCTTTGTACAGGTAGACAGAAGCATCACACACACAGAAATGTGATGGTTACATATTGTTTGTCAACTCGACAGGACCTGGAATCACTTGAGAGGGATTAACCAGGATTAGGGTTAACTGAGGTAGGAAGACCTCTCTAACTGTGGGTGGCACTATTCTATGGGCTGGGCTGTAAAAAAAGAAGAGTGTTGGCTGAGCACCAATATTCATTGCCTCCTCTTTGTTCTCTGCTCCTCACTGTGGAGTGAATGTGACCTGCTGCCCAGGCTCCTGCCACCATGCATTTCCTGCCATGATGGACTATAACCTGAACTGGAAGCTGAAAATAACCTTCCTCCCCAAATGATGATCATCAGGTATTTTGTCCCACAACAAAAATGTAACTAATATAAAGGGACAGTTAGTGTAGTCCCCAGCATCAGCACAGGGACCAGGAATGTGGGATGGGGACGATGGAAGGAAGCAGGCCACAGGGATGCTGGACTGGTATTAGGAAGTGCCACCAAGTGGGTTGGATTTCTTTATGTAGACCAGCTAACCTGGAAGTGACTCTATATCCCAGGGTGGCCTAGAATTCATGTTCTTTACCCCAGCATTCTGAATGCTGGGATTATAGGCCTGGCCAATTTATTACTTTTTTTAAAATATAAAAAGGCAACCTTTATCTGGCAAGCTGAAGTAAAACAGTGAAGTGTACTTTGCAATTTTTATTTCGTGGAGTAAAGTGATCAATGTATTTAAAAAGTAGTAGATGAACACTTTAAAGAGAAGCTCAGGCTGGAGGGATGGCTTAGCAGTCAAAGTGCTTGCCTGCAAAGCCAAAGGACCCAGGTTTGATTCCCAGGACCCACATTAGCCAGATGCACAAGGAGTGCACATGTCTCTGGAGTTCATTTGCACTGGCTGCAGGCCATGGCATGCCCATTCTCTCTCTCCCTCTTTTTCTGTCAAATAGATAAATTAATTAAATATTTTAAATAAAAAAATAAAGAAAGGAATGCTCAGGCAGGGAATGTTTCTCAGTTGGTAGAGTGCTTGCCTAGCATGCATAGAGCCTTTGTGTTCCATCTTCACCACTGCATGATCAGGATTTCAAGTTACATAGTTAGTTTGAGGCCATTTGATAACATGAGACCCACCTCAAAAAAATCTCATCAGTGAGTGTAGTGTTCTTTTATTGCTGCCCCACTTTTGTTCAGCTCTCTGCTTCCTAATCAGCCAAGATGTGAGGAGAGGAGGCCCTCATGTTCCATTGGAAAGGACAGAATTGCCCCCAGCCATGCCTTCCCACCACGAGCAGATGAAAACCTCCGAACTTTCTCATACATTGTTTCTGTCAGGCATTTGCTCACAGTGACAAGAAACTAGTATACCTGTCATTCTTTGCCACTCTTCCTGTGTTTACTGTGTGTGTTTATATATGTGGGTGCATGTGTATGTGGAGGCCAGATGTCACATTAGTTGTCTTCTTATAACTCTACCTGAGAGGTGCCTAATCCCCCTGGTTGGACCCAAAGCCAGGTTGTTCTGCCCTGGCCCTTGTGGTATTTGGTATGAACCAAAGACAGGCTGCAAAGAGCAAACACAGGTGAGAATCAGGCCAGCACAGCCTGTCCCTTCCATACTGTTCTCCCACAGTTTTATTAGTTTTTTGAGCACTTGTGAGAAACTACTTCCCTGATCACAAAAGACCTGAATGTACATTAGCTGGTGGTTGGCTGTGGAAAGAGAAGTGGCAAGAAGCTGTATTTGTTGGGTCCCTGCGGACAGACCCTCTAGAAGACTGACTCTCTCTCTCTCTCTCTCTCTCTGTCTGTCTTTCCATTTCCTTTGTGACTTCTGCAATTTGTTGGTTGAGTTTTTTAAAGTTCTCATTGTAGAGATCCTTCACTTCCCTTGGTTAAGTTTATTCCAAGGTATTTTTTTTATAAATTGTGAATGGGAGAGATTCCTGATTTCATCCTCTCTGCATGTTTGTTGTTAGTGTATAGAAAAGCTACTGATTTCTGTGTGTTTATTTTGTATCCTGCTACATTGCTAAAGTGTTTATCAGCTCTAACAGTTTGCTGGTAGAGTTTTAGGGTCTGTTATGTAGAATCATATCATCTGCAAAATAATGATAATTTGATCTCTTCCCTTCCAATTTTATCCCCTTTATGAGTGTCTCTGCCTTATTGCTATGGCTAAGACTTCCAGTACTATATTAAATAGTAGGGGAAAGTGGACACCCTTGTCTTGTTCCTGAATTTAGAGGAAAAGCTTCAAGTTTTTCCCATTTAGTATTATGTTGGCTGTTGGTTTGTCATAAAATAGCTTTTGCATGTTGAGATATGTTCCTTCTATTCCCAGTTTCTGCAATACTTAGCCTACTTGGTCAGGTGAATAATCTGGTCTGATATATTCTGTATTCTTGTTTGCCAACCTTGTTGAGAAATTTTGATCTGTCATGAGGGAGGCTGGTCTATAATTTTCTTTTTGTTCTGTTTGTCTGGTTTTGTATTAGGTAATGCTTTCACAGTAGAGAATTCCTTCCTTTTCTATTTATGGAAAAGCTTGAGAAGCATTGGTGTTAGATCTTCCAGGAATGTCTGGTAAAATTCAGCAGTGAATCCATCAGGGCCTGGGGCTTTTTTAGTTGGGAAGACTTTTTATGACTGCCTGATTCCAGTTATTTGTCTATTTAAATGGTTTATCTCATCTGATTTAATTTTGTAAGGTCATATGAATCAAGGAAATCATCCATTTCTTTCAGGTTTTCAAACTTAGAGGAATATATATTCTAAAGCATGTCTGCAATGATTTTAAATTTCTTTGTTATCTGCCGTGATGTTGCCTTTTTCATCTCTAATTTTATCAATTTTTGTCTCTTCTCTTCTTTTGGTCGATTTGGTAAGGGGTATACTTGATCTTGTTTATCCTTCAAAGAACCAACTTTTTGTTTCATTGATTTTTTAATTGGTTTTTTTTTGTTTCATTTCATTGCCTTGCCTAAACCTTTATTATTTCTTCCCATCTTTACTGATTTTTGGCCTGCCTTTGTTCCCTTTCCAAGACCTTAAGAAGCATTAAATTGTTTAGTTGCGAAATCTCTAATTTTTAATATAGGCACTTTAGCCATAAATCTCCTCCTAGGATGGCCTTCCCATAGCTTTTGGTATGCTTGTGTTTCTCACTATCATTTGCTCTATGGAATTTCTTGATTTCTTCAATTTCTTCAATGACCCATACACGTCTAATAGTGCATTGTTTAGTTTCCATGAATTTTTGTATGCTCTGTAGTTTTTCTTGTTGTTGATTGTATCTTAATCCCATCGTATCGATAGCAGTGCCATGGATCATTTCAATTTTCCTGTATTTGTTAAGATTTGACGTCCCAACACCATGGTCAGTTTTAGAGAATGTTCCATCGTGGTGAGAAGAATGGACGATTCTGCAGGATTTGGATGGAATGTTCTGTATATATCTGTTAGTCCATTTGTTCCATGATATCATTTAATCCAGATGTCTCTCTGTTTATTTTTTGTGAAGACCTGTGTCGTGATGAGGTGTCCAGGCTGGTTCACCCACTGACTTATTGTATTAGGAGTTATCTCTGACCTAAGTCCGGATAGAAAGTCTTTGTTTGATGAAATTAGCCCCTTTCATTTTCCATATATGTTTGTACTTGTGATCCTCCTGTTGGAGTATTCCTTCAATCCAGTAAAAGTGACCTGCTTTATCTCTTCCTCATTAATGTTGGTTTGAAGTCTCATCCTGTCAGAAATTAGATGGCAACCCCTGCTTGTTTTCTAGGTCCATTTGCTTGATATGTCTTTTTTCTCCAACCTTTCACCCTAAGAATGTTTCTATCTTTTTAATGAGAGGTGAGTTTCCTGAAGGCAACAGATGGTAGGATCCTGCTTTTAATCAGTCTGCAAGTCTATATCTTTTGATTGTAAATTGAGGCCATTGATATTGAGAGTTATTATTGAAAGATATGTATTTGATCTGTCCATTTTTCTTGTTTTGTAGTTCTTCCTGGTTTTCGCTTTTACCCACTTGTTCTAACTGTTGAGCATGATTTCTTTTTCCTATTTCCTGCTGTGTGTGTTTTGCTTTTTCTTCAGCATGAAAGATTCCTGCAAAGTATTTTCTGTAGAGCTGGTTTATTGCCAAAAATCCTTTAGCCTGTCTTTGTTGTGGAATGTCCTTATTTCTCCCACTCTGGATAGAGAGCTTTGCAGGATAAAGTAATCTTGGTTGGCAGTTTTGTCTTTCAGAATCTTGGAATACATCACCCAGGCCCTTCTGGCTTTTGTAAGTTTGTGTTGAGTAATCTGCTGTGACCCTGATGGGTTTCCCCTTGTAGGTCATTTGCTTTTTCTCTCTAACTGCTTTCAATATATTTTCTTGGTTTGTATTTAGTAGTTTAATTATAACATGGCAGAAGAGGATCTTTTGCAGGTTTTGTCTGTTTGATGTTCTAAATGCTTCTTGTATCTGCATTGGCATTTTTTTCCCAATTTGGGGAAAATTTTCTTCTATGATTTTGGAAAACACCTACTAAGCCTCTGGATTGAAATTCTTCCCTTCTGCTGTACCTTGAATTCTTATGTTTGATGTTTACAGTGTCCCTCATGTCTTGAGTTTCCATTCATGCCTTTCTATTAGCTTGTCTTTCTCTTTGTTGGACTGTGATAGGTCTGCCATCTGGTCTTCTAGTTTAGATATTCTGTCCTCTCCTTCATCCATTCTACTAGTGAGACTTTCACAGAGTTTTTTATTTCACTGACTGTGTTCTTCAGAGCTAGGATTTCAGCCTAGTTTGTCTTCAGTAGTTCTATTTCCTTATTCATGTCCTCTAATGACCTTTTTATTTAAACTGTTTTTCTGTAATCTCTTTCAAGAGTTTGTTTTCTTCTTAATTCCTGTTTTTTTCTGTATTGCTTTCATTTCTTTTTATTTCTTTGAGATAGATATCATCATTCCTTTGAAATCTTTGTCAGAATTTCATCTAAAACTGTCTCATTGGTGACCAATTCTGATGGATTTGTAATTTTGGTGGGATTGCATTGTCTTAATTATTTTGTGTTTTTTGTATTATAATGTAGTGGCCTTTGCATCCTGGATTGATTTAATGCTTAGGTTTCCTAGTTATCTTCAGTGTTTTTAGGTGTTGGATATGGGCTTAATTTCAGGATATGAGTTTCAAGGTGTAGCACTTGTACCAGGTCCACCTCAGTAATCCTAGATGTTGACTTTGCTTGTTAAGGCATTGTAGTGGGACAGGTGGAACAATTTAGTAGCAAGTTCTAAACTTCAATTGAGCCAAATGCACATTCAATTAACATGAGCACAGAGTATACAAGTGTGGGAATTGAAACAAAGAGTCTTATAATGTCAAAATCCCTAAGGATGTGTTTCTTCCACACCTTTAATTTTGTCAGCTAGAATCAGACCCTGCCCCAATAATGACAGAAGCAAAAGATAAAGGCCCTTTAAATCTAAAAGTATTACAGGCAGCAATATTCAACACCTCATATTCAGCTTATTTGAAAATGGTAAGGCTAACCACCAATATGTAACCCATAACCTGCCCTGACCTGGAAAGGAGGTTAGCACTTCCAATGTGGCCTTTGATATATTTTGGTTTGGCTTCCAAACTCACCAATGCTGAGTGCCCACCCGCTTCCTGAGCTGTGGAGCTTGGCTCAGCTGTGCTAGGTCCGGTGTTGCGATGTAGATCAGGCTGCTGCTAATGGCTGATTTCTACCAACACCCTGGGGACCATGGTTGGGGATGGGCAAGTTCAGAAGCCTGTAATGGCTCACCGTGTTCTCCTGTAGCGCTTTCAGTAGTTCAGCAGACTTTTTCTTCGCTTTCTGGGCTCTGAGAGGAGACTGGATGATGGGCTGGAAAGTCCCCATTTATTTATTATTTTTGTTGTTGTTGTTTGCAGTGGCAAGCTCAGCAGCAGCAGCTGCAGGGGAAGCTCAGTGAGTCTCAGCTGATCTGGAGCAGCAGGCTTAGCACCGTGGATTGGAGGGGCTGCTCCAGCTGTGGAGCGGTTGGGATGTGAACCTCAAAGTGAAATTTCCGCGGCTGGGGAAAAAAATTTGATCTTTCCAAAGAAGAGTGAGCCTTTGCTTTTAAAGCCTCCTGATCTGGTTTGGCATGGGACCTATGCCGCCATCTTACCCGGAAAGTCCCTAGAGCCCATTTTTTTAACTGCTGTTTGATTTCTTATTATTCTGTCTTTTTGAGTTCTTGCGTATTCTGGATATTAATCCTGCAGATGTATAGCCGCGGAAGGGAGTCTCCCATTCTGTAAAGCCCTCTTTGTTCTATTCAGTGTCCTGCGGATGGGACAAAAGATTGTAATTTCATGGGGGTCCCAGTGATTGATTAGTGGTTTTATTCCTGAGCGATTGGGGTTATATTCTGAAAGTCTTTGCTCGTGCCAATATGCGGGCTGCGGGAGCCAGCGGATGGGAGCAGTTTCAGAGTTTCAGGTCTGAGCTGCCGGGTCCCTGATCCACAGTGGGTTTGATGTCTGAGCGTGGAGAGAGATTTCAAGGATCTATTTTTATGGGTTTACATACAGATATAGATTCTTTTGCATATGTTAAAATGATCCCTGGATCTGGCGTAAAGCCAGTAATTTGTTGAGAATTTTGCATTTATGTTCATGGAAGGAGATTGGTTGTAACTTGCTCTGTGTATTCTGTCTTTGCCTGGTTTTGGTATTAGTGATGCTAGCCCCATAGAGCATTTATCTGAAACTTAATTTTAAGGAAAGTGTTGTGAGGAGGATTGGAAGTTCTTCCATGAATGTCTGGTAAAATGTCAGCAGTGAATCCATTAATGGCCTGATTTAAAGGGCTGGAGACTGGATATGATTGCTTGGTTCCCTGTTGCTGTTATACCTTCTGTCTAAAATGGTTTAGGGCTTCATCTTGATTTATATTTGTAGGTCATATGTCTTACATATCCTGGAGAGCTGAACCAGGTCCAGACTCTCTTCAAATGCCTAACTGTTGCCTCATCTCTCCCACCCTAAGATTTTAGTTAACATAGGCATCTTTCAGAGCTTCTAAATTTCCCCTCTTAGGACTGCCTACATTGTGTCCCAAATGTTTTGGCATGTTGTATTCTCATCATCATTTGGACTCTATGAATTTCTTGATTTCCTTTGAATTTCTTCAATGATGCATTACCATCATTCAATATGTACTTTTGTCCCATTTTATGTTTACACACATGCCCTTTAAGTTTTTCAAATAAAGGAATTGCAGTTCAATCCCACTGTGGGAAGATATCATACAAAACATTATTTAAAATTTTATTTTGTTGTTTTTAAGATTTGATTTGTGTCCTATTATATGGTTAAATTTTTAAAATATAGTATGATACTTTTAGAAAAAATGTATATTCTGCAGCATTTGTGGAATATTCCAATATATCTTAGGTCCATTTGTTCCATGACATCATTTAATGCAGATGTTTCTCTGTTATATTTTGCATTTATAGACCTGTCAAGTGTGACTGGGAGTAAAGCATTTACCCACTACTATTGTGTTAGGAGTTATTTCTTTTCCTTAAGTCTACAGTGTTTGTTTGATGAAATTGGGGCCACAGAGAGTTAGAGGGATATGTTTTAGAGATTGTAATGTCCTCCTGATGGAGTGTTCCTTTAATCAGAATAAAGTGACTTTCTTTATCTTTCCTCACTAAATGCTGGTTTGAAGTCTATCTTGTCAAAAATTAGTATTGCTGTTTATCTATGTTCCCTAGACCCATTTTGAAATACCATTTTCCAACCTTTATATGACCTAAGAAAATTTCTTGAAATTGTTATGACCATTTCCTTTTGATTGCCCTGATACTACTGAGATGGCAGGATCCTGGTGCTTTGTCCAGTCTTAATGTCTAGTTATTTGATTGGGGCATTGAGGCCATTGATATTAAGAGTTATTATTTAAAATTATACATTAGTATTGCTGCCATTTTTCCCTATTGAAGTGCTTCCTGGTTTGATAAAATACTCACTTGTTTTAACTGTTATTTTGAGTATGCCATCTTTTTAATTTCCTGCTGTGATGTTTTGCTTTTTCTTCAATGAATGATTGCTGTCAAGTAATCTCTGTAGAGCTGGCTTAGTTGCCATAAAGACTTTTACAAAATTTAATCATGTAATGTCCTTATTTCTCCATCAATTTGGATGAGCTTTGCATAACGTAATTTGGTTGATAAGGTATCTCTTTCAGAAATTTTAATACATCATTGCAGGCCCTCTGTCTCTAGGACTGGTTGAGTAATCACAGTGATCCTGATGCATTTACCTGAAAAGTGCTTTGGTTTTTCTCTCCACAAACTCAAAGAGCCTAATTTCTTTAAATTGGGAAAGAAATGCCAATGCAGATAATTGCATTATAAACCAAAACAGACAGGATCTAGAAAGATTTTGTGTGTTTAATTTTTAAATAATTATTTTCAGATATTATTCTGACATTCATTACATTGTTTATCAATTAGATTTATTAAAACACAGGCACAGTCTGGATTGGATATTGGTACCCTTCTGCTTTTAATTCCAAGATCCATAATGGCAGATAGATAGATTATTGCATGTCTTGGGTTCCAACCAGATGATTTCTATAATGAATTTCAGGTAAACCAAAATGAAAAACATGAGCACACCTCAAGAAATTTAGCATTCCAACATCCAAATATTGTCCTTGGCCTTTCAAACCCTTTTTATTTCACTGATTACATGTGCATTCATGCTTGATTTCAGCCTGATGGCTTCAGTAGCAAATTTAAAACTGTTAAAAACTCAATGACAATTTTTTACATCTTAAACTGTTTGTTTTAAATTATGGATTAATTGAACTTTAGGCTCAAAATCTAGCTTCACATGTTTAACATAATGCAAACATAATTTTCTTTCATTACTTGAGCATAAAAAGAAGGTGTTCCTTGGAAATACTGAGGCAATTTAATCTGAAAACAAACAGGACAAACCTAAAACTACTGCAGCTTTACTCTTCTTATAACATTGTCACCCAAACTCATGGACTTGTAAATATAGCCCAGTGAGCCTTGAAAGCTGGATTCATTGGGGAGAAAACTGCAGCTATTCAGCAATCTTACCTGTTGTGGAAATCCTTTCTATTATTTTACTGCAGATATAACCTTAAGGTGAAGACTGTACACTTGTTTTTTGAAGAAAGCAGATTTTAAGCTAAGCTGTTGGATGAATTGCTTGTTAAGCAATTAACTGAAGGCTTTGTGTACAATTTAACTGTTCTTTCCTGCCTTGTTCACTGATAAAAATACTAATTGAGGAACCAAAACAGAAGAGTATACTATAAATATCATTATTAGTGACAGCTTCTATTTTTAGATATTAGGCACTACTCATACTGTACTCCCTTAGTTCCCATCCTCAAACATGGAAATCAGAGCCTGTCCAAATGATGCTTCTATGTCTTGAAATTCAAATTCTCCTTTATCTCTATAAGATTGCAGATGATTCCTTTTAAACCCAACATTTTCCAGTTCCCAGAAACTGGTAAGAACACAGAAAGTACTCATCACACAAAAATACCTGGAAGATCAAAATCACTTCCAATCCACACTTCATTCTGATTTTAGCTTTTAAACATCACCAATGCCCATTAAGATTTTGTTACATCATTGCATGGCTCCTCTTGGGCAAATTCCTAAATAAGCTGGGGCGATCCCACAAACAAAGGTCAAATTTGACATGACCACTGACTTCAGTAAAATTCTTCATTTTTAGTAACTGATGAGGTTTTGGGCGATCTAAGATGCCTGCAGCAACTCTGGTGTGTTTCTCTCACTTCAATAATCAAATATGAATGTGTTTCACATTTGATTTCTGTCTCTGGGGGTGTAGTTTCGAATAGATGGCCCCAACATTTTTTTTTGTTATTAGTTTGTTGTTTCGTTGCAGCCACCTTGCTGAGCCATGTCACCGGCAGATCTTAAGGTTGGCAACTTTAGGATTTCAATCTAAAGATATGCAAAGTGTGCCTAGTGGAGGTTTTGAGGTGTGCTGTTGGCTGGCTGTGCTTGCTCCTGGGAAAGCAGGCCAACTCTGCTGCCATTATGGAACTTCCCCGGATGGTAAGTCCCAACAAGTATCCTTCCTCCATAACCTGACTGGTCTGCAAGTTCATCTCAGCAAACCGAAGAGCTCTGTGCTACATGTGGGTTTCTGATGTCTTTTTGACTGCTGTTTGAAGATGAAAGTTCTCTCTCTTCACTCAATGTATTTTTCTTGATTCTCTACCTGATCTGTTTTGTAATGTTTAACAACATTTGACTTATAAGTTTTCTGCCTGACTTTCTGATGATTGTAACTTGGAGGACTGCAAGGTGAAAAGCCATATGAATGTACTGAATGTGGAAAAGCCTTCATCACCAAGTCAGATCATATTAAGTATCAGAAAACTCACACAGGTGAAAAGCCATATAAGTGTGTACTGAATGTAGGAAGGCTTTCATGTTCATGTCAAAAGCTAAAGATTCATCAAAGAATTCATATAGTTGAGAAGCCATATAAGTGTACTGAATGTGGGAAGCCTTCATCTCCAAGTCAGGTCTTAATAGGCATCAGAGAACTCACACAGGTGGGAATCCTTGTTAATGGACTCAATGTGGTAAAAGCTTCATCTCCAAGATACATCTCACTCTGCATTAGAGAACTCACAGGTGAAAAGTCATAAGAATGTACTGAATGTGGGAGAGCTTTTATTGCCAAGTCAGATATTTACAATCATCAGAAAATATGGGAAAACTTATTAGTCAAATGTTGTTAAACATTACAAAACACAGAGGTGAGATTGCATGTGAATACATTGAGTGTATACGAAAACTTTCATCTTCAAATCACAGTCCACTATGCATCAGAGAACCCACATGTAGCACAGAGCTCTTCCGGTTTGCTGAGATGAACTTGCAGACCAGTCACAGTTATGGAGGAAGGGATACTTGTTGAAGCTTACTGATGAAGGGGAAGTTCCATAATGGCAGCAGAAGTTGGCCTGCTTTCACAGGACCAAGCACAGCCAAAAGCCACACAGCACACCTCAGAAACCTCCACTAGGCACACTTTGCATATCTTTAGATTGAAATCCTAAACCCACCACCACACCTTAAGATCTGCCGAGTGACATGGCTTCCAGCAAGGTGGCTGCAGTTACAAACAACAAACTAATAAAACACTGAATATATTGGGGGCCATCTATTCAAACTACTACACCACATAAGAAAGAAACTATGTGAATATAATGAATGTGGAAACACATTCATATTTGATTATTAAAGTAATGAGTGTGAGAAAGCTTTTTCCAGATGTCGCATCTTAGATGCATGAAAAGCCTCATAATATGTACTAAAAATGAGAAAGATTTTTACTGAAGTCATAGGTCATGTCAATTTGACCTTTGTTTGTGGGAAGTGTATGGATTGATTTAGAATTTGCACTTGAGGAGCCATGCAATGATGTAACCAAATCTTAATGGGCAATTGTGATGTTTGAAAAAGCTAAAATCAGAATGAAGTGTGGGGAGAAGAAATTTTGATAGTAGTATTTTGTGTGATGAGTACTTTCTGTGTTCTTACCAGTTCCTGGGAACTGGAAAATGTTGAAGTTAAAAGGAATCATCTGCAATCTTACAGAGATAATTTGAGAATTTGAATTTCAAGACATAGAAGCATCATTTGCTGCAACTGCAACTCAAAAGAGATTTCCATGTTTGAGGATGGGAATACTAATATGTATTAGTACAGTATGAGTAGTGCCTAGTACTCTAAAAATAGAAGAGGTGTGTAATAATGATATTAAAGTATATTACTCTTCTGTTTTGGTTCCTCAACTTATATTGCTTTAGGAAGTAGAACAAAGGCAGGAAAGTCAGTACAGGAAGAACACAAAGCCTTCAGATTGTTACTTTGCAACAAAGGGAAGTCTTTAACTTCTTGTGTGGAAATACTATGATATCAAAAATGGAGCTGTGAAGAAGAAAAATATTTAAGTGTAGCTGCTTAAATTTTCTGGGATTTCCACTGAGGTAGGTTGCTCATGCTGGCATAGTTTAATTTCCCCATGAAACTAGCTTTCAAGGCTGGAGGGGCTGTATTTGGAGACCATGTGATTTAGGTGCTCAGGTTCCTTAGGTAAAGCTGCAAGGTTTTAGGTTTGTCCTGTTTGTTTTCCAAATTATATTGCCTCAGTATTTCCTTCCTATACCTTCTTTTTCCAATGGAAATGATTACTGTGTTTCATTTTGTGTTAAACATGAATAGCTGTATTTTGAGCTAAAAAGTTCACAGTTAATAGACTTTCTGGCTTCTCGTTTAAGATGTTGGATTGTTTGAGTTTTAAACAATATTATATTTGCTAGAAACCATGGAGACTTTTACACAAGCATGAATGCACATGTAATCATAAAATGGTCATGGTTTGATGTGGGCCAAGGACAATATTTGGATGTTGGAATGCAAAATTTCTCCACTAGCCTCATGTTTTTGTTCATTTTATGTTTACCTGGAATTCATTATGTAATCGCAGGTTGGCACCTAACTCACAATAATCTATCTATCTGCTTTCTGAGTGTTGGAATTAAAAGTATGTACCACTATGCGCAGCTGTTATTGAATTTTAATGTATGTAATTGATAAACAATGTAATGAATGTCAGAATAATATCTGAAAATAATTATCAAAATGTATTAAAGGATTTAGGATCTTTCTAGGCTTTGTCTGTTTGGTTTATAAAAGCTTGTATCTGCATTGGCATTTCTTTCCCAATTTGGGGAAATTTTTCTTCTTTGAGTTTGTGGAAAACAACTAATAATCCCATCAGGTAAATGCATCAGGATCTCCGCAGAGTACTCACTACCAACTTTAAAAGACAGACAGGCGTGCAATGATGTATTAAAATTTCTGAAAGATAAAAATTGTCAACCAAGATTACGTTATACTGCAAAGCTGTCTACCCAAATTCACGGAGAAATAAGGACATTACATGACAAAAACAAGCTAAAGGAATTTGTGGCAACTAAACCAGCTCTACAGAGAATACTTGAAGAAATCATTCACACTGAAGAGAAAGCAAAACCTACACAGCAGGAAGTAGGAAAAAATAAACCATACTCAAATAACAGTTAAAACAACTGTGTAAAGTGAAAACAGGAATAACTACCCAACAGGAAAAATGGCAACAATGAATATATAACTTTAAATAATAACTCTTAATATCAATGGCCTCAATGCCCCAACCAAAAGACATAGGCTTGCATACTGGATTAAAAAGCAGGATCCTGCCATCTGTTGCCACCAGGAAATTCACCTCTCAATAAAAGAAACCTTCTTAAGGTGAAAGGTTGGAAAATGGTATTTCAAGAAAATGGGTCTAGGAAATAAGCAGGAGTAGCAATACTAATTTTTGACAAGATAGACTTCAAACCAACATTAGTGAGGAAAGATAAAGAAAGTCACTTTATACGGATTAAAGGAACACTCCAACAGGAGGACATTACAATCATAAACATATATGCTCCTAACATGGGTGCTTCCAATTTCATCAAACAAACACTATTAGACTTAAGGTCAGAAATAACTCCTAACACAATAGTAGTGGGTAACTTCAATACCCTACTCCCATCACTTGACAGGTCTACCCAGCAAAAAATAAACGGAGACACATCTGCATTAAATGATGTCATGGAACAAATGGACCTAAAAGATATATATGGAATATTCCAATAAAATGCTGCAGAATATACATTTTTCTGAGTATCACATGGAATATTCCCTAAAATACACCATATAATAGGACACAAGTCAAATCTTAAAAAAACAACAGGAAAATTGAAATAATCCCTTTTATGATATCTGACCACAGTGGGATTGAACTGCAAATCAGCAACAAGAAAAACTACAGGGCATACAGAAATTTATGGAGACTAAACAGTACACTATTGAATGATGCATGGGTCATTGAAGAAATTCAAAAGGAAATCGAGAAATTCATAGAGTCAAATGATGATGAGAATACAACATACCAAAACATTTGGGACACAATGAAGGCAGTCCTAAGAGGGAAATTTATAGCTCTAAGTGCCTATATTAAGAAATTAGAGGGTGGGAGAGATGGCTTAACAGTTAAGGCATTTGTCTGCAAGGCCAAAGGACCCTGGTTCGGCTCTCCAGGACCCACATAAGCCATATGACCTACAAAATATAAATCAAGATGAAGTAAACCATTTAGATATACCTATAACAACTACAGAGATCCAAGCAATCATATAACGTCTGCCAACTAAAACAAGTCCAGGCCCATATGGATTCACTGCTGAATTTTACCAGACATTCATGGAAGAACTACCAATGCTTCTCAGACTTTTCCTTAAAATTGAAAAGGAAGGGATTCTACAAAAATCCTTCTATGAAGCTAGCATCACCCTAATACCAAAACCAGGCAAAGACAGAACCACAAAAGAAAATTACAGACCAATCTCATTCATGAACATAGATGCAAAAATTCTCAACAAATTACTGGCTTTATCCCAAAGATGCAGGGATCATTTAACATATGCAAATATATAAATGGATATCTGTATGTAAACCCATAAAAATAGATCCTTGTCTCTCTCCACGCTCAAGAATCAAGTCCAGGTGGATCAGGGACCCTAATGTCAGACCTGAAACTCTGAAACTGCTAGAAGAAAAGCTAGCAGAAACCCTTCAACATATTGGCACAGGCAAAGACTTTCTGAATATAACCCCAATTGCTCAGGGAATAAAACCACTAATCAATCACTGGGACCCCATGAAATTACAAAGCTTTTGTACCGCAAAGGACACTGAATAGAACAAAGAGACAACCTATAGAATGGGAGAAAAGCTTTGGCAGCTATACATCTGAGAGAGGATTAATATCCAGAATAAACAAAGAACTCAAAAGACAGAATAATAAGAAATCAAACAACCCAGTTAAAAAATGGGCTATGGGGACTTCCGGGTAAGATGGCGGCATAGGATCCATGCCAAACCAGATCAGGGAGGGATTTAAACAAAACTACACTCTTCTTTGGAAAAGATCAGAATTTTTTTTTTCCGGGAAACAGCGGAAATTTCACTTTGGGGATTGTGGCCCAACCCGCTCCACAGCAGCTGGAGCAGCCACCGCAATCCACGGCGCTAAGCCACTGCTCAGATCAGCTGAGACTCACTGAGCTTCCCCTGCAGCTGCTGCTGCTGCCGCCGCTGCCAGAGAAAACAACAACAACAACAACAAAAATAATAAATAAATGGGGGACTTTCCAACCCCATCAGTCTCCTCTCAGAGCCCAGAAAGCGAAGAAAAGTCTGCTGAACTACTGAAAGCGCTACAGGAGAACACGGTGAGCCATTACAGGCTTCCTGAACTCACCCATCCCCCAACCATCAGATCCCCAGCGAATTGGCAGAAATCAGCCATTAGCAGCAGCCTGTACTACATCACCAACACCGGACCCAGCACAGCTGAGCCAAGCTCCACAGCTCGGGGAACGAGGTGGGCACTCAGCATTGGTGAGTTTGGAAGCCAAACCAAAATATATCAAAGGCCTACATTGGAAGTGCTAACCTCCCTTTCCAGGTCAGGGCAGGTTATGGGTTACATATTGGTGGTTGGCCTTACCATTTTCAAATAAGCTGAATATGAGGTGTTGAATATTGCTGCCTGTAATACTTTTGGATTTAAAGGGCCTTTATCTTTTGCTTCTGTCATTATTGGGGGCAGGGTCTGATTCCTAGCTGACAAAATTAAAGGTGTGGAAGAAACACATCCTTAGGGATTTTGACCTTATAAGACTCTTTGTTTCAATTCCCACACTTGTATACTCTGTGCTCATGTTAATTGAATGTGCATTTGGCTCAATTGAAGTTTAGAACTTGCTACTAAATTGTTCCACCTGTCCACTACAATACTTGCTTACCAAGCAAAGTCAACATCTAGGATTACCTCTGAGGTGGACCTGGGTACAAGTGCTACACTTGGCACCTTAAACCCATATCCACACCTAAAAACACTGAAGATAACTAGAAAACCTAAGCATTAAATCAATCCAGGATGCAAAGGCCACTACATTATAATACAAAAAACACAAATAATTAAGACAATGCAATCCCACCAAAAATTACAAATCCATCAGAATTGGTCACCAATGAGACAGTTTTAGATAAAATTCCTGACAAAGATTTCAAAGGAATGATGATATCTATACTCAAAGAAATAAAAGAAGAAATGAAAGCAATACGAGAAGAAAACAAAGGAATTAAAGAAGAAAACAAACTCTTGAAAGAGATTACAGAAAAATAGCTTAAGGAAATAAAAAGGTCATTAGAGGACATGAATAAGGAAATAGAACTACTGAAGACAAACGAGGCTGAAATCCTAGCTCTGAAGAACACAGTCAGTGAAATAAAAAACTCTGTGGAAAGTCTCACTAGTAGAATGGATGAAGGCGAGGACAGAATATCTAAACTAGAAGACCAGATGGCAGACCTATCACAGTCCAACAAAGAGAAAGACAAGCTAATAGAAAGGCATGAATGGAAACTCCAAGACATGTGGGACACTATGAAAACATCAAACATAAGAATTCAAGGTACAGCAGGAGGGGAAGAATTTCAATCCAGAGGCTTAGTAGGTGTTTTCCACAAAATCATAGAAGAAAATTTTCCCCAAATTGGGAAAAAAATGCCAATGCAGATACAAGAAGCATTTAGAACATCAAACAGACAAAACCTACAAAGATCCTCTTCTCGCCATGTTATAATTAAACTACTAAATACACAAACCAAAGAAAATATATTGAAAGCAGTTAGAGAGAAAAAGCAAATGACCTACAAAGGGAAACCCATCAGGGTCATAGCAGATTACTCAACACAAACTTTAAAAGCCAGAAGGACCTGGAGTGATGTATTCCAAGTTCTGAAAGACAAAAACTGCCAACCAAGACTACTTTATCCTACAAAGCTCTCTATCCAAATTGATGGAGAAATAAGGACATCCCACAACAAAGACAGGCTAAAGGAATTTTTGGCAATGAAACCAGCTCTACAGAAAAGACTTGCAGGAATCTTTCATGCTGAAGAAAAAGCAAAACACACACAGCAGGAAATAGGAAAAAAGAAATCATACTCAACAGTTAGAACAAGTGAGTAAAACGAAAACCAGGAAGAACTACAAAACAAGAAAAATGGAGAGATCAAATACATATCTTTCAATAATAACTCTCAATATCAATGGCCTCAATGCCACAACCAAAAGATATAGACTGGCAGACTGGATTAAAAAGCAGGATCCTACCATCTGTTGCCTCCAGGAAACTCACCTCTCATTAAAAGATAGAAACATTCTTAGGGTGAAAGGTTGGAAAAAGACATATCAAGCAAATGGACCTAGAAAACAAGCAGGGGTTGCCATCCTAATTTCTGACAGGATAGACTTCAAACCAACATTAATGAGGAAAGATAAAGCAGGTCACTTTATACTGATTAGAGGAATACTCCAACAGGAGGACTTCACAATCCTAAACATATATGCTCCCAACACAGGGGCCCCCAATTTCATCAAACAAACACTATCGGACTTAAGGTCAGAGATAACTCCTAATACAATAGTAGTGGGTGACTTCAATGCCCCGATCTCATCACTTGACAGGTCCCAGCAAAAAATAAACAGAGAGACATCTGCATTAAATGATATCATGGAACAAATGGCCCTAACAGATATATACAGAACATTCCATCCAAATGCTGCAGAATATACATTCTTCTCAGCAGCACATGGGACATTCTCTAAAACTGACCATATGATAGGGCACAAATCAAATCTTAACAAATACAGGAAAATTGAAATGATCCCTTGTATGCTATCTGACCACAATGGGATTAAACTGCAAATCAACAACAAGAAAAACTACAGAGCATACAGAAATTCATGGAAACTAAACAGTACATTATTGAACGATGTATGGGTCATTGAAGAAATTGAAAAGGAAATCAAGAAATTCTTAGGATCAAATGATAATGAGAATACAACATACGAAAAGCTATGGGAAGGCCATCCTACGAGGGAAATTTATAGCCCTAAGTGCCTATATTAAGAAATTAGAGAGTTCACAACTAAACAATTTAATGCTTCACCTTAAGGCCTTGGAAAGAGAGGAACAAGGCAAGCCAAAAATCAGTAGATGGGAAGAAATAATAAAGGTTAGGGCAGAAATTAATGAAATGGAAACAAAAAAAACCAATTAAAAAAATCAATGAAACAAAAAGTTGGTTCTTTGAAAGGATAAACAAGATTGACATACCCTTAGCAAATCTGACCAAAAGAAAGAGAGAAGAGACAAAAATTGATAAAATTAGAGATGAAAAAGGCAACATCACAACAGATAACAAAGAAATTCAGAAAATCATACAGACATAATTTAAGAATATATATTCCTCTAAGTTTGAAAACCTGAAAGAAATGGATGATTTCCTTGATTCATATGACCTACCAAAATTAAATCAAGATGAGATAAACCATGTAAATAGACCCATAACAACCCCAGAGATCCAGGCAGTCATAAAAAGTCTCCCAACTAAAAAAAGCCCAGGCCCAGATGGATTCACTGCTGAATTTTACCAGACATTCCTGGAAGATATAACACCAATGCTTCTCAAACTTTTCCATAAAATAGAAAAGGAAGGAATTCTACTGAAATCCTTCTATGAAGCCAGAATCACCCTGATACCGAAACTGGACAAAGACAGATCAAAAAACGAAAAGTATAGACCAATCTCCCTCATGAACATAGATGCAAAAATTCTCAACAAAATACTGGCAAACAGAATACAAGAATATATCAGACAGATTATTCACCCTGACCAAGTAGGCTTTATCCCAGAGATGTAGAGATGGTTCAACATATGCAAATCCATAAATGTAATACACCATATAAATGGTCTGAAGGACAAAAATCACATGGTCTTCTCAATAGATGCAGAAAAGGCATTTGACAAAATCCAACACCCCTTAATGGTGAAAGTATTACAGAAACTGGGAATAGAAGGAACATATCTCCACATAATAAAAGCTATTTATGACAAACCTACAGCCAACGTAATACTAAATGGGGAAAAACTTGAAGCTTTTCCTCTAAATTCAGGAACAAGACAAGGGTGTCCACTTTCCCCCCTACTATTTAATATAGTACTGGAAGTCTTAGCCATAGCAATAAGGCAAGAGACACTCATAAAGGGGATAAAAATCGGAAGGGAAGAGATCAAATTATCTTTATTTGCAGATGATATGATTCTATACATAACAGACCCTAAAAACTCTACCAGCAAACTGTTAGAGCTGATAAACACTTTTAGCAATGTAGCAGGATACAAAATAAACACACAGAAATCAGTAGCTTTTCTATACACTAACAACAAACATGCAGAGGATGAAATCAGGGAATCTCTCCCATTCACAATTGCCTCAAAAAAAAAATACCTTGGAATAAACTTAACCAAGGAAGTGAAGGATCTCTACAATGAGAACTTTAAAAAACTCAACCAACAAATTGCAGAAGTCACAAGGAAATGGAAAGACAGACAGACAGAGAGAGAGAGAGAGAGAGAGAGAGAGAGAGAGAGTCTTCTAGAGGGTCTGTCCGCAGACAGGGACCCAGCAAATACAGCTTCTTGGCCACTTCTCTTTCCACAGCCAGCCACCAGCTAATGTGCACATTCAGGTCTTTTGTGATCAGGAAGTAGTTTCTCACAAGTGCTCAAAAGGCAGCAAACACAATGAGAGAACAGTATGGAAGGGACAGGCTGTGCTGGCCCTGATTCTCACCTGTGTTTGCTCTTTGCAGCCTGTCTTTGGTTCATACCAAATACCACAAGGGGCCAGGGCAGGAACAACCTGGCTTTGGATCCAGCCAGGGGGGATTAGGGCACCTCTCCAGGTAGAGTTATAAGAAAGACAACTAATGTTGACATCTGGCCTCCACATACACATGCACCCACATATATAAACACACACACACAGTAAAACACAGGAAGAGTGGCAAAGAATGACAGGTATACTAGTTTCTTGTCACTGTGAGCAAATGCCTGACAGAAACAATGTATGAGGAAAGTTCGGAGGTTTTCATCTGTCGTGGTGGGGAAGGCATGAAGGCTGGGGCAATTCTGTCAGCACCAATGGGAACATGAGGCCACAGCTCCTCACATCTTGGCTGATTAGGAAGCAGAGAGCTGAAACAAGAAGTGGGGCAGCAATAAAAGAACACTACACTCACTGATGAGATTTTTTTTTTTTTGAGACAGGGTCTCATGTTATCAGGCTGGCCTCAAACTAACTATGTAGCTTGAAATCCTGATCATGCAGTGGTGAAGATGGAACACAAGGCTCTATGCATGCTAGGCAAGCACTCTACCAACTGAGAAACATTCCCTGCCTGAGCATTCCTTTCTTTATTTTTTTATTTAAAATATTTAATTAATTTATCTATTTGACAGAAAAAGAGGGAGAGAGAGAGAGAATGGGCATGCCAGGGCCTGCAGCCAGTGCAAATGAACTCCAGAGACATGTGCCTCCTTGTGCATCTGGCTAATGTGGGTCCTGGGGAATCAAACCTGGGTCCTTTGGCTTTGCAGGCAAGCACTTTGACTGCTAAGCCATCCCTCCAGCCCTGAGCTTCTCTTTAAAGTGTTCATCTACTACTTTTTAAATACATTGATCACTTTACTCCACGAAATAAAAATTGCAAAATTACACTTCACTGTTTTACTTCAGCTTGCCAGATAAGGTTGCCTTTTTATATTTTAAAAAAGTAATAAATTGGCCAGGCCTATAATCCCAGCATTCAGAATGCTGGGGTAAGAGGAGCATGAATTCTAGGCCACCCTGGGATATAGAGTCACTTCCAGGTTAGCCTGGTCTACATAAAGAAATCCAACCCACTTGGTAAAGCTACTTCCTAATACCAGTCCAGCATCCCTGTGGCCTGCTTCCTTCCATCGTCCCCATCCCCACATTCCTGGTCCCTGTGCTGATGCTGGGGACTACACTGGCTGTCCCTTTATATTAGTTACATTTTTGTTGTGGGACAAAATACCTGATGATCATCATTTAAGGGAGGAAGGGATTTATTTCAGCTTCCAGTTCCAGGTTATAGTCCATCATGGCAGGAAATGCATGGTGGCAGGAGCCTGAGGCAGCAGGTCACATTCACTCCACAGTGAGGAAGCAGAGAACAAGAGAGGGAGAGCAATGAATATTGGTGCTCAGCTAACACTCTTCTTTTTATACAGCCCAGCCCATAGAATAGTGCCACCCACAGTTAAGAGAGGTCTTCCTACCTCAGTTAACCTAATCTGGTTAATCCCTCTCAAGTGATTCCAGGTCCTGTCGAGTTGACAAACAATATGTAACCATCACATTCTCTGTGTGTCCTGATGCTTCTGTCTACCTGTCCAAAGACCATAGTCATCTAACTCTGACCTTAGATGCCTGTAGGGAAGTTATGAGGGAAGATGCCAGAGCCCAGCTTCTGAATGAAGGAGTCCACAGCTAATACCTCTAGGGCACCCAGGAGGTGACACAACTCAGCACTCGATAACATGACCAATGAGGTGTAGACCTGCAGAGAAATCAGGGCTCTATAACTTGGAAACATTTGGGACCAATCCTGAATTGCCCCAACCCTTGCTGGCCTAAAACATGGTATCTAGCTGGGAAAGAGCAGCTAAGGGTTGTCTCCAGCTACCCCGCCCATACTGTCATCTTAGAGAACAGAAAGCTCATTCATGGCCCATGGCTGGGGCAGGCTGCTTTCAGATACATGATGTCACCTCATGGAAACCAGACAACTGGCCCCAGGAAGCCTTTGAGGACCTAGGGTTGAGGCCCTGGGGATTCCTTGGTTTGGTTAACTCTGCAAACAAACATTAATACCCAGAAAAGAGTCAGGATTTGGAACTGGACTGGCTGGGGTGGATGTCATGCACAGGTGGTGGTGTGAAAGAGCGGCCTATGTGCTCAGGGGGGGTAAGAGTGAGTGGGGGGGCAGGGAGTCAGTCAGCTGAAATAAACTCACTAGCGACATTGGATACTTGTCACCCCAGACCTGTGGCTACACATACAGTGTCCAGCTGAGAGCTGATGCTAATGGGACTTTTCCACCAGCCCAGCATGCATATGGGCTTTGTCCCAGAACAGCTGTCAACACTGTGACTGGGGAGAGATAACAGATTCATCTTCAATGTAATCTTCCAGAATTCCTTGGCTCAGAACTCACTGGAGGCCTTACTTTTATGTGAGCTTATGTTCTGAGAGACAAAAGTGAACCATAAGAAATGTAACACTGGGACAGAAGGGATGGATCAGTGGTTATAGGAGCGTGCTTGCAAACCCTGCTGGTATGGGTTCAATTTCCCAGCCATCCACATAAAGCTCCAAAAAGGACATTCATTTGTAGCAATATATTTTTTCATTTGCATATATATGCAAATTAAAAATAAAAATTAGAAAAAGAAGGCTGGATAAATGGCTTAGAAGTTAAGTGCTTGCTTGTAAAGCCTAAGGACCGTGGTTCAAGGTTAGATTCCCCAATACCCACGTAATTCAGACGCACAAGGGGGCGCATGCACCTGGAGTTCATTTTCAGTGGCTGAAGGCCATGGTGCACCCATTCTCTCTTTCTCTCTGTTTCTGTGTTGCTCCCAAATAAATAAAAATAAACAAAAAATTAAAATAAATAAAATAAAATAAAAATAGAAAAAGAAAAGAAACGGAATCCAGGAATATGAATATGGATCAATTAGTGAAATGCTTATTTCACAAGCATGAGAGCCTAAGTTCTATCTCCAGAGCCCACACTAAAAAGTAAAGTAAAATCAATCTGGGCATAGTGGCATGTACTTGGAATCCCAGCACTGGGGAGGAGGAGACAGGCAGGCATCCCCAGGGATCGATGACTAGCTAATCCGTTTATTGGTGTATTCCAGGTAAGTGAGAGACCTGTGTCCCAAAAAAGGCCAGGATTGCCATGAGTTCAAGGCCACCCTGAGACTACATACTGAATCCCAGATCAGCCTGGGCTACAGTGAAACCCTACCTTGATAAACAAACAAAAAAAAGGCCAAGCTTAGTGACACATGCCTTTAATCTCAACACTCAAGAGACTGAGGTGGAGGACAGCTGTGAGTTTGAGGCCATCCTGAGCTATAGAACTCCAAACCAGCTGGGGCAACAGTGAGAGCCTGACTCAAAAAGAGTGGATGGTATTCCTGAGAAACAACATCTGAGGCATCCTCTGACCTCCACATGTATACACACATGTACATACTCCCCCCAACACACACATGAACATGCACACACAGGAACACACACAAAAGATGTAGATGCCAAATGTTCAAGGAAGCAGATGCCCTTTGCTCCCTTGACATGGCTACTTGGCTATATTCACAAATCCCAGCTGGAAGCTTGTAGCATTTTTAGTGTATACCATGTCCAGCAGTGGCCTATGTCATCACCTTGGTGGCTGATCTCCCCAAGGATGTCAAAGCCATCATTTCCCTGTGGAGTCCCAGGCCTTGAGAGAAACTCCCTATGCTTTCCTCAAGGAAGGTTGGAGAGCCTAAGAACTGCTTTCTCACCCCAAGCTCTCTCTCAACTCAATTTCTTCTTCAAGCTTATCATTTTGGTGATTAAAATAATGGCAAGAATGATGACACTGATGGCAGGCTGCTGTTGCTACCCTGGAAAACTTGGGAAAACAACAACTAGGCTGGCTGCCTTTTCTTCCAGCAGCAAGCTCTTCTCTCTCTTCTGGGCCTCCGGGACTTTGCAGAGCCTGTGCCAGGGGTCAGTCATGGATGCATGCACAGATTTCTGGACACACACACACTCCGTATCCTGCCCACCACTGCATGCTTCCTGTTTGTTGGTCTTTACCTTTCATCTGCCATTCTCTTTCCCTGTTGATCACTGTCTGCTTCCTGTTCACCAGTCTGTTTCCTGTTCATTGCTCTTGGCTTTCTGTCAGTCACTGTCTACTTCCTGTCCACTGTTCTTTGTTCCTGTCTGTCACTCTCTGCTTCCTGTTTACAGTTCTTGGATTGCAGTCTGCCATGATATAAACCACTCTGCTTTGCCCCACCCTCCCTACCATGATCAGAGACCCTGATAGGAGGGCTCTGTCTCCCTAGCTCTTTCAAAAGCCCCATTAAGGAGGGATTGCCATGTGGTTTACAAGAGACTGGTGTATTTACATAGTCCTTGGTCAGCAGAAGCGTAGATAGATGGCACCCTCAGAGTAGAAGGATGACATGCTGAGGGTAGATAGCATTGTACAGCAGTGGTGGGCCTTGGACAAATGTTATATTTTGAGTGTGAATTCTCTCACAAGCTTATGTGTAACAGCCCACATCCCCTGTGGTGGTGCTATTTTGGGAGGTCTAGAAAATTTTAAGAGGTGGGTACTTGCTGGAAGAATAGGTCACTGGTAGTGGGCCCTCACAGGTAACTTGTCCCTACAGCCTTCCTGTTTCCTTCTCTCCACTTCCTGTCCATTGCTGAACGCTTCCTGCCCACTGCTCTGTACTTCCTGTCCACTGCTCTCTACTTCCTGTTGGCCATCATGTGAGTTTTTCTGCTCTGCTGTCCTTTCCTGGATCTGGTGTACTGACAGTTCTGAGTATGTATGCCCACATTGTTGTTATCAGACATGTGATCTATGGGGACATATCTGCACCATAAAGTCTTTTCCTCCCACCTCCACTCTTGTCATAAGGGATTAATCTGTGTTCCAGTGTGGGTAGTTGGATCAGGCCATATATGAGGCCCTTGGAGGCCCACAGGGAGAGTATATGGTAGATGAATATGCAGGAGAGTAAACATGTGGTGGGTTCTGTCAGTCCTGTACATTGTAGTCATGTCTCCTACAGTGGCTATAAATGCTCTTTGTTCTCCTATTCCCAAAGTGGAGGAGCAGTAGAATCCTCGCCAAAGGGCTGCTGCAGTTTTGCGTGAGTAAACACAGCAGAGTGCTTAGGGGCTCTGCTATAAGTTTATAAGACAAGTTGTGTATGGCAGGTGTGTGTACAAGTGTGCAAGTACATGAGAAGGCCAATATTGATGTTGGATGTGTTCAATTGCTCTTCGTTTATCTTTATTGAGAATTTTAATACATGAACATACTATAATTTGGTCACAATCACGTCTCATTGCCCACTTTTGTCTCCTGTCCCCATTCCACTAACCCCCTTCTCTTTCCAAGTACTCATTATTCAGTTTCAGCATCTCATTCTTTTTATCCTCCATCATCTATGTCAAATGTTATTGAGTTCAATATTGTGTAGGTCTTGTGTGAGTAATAAATGACAACTACAATAAGGACAGGACTAGTCACTTCATATAAAAAGGATACTGTTGGGCTGGAGAGATGGATTAGCGGTTAAGGCACCTGCCTCCTAAGCCTAAGAACGCTGGTTCCAATCTCCAGCAGTTCCAATCTCCAGGTCCCACGTTTAGCCAGATGCAGTGACACAAGGGCACAATGCCGCACTTGACCACAAGGGGGCACACACATCTGGATTTTGTTCGCAGCAGCTGACAGACTGCTGGCGCGCCCATCTCTATCTGTCTCCCTCTCACTCTCTGTCTCTCTCCAAAAATAAATAAAATTTAAAAAATTTTAAAAAAGGATACTGTCTCAAAGTGCACCTTCTCACCTTGTGACTCATATTCTCTTGGGGCCCTCTTCTGTGATGTTCCCTGAGTCTTGTGGGTCATAAATCGGTCATACTGACTTACTGGCAAGCTCTCTGGATTCTATTTCTGCTCATCTTTTACATTGGTTCTGAGGTCCAAATTTAGATTCTCATTCTAATAAAGAAAATTCTTTGCCAACTGAGCCATTTCCCCAGACCTCAAGCTATTATTTAGTGCAACCATGCACATTTGCATGCACATGCGTGTGTGCACTCGTGTGTGTGTGTGGTGGTTTGTATAATGTATGCATGTGTTTATTTGTAATAGAGTCTCTCACTGATTGTGGAACTTGCTGTGTTCATGAGTTCTAGCAATTCTATTCACTCTGCTCTCCACAGGACTAGGGTTACAAATATATGTGGCCATGGCCAAAATATTCATGGGTGCTGGAGAATCAAACTCAGCCAATCTCAAGACTACTAAAGACATTAGGGCTTTGCACAGGAACCACTCTTTTTCCTGCTGAGACATCTCCCTGGCTATATTTTTATTTGTATGGGACACATAAAAACTGTCCTGTTGTGCACACTAATCAGGGGAGCCACACATCTCATTTAGTCTTTTTGGCCTCAAAGTTACACTTTTGGCCTCTACACCCTCTCAGCGCTCTATGGAGGCATCGAGACCAGGGAGAAGCTGGAGCTGTGAAGGTGCTCAGAGGTCAGTAGATGGTGCTGTGTGACTCAGGCCTTCCTGCTGGCATATAAACATCTAAAAATGTTCTGCATCCCTACCCATCAGGGAAGTGCAGATTAAAACTATGTTGAGATTCCATCTCACTCCTGTCAGGTTGGCTACCATCATGAAAACAAATGACCATAAATGCTGGTGAGGATGCAGAAAAAGAGGAACACTTCTACACTGTTGGTGGGAATGTAATCTGGTACAGCCATTGTGTAAATCAGTGTGGAGGTTCTTGAGACAGCTAGAAATAGATCTACCACATGACCCAGCTATACCACTCCTAGGCATATATCCTAAGGACTTGTCTCACTACCTTAGAGAAACTTGTTTGACCATGTTTATTGCTACTCTATTCACAATAGCTAGCAAATGGAACCAGCCTAGATTCACTTCAACTGATGAGTGGATAATGAAGATGTAGCACAATTACATGATGGAGTTCTACTTAGCAGTAAAGAAAAATGAAGTTATGAAATTTGCTGGAAAATGGATGGATTTTGAAAGGATTATACCTAGTGAGGTAACCCAGGCCCAGAAAGCCAAATGTCACATGTTCTCTCTCATATGTGGATCCTAGCTATGAATGATTGGACTTCTATGTGAGTAGGAATAAAACTCAGTAGCAGAAGCCAGGAAGCTAGAAAGATGATATAAATGGAGTAATTGAGGGAGGGGACTTAATAGGATCACATGGTATATATGTGATTAGAAGCACAGATCAATGGGGGAGAAAAGGCCTAAGTGAGGTCAGGGGAAGAGATTGAGTAGAAGAAAGGTGAAGGGAGGCCTAATAAAAATCTAAGAGGATATAAATAATTCAAATGGAAACCTACTTTTCTGGACAATGGAACACTCAGAAGCAATAGATTTTTAATAGAAAAATTTCAGTACCAGGAATGGGATACCTTCCAGTGGAGTTGTCAGCTAGAGAGGTCCAGATACCCACAAAACATTATAGGCCATTGCTGAGGCCCTTGGTTTCCCACCAGGTCACTGAGAAATCCTGCTTGGAGCTGAGCTGAAAGCCTCCTCCATGTGGACCAGATGACAGAAAGTTGGGAAATGTAATGCTGCATGCAGTTCAATGGGAGAGAGAAAACACCAGTGAAGGTACTCAACTGTGGACACTGAAGCTTTAAACTTGGCCAGCAAGGCCAAATGAGTCAACGGGTACAATAGTGGCATGTCTGTTATGGGGAAAACCAACTGCTCTCTAAGTGGACTGGAGGCCTGCTCCATGGGAGGGAATACATGCCTGATACTGAAAACCTACGACAGGGGTAGTCATGAGCCCTATGGGAGTAATATCTGCTGGTGTCTGGCTAAATGTATATACTATGCTCACCAAACTTCCCAATAAGCACTTCTCTTAATGTCCATACTCTCACTTTGGGTTAGAGAAGCTTCTCTTTTCAGATGGTGGTCACATTGTGATGACTCAGAAGGCACCATGGGTGCTGAGAAGAAGGGACAGAGGAGTGCTCAGCACTGAAACATCTCTAACACACCTTCCAAGGCTTGGGGTCCATTGCAGAAGAGGGAGTGAAAAGAATGTAAGAGGCAAAGGAAGGGTTGGGTTCCTTACACTGTGCTCCTCCAGACACAAAATGGCTTGGATATCCATGACTTTATAATGCCTGACACTACCTACACAAAACCATCATAAGAGGAGGAAAATATGATGACATCAAAATGAAAAGAGAGACTGATTGAGAGGGGGAGGGGATATGATGGAGAGTGGAGTTTCAAAGGGGGAAGTGGGGGTAGGGATGGAGTACCATGGGACATTGTCTACAATTAAGGATGTTGTCAATTAAAAAAAACTGAATGAATACAGACAGTTGTCCTGTTCTGGATCCAGTGTTCCAAAAAGTTTTAATACATTCTACTTTCGATTATCTCCTAGAACTTTAGAGCTCAATTTTTCCAAAACTTTGGGCTTTTAGCATCTTGTTTTTACATCCATCATTTGTTCCTGGAATCAACTTGCAAGGACATTTGTTTCATTTTTTAAAAATTTACTTCAGAAGTTCTGGGGAATCAGAACTATGAACTTTGTGCATGCTTAGACAAGTATTTACTACTGAGATACACTGCTTACATTGAGTATTTTGGGGGACAGTGTGTGCCTAGAGTTCCCTAATGAGGTGTTACAGGATGTGGACTGATCCTGGCATGTACAGAGCTGTGGGATTCATTCCTAGTAATAGATATATTTGTAATCTCCCTCAAGGTTGCTATGGTGCCACCCAGAGTCAGAGGCAGGTTTTCTCCTAAGGCTCTCCCTGATGGGGAGGATCCTGAGGAGTTTCCTGCCCACCCAGCTGGTTCCAAGTCCCTGAGGTCCATCCTGGAAGGACCTTCAAAGGCCTTGGCCATTGTTGATAGGACACCAGTATGGAATCTGCTCATAGAGGCAGTTTATTCTGCCAAAAGTGTGAAAATAATCTTTAAATTCTCCTAAAAGTGACCCCCTTTTGATTTATACAAGTAGCCACTGTCAAGTGGCCTGAGCTGTGGAACCTGAATGGAAAATGAGAATCCAAAAGCCAGATGTCTTCCTCAGTCCAGTTACCCTCAATGAGACACAGCTGCTGACTGTAGGAGCCACTGGGGCCAAGGGCAGGGCTCACTCTCTATCCTAGCTGCCCCAAAGGCCCTTCTGGGATTGCTGCCCATTGTCTACTGGGTCCACTCAGGGGTCACCAAAATTTCAAAGAGATCCAATTTGACCAGACATGCTCAGGAATGGCCACAGCCGTGAGACTGTTTCTACCCTGGAGAACTGGAGGTCAGTAAGACCCCAAGGGCCACAGAGATGGTGGTGGCAGTCCATTCTACTTATGGTGCAAATGAAGAGTAGATCAGACGGGGAGGTTCTGTGGAGACCTCGGGGGCGGGGGGATATGGCTGTAGAACTGGCTATATTCCCAGCCTTGGACTCCTGGAGGCCAAGAGATTTGGAATTGCCTTTGCAAGACTCAGGGTGGGGGTTCTGCTGGCTCACTGGCCCTCATGGAGGTGGACAAATATTTTCTGAGAGTCTATAGTATGCTAGGCCTGGTGTAGGGGAATAAGGGTATCACAGTGGGCAAAAATCCCATTCCATCTGATTCTCACTCTCAGGGTATATGGAAACAACTCACAACTCTCCTAGAAAATTATTTGGTACTCTGAAAGTAACCCAAATGTGACTTAGCCAAGTACAGGTGTCTGGGACTATCCTGTTGCCACTATGCTGAAACTGGAAGTCAAGATCAGGGTATTGTGTTGCAAAAGTATTCCCAACAGAGGGAACAGCATAGGAAAAGGCCCCCGGGCAGCCAAGGGGCCAGTGAGAGATTAGCATGAAGTTAGTTTATTTGTTTGTTTATTAATTTATTAATTTATTTTTGCAGTAGTAGGGATGGAACTCAGGACCTCAAGCATGCTAGGCAAGTGCTCTACCAAAGAGCCATGCCCCAGCCCCTTACTGGGGGATTCTAGGCTAGTGCTCTGCTGAGCCACACACTCAGCCCCTCACTGTCTGAATTTTAGCAAGTGTTCTATAACTGAGCTACATCCCCAGCACTCTCAGTGCCATATTCCCAGGAGGAGTCAGAGCCCTGGGTTGACAGGCCCAGCTATCATGAAGCCAGGACCTCAGGCAAGCAGGTGGCCATGGCCTGAGATGTCTTGGCTCTGCCTGCTTCTGTCGGACACAAACTAGTCTAGTAAGTTCTCAGGGGCATATACAGGGCTCAGTCTTAGAAAAGGCAGTCTTAGAAGTAGAGAAAGGCAGGCCTTCAGTGTAGGGAGAGTTCTAGAATCCTCTTCTGCTGTGGATGGCTTGGTTGTGATGCTTATGTGATCCTGATGTGATAAAGGTGCCTTGCTCCTGCCTTTGCTGAGGGACAAAAGTGCCAAATGCAGTTCACCCTACCTCAAATGTGTCATTCTTCTCCTCCCTCCTTCACACTTTCTCTCCCTTCCCTTTCCTGTCTCCCCTTTCTCTACTCCTCCTTTATTTCATTTTTTCTTTCATATTGTTTTTAGGATTTAAAAATGTTTAATTTTAGTTTTGTATTTATTTAAATATTTATGTGTTCGTGTGTGTATGAGCACACCAGTGTCTCATGATGCTGCAAAAGAATGTCCATCTGACTTTATCTGGGTTCTGAGGAGTTGAACCAGGTTGGAAGGTTCTACAAACAAGTGTCTTTAACCACTGATCAGTCTCCCAAGTCCCTGTATTGTTTTGATTTAATTTTTGACATAGGACCTCTCTCTAGCCCAGCTGACCTGGAGTTCACTATGTACTCTCAGGCTGACCTCACACTCAAAGGGATCCTCTTTTCCCTGAGTCCTGATTGCTGGTATTAAAGGCATGTACCACCATGCCCAGCTTGGTTTGTTTTTATACAGGGTCCTACTGTGTATCCTAGGCTGGCCTCGTGTTAGAAACCCTGGAAGATAGGGCCAGATTTGAGAAAGGTGTTCTATGGGATCCTGTCATTGAAGAGACATATTGGCTCCACATGTTCATCTTTCTGGCTTCCTGTTTCCTGACTGCTAAGAGGTCAACTGCTTTGTTCTGCCCTGGTTTTCTGCCACCATGATGCTCTGCTTCTCCACATACCCAAAGCAATGGGGTCAGCTGACTATGGACTGAAAACTTCTGAAACTGTGAGCCAAAAGTAAAATAAATACTTCTTCCCAAATATTGCTTGTTCAGTTAAATTACTTTCAATGGGAAAAAGTGATTAACATACTTCCATTATTAACATGCAGAAATATATATATTTGCAGCGTCCATTGTGGAAGAGGTATGGAAAGAATGTAAGAGCCAAAGGAAGGGTAGGACTCCTCACAGCATTCTCCACCAGGAACAAAATGGCCTGGATGTCCATGATCTTGCAGTGCTTCAAACTACCTACACAACAGCATCATAATTAAAAGAGAGACTGATTGAGAGAGGGAGGGGATATGATGGAGAGTGGAGTTTAAAGGGGAAACTTGGCAGGGGGAGGAAGTGAAGTACCATGGGATTTGGTCTGCAATTTAGGAAGTTGTCAGTAAAAAAATAAATTTAAAAAGGATTTTTTTTTAAAAAGCAAGAAAAAAGAAATATATATTTCTATATAAAGAGCCTTTGACAAAAAGCAGTGTGTATGTAATATTTTCTCCCATCCCAAGTCTGGTGTTTCCACAGTCTCAATTGTGTATTTTGATGGACAGTTTTAATTACAATAGTCCAATTTAGTCATATGTATTTGATCTTAGATGCCTTGCCTGTGCTGCTTAAGAAATCTTTGCTTACCCTTTAAATGTACCTTGAATTCATCTCTTCTCCTTTCCAAGCCTGCTGCTGCCCAGCTGTCTCTGATCAGTTTCTCCTGATTTCTCTACCTTCCTCAACACTGACCTTCTCTCCTGGCTTCTGCACCCGCTATCCCTCTTCCCTGCCTGTGGACAGGCCTGTGACATCTTGGCATCCCTGAAACTGGCACAAGTTTTCATACGTGCTGGTTGCTCACTAAAACCATAAATTAAGGTCTTGGTGTTCAGCTGTGGAGTATTAAACTTGTTAATTAGTTCTACACACCACCTCATCAGGAATACCTGAACAATGCCAGGGAAATTAGAGTTATGGAAAAATCAGCATGGATAGGAAAGTTTCCTATCCTCTAAACTGGAGTGTTACTCACACAAACATCACCCAAACGTACATCTTTGTGTTTTTCGTTTTTGCTTCAACCCCAAACTGTATGGCAAACTCAGAGCATGTGGCTCTGAAGAGTGCTGGAGTCAAAAACCCTGACCTGGGGAACCCCAATGGGCAGGGCTGCTGAGTGCTAGGCAGCTGTCTGACACCAGATGCTTCCCTTGGAACCCCAACTTTCCTTCAAGAATTAGGGAGATGCTGAATAGAATGACCTTGAGATCCCATCAGGACCTTGGCATTGTTGAGATTCCCATAGAACCCATGGCCACACAGACACTAGGAAAATGATCTACAGCTCAAAGCCCCACCCCTCACAGGAGGATTTTCCCCAGGTTCTTTAGAACTGACCTATATCCTTGCCCTTAGGTCACACTATGTATCCCAGGTTGGCCTTGAACTTGTCATCTTCATGTTCAGCCTCATGAGCACATGGGATGACAGTCCTGAACCATCAGGCCTTCTTCTTGTTGCCCTGCCATTTTCAATGACATCTATACAGCAGTTCCCAGACTATAAGAAACCATTTGAGGCCGAAGACATCATAGAAAACCCTTCCCGTGGTGGATCCCCTTAGATCTTGGCCCCTCACAGATTTGGGACATGAGTACTATGATCCCTTTTTAGCAAGAGAAAACCTGAGGGTGGAGAGGACTAAATGATGTACCAGACAGATGTAGCAAGATGGGATCTGTCCCTATGGGGTCCAGGAAAGTATCTTCTTCCAGCTACCAGAGCAGCCAGAACTAGGAACTACAATGGGTCCTGAATGAGGGACAATGATGACACCAGGAACTACGAGGCAATTTGTGGGGCTTAAGCATGCTCAGTGAAAAGATAAGATCAGAGAGCTGAGGCCCTGTGCATTTGGGGTATCCTCTGTCGCCAGTGGTACCAGGTCCCACTAAGGACTATGCACATTTTCCATTATTTATGTTACTGTGGGAAAGTCAAATTTTCCAGGTGCCCAAGTTGGGAATTGCACAGATTCCGTTTTAACCAGAGTATTCTTTGTGGCCACCATAACCAGCATCCATATTTGTCAGGTCCTACAGCCGTGGGAAGTACCTTCTGTTCCCCAAATGGATCCCCTATAGATGGATTTCCTTCTCACTCTTCCTTCATGATACTAAGAGATAAGTTGGTCTAGGACATTGTCAACTGGGTGTCTCAGGATGCAAAGATGCAGGTAGGATCCTTATGAATGGATTGGGTGATTCTCCATTGAGACACTCTTGGAAGTGCCTCTGTAGGCCCAGAACTCTGCCTAACATCCTGTGATAATGTTATAGAAGACAAAGTATACATGCCCACCTCCACAGGCACCACCATCCTTCTCTCACTCCCCCATAGGTGGAGGCTGTGACAGGCTGTGGAGCCATCCTCAAACCCTAAACAGAAACATCACTGTCCTTGGTCACCAGCCTGTACCTGGGTGGGGAGGGAACATATCATCACCCAGGGTCACCAAAAGCCCAGTGAGGCTTGGAAAGGATGGCTGGAGCATAGCTCAGGAGTTGACCCAGCCTCTAGGGTCCAAAACAGGCTTCCACTGGGCTCTGTCCCTCTCTGCTCCAGTAGAACAGTCCCCCATGTACACTTACTATAGACCACTGCTAGAGGACTTCACCTCCATGGTCAGTCCAAGGACCTGCACTACAGCTATCTGTGGCCATATCCCATTCAGACATCATAAGCTAAGCTGGTCATTCCTGTCCCCAGCCCTGCCTCCATCCATTCATTTAACAACTGGCTTTGTGTTCTCCCCTCAGCCTGGCTCCCATCAGCATCTCTGTCTCTATGGTGACCTGTCGGTCCTTCCCCATGTCAATGCTCATGAGCCTCCTGGAGACTGCAGCCTTCCCCTCCCCACCTTTCTTCCTGT
Organism: Orientallactaga sibirica; assembly: GCA_036365145.1. Lineage (NCBI taxonomy): Eukaryota > Metazoa > Chordata > Mammalia > Rodentia > Dipodidae > Orientallactaga > Orientallactaga sibirica. The sequence goes on along the minus strand of JAEOAD010001422.1, from coordinate 37,080 downwards.
CAGTTTGCCTCTCTTCCTCTGATACCTACTTCACTAGAGTGCTTGCTAGAATCATCTAGTGAGGGACTGAGTGTTACTCAATAGCAGAGCACCTCCTAGAATCCCCCAGTGAGACATTGTGGACATGGCTTAGCAGTAGGTTTTGCTTAGAATCTACCAGTGACTGGCTGACGGTGTGTCTCATCCTGCTTAGAATGCCCAGTGAGGGGCTGGACCATGGTAGAGGACTTGGCTATTTGGGCAAGGCACTGGGTTCCATGCTAAACACAAGAACAAGACCAAGTGGAGAAGGAGGAAGAAGAAAAGATTCTGATGTCCACCATGGGCCTTAAGACCCAAGGTCTTTCTTTTATTATTGGGAAAACTGAGTCCCAGAGGAATGAAGGCTTTTGCCCAAGGAATCCTGGGATCTATGATGACAGCAGGTGACCTAAGACCTCTTATCCAGACCCCTTTCCTGGTCATGCTGCTCCTCACCCACTACTTTGGACCTGGGAAGCCCCACCAAGTCATGCAGTCAGAGATGTATTCCCCCACCTTATAGGAACAGCCTGCTGGTGGCCACCAATAGCTAGGGGTTTGGGTGTGTTTCTTTGATTGATTTGATTGAGAAAGGTCTCATGTAGTTCTAGGTGACATCAAACTCAACATGTGGCTAAGAATGACCTTGAATTTCTCATCCACTTCCCTACTGGTAGAATTACACACATGAGCCAACACACCTGGCTCAATGATTAGGTTTTGATGAACACTAATGGATCAGGATTGTGAACCTATCTGAGTGCCCAGCTCCAGGCTGTCATCATTCCCACTCAGTTCACTTCAGACCCAGTGCACACAGGTACTAGACATGATACTTCAACTTATTACGCAGTTTTCATTCCTTGTCGGAGGTACCATTCATAAAAAAAAAAAAACGGGACATAATCACCCTCTGTGGACATCCAGAGTGTCCATATCCTCACATATGATTGAGTTTGGACTGTCCCTGTCTCCCCCACCAGGCTGGGTCATAGCTTTCTGTGTCTTCCCATCAGACTGAGTCAAAGTCCTCTATGTCTCCCCCATTAGACTGGGAGCCCCTGGAGAACACAACATTGACTTCTCTGAGCAGGTGTTAGGAAGTTGTCCCCAGTCCTGCAGCTCAGGCCAGGTGGAGTTGGGCCAGGGTGCCAGGCCCTCCCAGGTAGACCAAGCAGAAGAGTCGCGGGCTGTAAACCAGTGATGCTGGAGTGGTACAAATGGTCTTGATCAGGACTGAGTGGGATCTCTGCCTCCAATCCACAACATCCCTTTTTCATCACCTAGCTGAAAATTCCAGTCTCTGAAGAGGCCTTACTACTGTGGCTGGCCCCTCAGCTTCCTGACGGTATTTTATGACACTCACCTTAGCTAGTGACACCCTGCCTCCTCCCTCTGGTCTGAGCACTGTGAGTGTCATAAAATAGCCTGTATACTGTCTGCTTGCCCTTATGGGGCATCTCATGGCAAAATTTCCTTATCCCAATTTCAGCACAAGTCAGTGCCTACCCCATCCTGCTGCCCTCCTGGCTGCCAGCCTCTCCCTCCAGCATTGCACACAGTCATGACAAAGTTTGCATGACAAGCTCAGCTGCATTCCTAGGTCTGAAAAGCTAGAGAGCAGCTGCAGTACTGAAGTCCCCACCAAGGCCCTGGGTCACTGGTCCATCTTAGCCAAAGCCTGACAGATGCATCATGAGTCTTAAGCCTCTACTTTCCAATCCACCAAGCAGGCTGAGGGCCTTCAGAGATAAAAAGCACTCTTCCCTTCCCATGAGCATCCCAAAGAGTCCCAACTAAACTTCTGTTCTCCCCTAGTACACAACTCACATTAGAGCAGAAGGTGCCTCCTTATAGGCTATGCCCATAGCTCCTCAGTGGGTAATCTATGCAGAAACTCTTACACTAAGCCACACCCCAGCCCCTCAGTGGAGGAGTCAGGCAAGTGCTCTGCCACTGAGCCACCCCACACTGCCACACTGGGGTTTTCTAGACAGGAGCTCTATAACTGAGCCAGACCTCAGCCTCTCACTGGGGGAACTTAGGTAAGTGCTGTATTGATGAGCCACACCCAAGCTCCTCTCTGGGAGATTCTAGACAAGCACTCTACAGAAATATTAAGGTGTGACCAGCAACTCAGACACCCAAGATCACCCTGCAGTGTGTGGGAGTCCAGATATTGATCTCCAGGGCCAGCCAGGGGCAGCCTGAGGGGAAGGTGACCACACTGCCTACCTCCCTGTACAGCCACAGCCCAGTCCGACCCTTTCAGTCACAGAAACCTCCAACTTGGAGATGACCATACAGAGGATGTGCCAGAGTCAGGAGAGAAAGGGAACAGAGATGCCCCCATTTTCTAGTCCCAGACAGGGTATCGAGTCCAGGAGACTGTTAGTGTCTCCATTACAGTTATTCTTTTCTCAGGGCACCTGGAACAACCATCCTGACCTCTCTGAGCATGCTCAGACTCCGTATTGGTGAACACAGCTCTCTGATCCTTTCAGTGGGACAGTGGTGACTACAGAATTGGACGAGGTAACTTGTCTGGAAATTGGCTCAGTCAGCTACAGTGGTTTTTAGAATCACTTTCCCCATAGCTCTTCTCTGCCTGTCACTCACCATCAACAGGGGGCAGAGAGACAAAAGAGGAAGGTAGATGAGGTAAATAAGCTGGGAATGATGGCACATGTCTTTAATGCCAGCATTCAGGAGGCTGAGGTAGGAGGATCAATGTGATTTTGAGGCCTGCCTGAGACTACACAGTGAATTCCAGGTCAGCCTGGGCTAGCATGAGACCCTGCCTCAAAAAAAGCAGGGGTGGAATTGTAGTAGGAAGGAAGTGTAAGGTCCTGTCTTGATTGTGGGTAATGAGCCTAGGAGGAAACTGATGCAGGGCCTGGGTTGGTGTGTGCTTCCAGGGGATGGTGCTTGGAGAGAGGCACACCAGGTTCTCAACTGTGCTTCTGTAAACCCCCATAAGGAGACATGTCTACTACCTATCCCCAGCCCCTCCCTCACCTCCTGAGTGCCTCCATCACCCTAAAGTTTCTCCCTAAACATGGTGATGGGCCCTAGAACTCCTCATTTTTGACATTGATGCAACCTGGAGGAGGGAAGTGGGGCAGAAGTATGTTGTGCACAGAAGAACACTAAGCTCACAGCCCATCAATCAATGCCCTGACCTTCGTACATCCCCAGTCACCTATTCCTGATTGGTGGCCTACACACAGCAACATCTCCCCCCCCCACAGCTCCAAGTTTTCCCCATTACTACATCATCCACCCAGTGCAGTAAAGGTGTTCCTCCTGTCCTCCTTGTCAATGAAACCATCCTGATTCTGCTCCATGATGGTGAAGTGCTGACAGAGACATGAACCCTGAGCAGCCATGATCTACCCTGTCCAGATGGCCACATACCTTTCCCCAAGGGGTTCTCCTGACATCTGCTGCCACAAGAACCCCATTTGGTGCTCCTCAAACCCCCAGCCCTGTGGTCTACTGTGTCTCGGTGCTTACTGGAATTCAGCATGCTGGGAAGCTCCACACTCAGTCCCTCATTTCAAGACCACAGCAATCTAGACAGAGAAGCTGAGGCTCAGAGAGGGAAAAGCCTTGCCTGAGGTCACATGACATACACTCAGGTATATATACAGGGGGCAGCAAGTCACATCTCCAGGCAAGGTGACATGCCATGACAGCCATGGAGAATGATGACAATATGTGCAGCCTCGGAGGTCTCCTTGAATAATTTTCTTTTAGAAATATTTTTATTCACTTATTTCCATGCGAGAGAGAGAATGTGTGTAGCAGGATGCACGAGGGTTTCTTGCAACCGTGAGCAAACTCCAGATACACAAACCACTTTGTGCATCTGGTTTACCTGGATATTGGGGAACTGAGCCCAGGCCATCAAGCTTTGCAAGCAAGCACCTTAACTGCCATCTCTGCAGCCCTCCTTGGATAATTTTCCTGTGCTCTGTTAATCCCCTCAAAGCCTCTCAACCTATTTATACTCCTTGTTATGAGTCTGATTGAACATTGAGAAGGCACTGGAGCAGGCTCCACCTTCTACTCTCTTCCAGGCTCTGCTTGGTACCTGTAGGGGACCCATTGTCACTTTCTCAAGAGGTCAGCTAGAACCAGAGCTAGGACTCAAGTCTCAAAGCATCACAATTCTGAGTGACAGCCCAACCCTCTTGGTACCTACGGAAAACTCTGGATAATTAGGGCATTTCTCAATCAAGACAAGAAGTCTTCAGAGTGTCCAACATGCGGGGCTAGGTACCTGCTGCAGGCCCAGTCACTTCATCCCAGTCCAGGCCACTTTTCTCTGTGGCCCAGATGGGCTCATTTCTGACCTTGGGCCCTAGGGAGGGTTATTTTTTCAGTAATCCCGCCACATGCTGCTCAGCCATAATCTTGCCTGTTCACCTGCTAAAAGTTTCCAGACTGTTCTCAGAAAAATCTTTGGGCTTTTTGTTCTATAAGATCTGTCCATGGACAGGATCTCAGGGTGACTCTTCTTGTCTTCCTGGGTCTCCTACTCACCCTAAACCTGCTTTAAACAGATATATCTCCCAGTATCAGTTTCTCTCACCCAATGATGCTTTTTTTGTTAAAAATGTGATAGAGGGGGTGGAGAGATGGTTTGCTGGTTAAGGTGATTGCCTGAAAAGCCTAAAACACAGGTTTGATTACCTCAACCCACCTAAAGTGAGATTCACATAGTGGCACATGTGTCTGGAATTCGTTTGTAGTGGATCAGGGACCTGGAGTGCTTAGCCCATTTGTCTGTCTGTCTTCTCTCTACCTCTCTCTGCTTGTAAATAAATAAAATTAATGAAAATAAAAAACCTGAGATATGTGTGTGGATGTGTATTTCTATGTTTTCGTGTGTGCAGTGCATGTGTGTATGCAAGCATACATGCACACAGGCAGTGGGGATGAAAGACAATTTTATGTGTTATTCCCAGGAATTCCATTAGCAGTTTTTGAGATAGTGTCTCTGACTGGCCTAGAACTCACCAAATATGCCAGACTGGCTGGCCACTCAGCCCCAGGGACTCTCCTATCTCACCTCCCCAGTGCTAGCATTACAAGCCTGTGGCACCACACCTGGCTCTCTTATATGGGTTCTGTGGATTGAACTCAGGTCTTTAGGCTTAGAAGGCAAACACTAACTGATCGGCCTCACTGCCAAGAACAATTTTTGGGACCAGGTCTTGCTATACATATACCAGGCTGCCTTTGAACCTATGATGCTCCTGTCTCTGCTTCCTGAGTGCTGGGATAACAGGTGAGTGTCACTGTGCCCATCTGCACAGCTCCCCAGCCTTGTCCTCCATGAAGTCCTCCTGTATCCCAGACCACTTCCCATTACTGCAATTGCCCATGCCCACATCATACCTCCCACATGTCTGCCTCCAAATCTATAGACCTCAAGAGTAAGATTCATTGAGCTCAATGTCTGCCTGGACTTAGCTCTGAGCTGGGATCACCTCCAGTTTGTAAGCAGCTGCCCAGAATCCAGGTTTCACCTACACCACACATGAAGCTATGGCTCCCATGTCTCTAGCCTGAATTCCTGCTTCTAGATGTTTCTTACAAAATATCCCATGTGCAAGAGCCACTTTCCTCCCCACGCTGGGCATTCAACAAGTGTGTTGTCTCCAGAGCCCACTGAGGGACTTTTCCAATCATCATTCCAGCCAGAGGCCTTAAACAGTGAGAGATAAATGTCTGAGATCAGCACTCTCATCCCAGTACCTTCCCTGGCCAAGCCCTGTCTAGTTTCCCCAGGAGGGGCTTCCCCAAATACCTCACCTCCACCTAAGCTCCTGTGTAGTCTTCCCACTCATTTCCCCTCACTTCCCTCAGGCTCCTGGGCCTGGTAGGAGCAGCAGCGCCCAGCTACTTGTAATTAACCTTTACTGGGTGCTTTGTCTCTGCTACTCCTTTGAAAGGGGCTGACAGGGCAGCCAAGGCCACATCACTAGGTGCTGTAAAGCTTCTGTACTATTTAAAAATCCCTTCAGACATCATAAAGATAGGAACTTCCCTGTGGGGTTCGTCCCTTGTAATTATACATATAATGTAAATATACAATGTAAGTATACATTCCACACTGTTGTGGATGCACTTCTGTTGGTGAGATATTGTACCTAATCTCAGGGCTGCTTTCCATCTCATCACTCTCAACACATGTGCACACACACACACATACAAACACACTTCTCCATCCCAGCTTTTCATGTCTATCTTGTGCCTTTCCTGTGTGCCAGAACTTTGCAGGGAGGAAGGTAATATTTTGACTGCACAGAGGAGACATAAGATGGAGTCCTCACCAGCCTTGAGCTCAGAGCAAGCCAGAGATAAAGGGAGAAAGGGAAGAGGAAAGGAGGGAAGAAGAAAAGGGGGAAGGGAAGAGAAGAAAGGAAGGAAGAAAATGAGTGGTAAAGGGAGAAGAATAGAAAGGAAGGGAGAAAAAGGGGGAAAGGGTTAAAAGTGGCAGGATGGAAGGTTGAAAAAGAGGAGAGAAGAGACGAGTGAAAGGAAGTAGAGAAATGAAGGCAGGAGTAAGGGAGAGAAGAAAAGTGTGAGAAAAAAGAGGAAAATGGAGAAGAATGGGAAGAGGAAGGAAGGAACAAAGGAAGGAAAAGGGAAGGAGGGCAGGGCTGCAGATCCCTGGCCTGAGCACAGTCAATCCCTGTGGGCTGACCATAGTGTTTCATGCACACACCGTGGGCCTTATGGGATCTTCTGGCCCCAGGAGTCACACCATCACACCAGGCCTCCTCAAGCCTGAGGAGTCTCCCCACCTGTTATCTCGGTAAGTGCGGGGAGGGGTGGCACAGAGCACAAACGCTGTGAGCTGCAAAACTTCTGTTTTATTATAGCTGCACCCTGGGTACCAGGAACCCCTGCATCTGCTCTCTGGGTATGTGAGGGGTGGGACACAAGCTCTGTGAGCTGCAAAGTCCCTGCTTAAGCATAGCTGCACCTGAGTATTATGCAAAAGACGCAGCTCTCACCTCAAAGGGGATTAGAGATAGTTTAGTCCAGGGCCAAATATGAGTGACCATGGCCCAGGAACACAGATTAAGGTTACCCAAAATTCCCTGTCTAAATGTGTTAACAGTTCATGAAATTTTCATAGTTACATAAGTCAAGTCATAATCAAGGCAATTTTCAAATACATTGGTTGACCATCAGGTAGGCAGGTTTTAGCAAAGCAGGGAAATCTCCACCATAGTCTTCACATGCTATCTGATGACATTCTTAAACCTTGGGTTGGTGGAAGCTGGTGGTCTGTCAGTACACACAGCTGCACCTCAGGTCCCAGAAGCTATTGCATTTGCTTTCTGCATACTTGGGGTGTGCACAAGCTCTCTTAGTTGCAAAGTCCCTGCTCCAGTACAGCTGCAGCCCACTCATCTTCTGCCAGCCGCCCTCCCCTCCTGACTGTTGGGCGGCTCCGGCCTCCCCCGCATTGTAGGCAGGTGGAACTGCCCGTGACATCACAATGCTGCGACTCAACCAGAGCGACCTTATGGCAGTTGTAATCTTCAAAAAGGCGGGAGCAGCAGAGTTCTTTCTCCTGAGCCTCTCTCCAGCAGCACAGCAGGACAGAGGGGTCGGTGGTGACATCCTGTGTGCATCCCTGTGTGCAGGGAAACTGCTCAGCGAATTGTAAACTGAAAGGCAGGACAGCGTGAGGAGCAGTGCAGAGGAAGCAGCAGAGTTCACTTTCAGGAGCCTCCATCCTGCGGGATGGCGGAGGAGGTGGCCATGGCGAGTCTGGGGCCGAATGAGAGCGCTCGGCAGCAGGTAGGAAGATTGTGCTGGGCCGAGGGGTCACGGGGATCCCCGGGAGGCGCTGCGAGAAAGCCAGGCAAAGGGCTGACAGGGCCCACACCCAGCTCCAGCGCAAGGCCCTAGAACATGAGTTCACATACACACAAACCACACACACACACACAAACACACACACACACAAAAGTATGTATGCACACATGCGCCTGCGTTCATGCGAGTGCACATACATGCCCTCCTCCCCAAAATCTGGACGTGGTGCATTCCTGTAACCCCAGTGGGAGGCTGAGGTAGGAGCTTCAAGGTTTGAGGGCAGGTCTGGACTATATAGAGTCTGTCTGAAAACAAGAGCAAAAAGGAAAGGAGAGGAGGAGATAAAGAGAGGAAGGAAAGGAAAGAAGAAAGGGAGACAGGGAAGAAAGAGGGGGGCAAAGGAAAGAGGGTAAAAAGGAAAAAGGGTGATAAATGGGAAGAAGGAAGGAAGGAAGGGAAGGAAGGTTAAAAAAAGGGGAAAGGGTGAATAATGGAGGAAAGGAATGAACATGGGAAGGAAAAAGAGGACGAAAAGGAGGAGAAGAAAGGAAAGAAGGAAGGAAAAAGAGGGGGAAAGGGAGGAGAATAAAAGGATGGAAGGAAAAGGGGTGAACTGAGAAGAATGGAAAGAAGGAAAGAGGGAGTGAAGGAGGGAAATAAGGAAGAAGGGAGAAAGGAATAGAGGGAAAGAGCAGACTGGTGGAGAAAGAAGGAAGGGGAGAAAAGAAGACAAATGCAAGACAAGAAAGGGAGGAAGAAAGGAAGGAAGAGCAAGGGAATCTGGGCAGGGCTGCAGAACCCAGGCCTGAGTGTGGTCAATCCGTGTGGGTGGACCATCCTGTTGTTAGGCACACACAGTGGGCCTGTGAAATCTTCTGGCCAGGCATCACCTTTTCCCATGAGGCCTCCTCAGGCTCCAGGAATCTTGCATCTGCTCTATGGGTAGGTGGGAGGAAAGATCCCTGTGAGCTGCAAAGGCCCTGCTTCAGTACAGCTGCATCCCACTCCCCTCTGCGAGCTGCCCTCCTGTCAGGAAGGGTGGATGGTTCTGGTCCTCCTCCCACATGGCCAGGAAAGTTGGACCAACCTGTGAAATGATAATGCTGCACCACTACCAGAGCACTGGGGAAATTTAAACTTAAAGGCAGGGAGGTGCAAATGGTGAGGAGGAAGCAGCAGAGTTCATTTTCCTGATCCTCTGTCTGGTGAGATGGTGGTGGAGGAGGTGACCATGGTGATCTGCTTGCAAGTCAGACGTCTCCCCATCAGGTAGGGGGGTCAGGCCAAGTAGTGGGACCACCTGAACTCCCTGGTGGCACTGCAAGTACCATTGGTCCTTACCTGGCCTCAGCCCAGACCCAGTTTCAGCGTGCCACACACAAGTGTCTTCACCTCTCCATGTCGATTTTCTAATCTCAGTGTGGTGTGCTTACAGACATTACCTTCATTTTCCTGTGTATATGGACAGAAATAAAAACCAACAGTGTTAGGTACTAAATGCTAGAAGGAAAAGCAGGAAGGAGAATTAAGTGAGGTCTTGGCTTTACTAGCCTCTGGCCTTAACCCAAAATTTTAAGAGCCTTTGGGATGTGAGAAATGAATATCCGACACTACTGAATGTGATTAAGTAAAGTGAGATTGTCCTAAGTTTAATAAGTTCACTCTAATTTGGGAGAAGGTGTTTACCTAAGGCACCATGGTGATAGGCAGGTAGAGATTGTTAGAGGGTCACTAGACCTGTGAAGAAATGACAGTTTGGGAGGGGCAGGCTGGTGTCAGGAAAATCCTGACACTTCATGAACGGAAGACTAGGTTAGTTATTGAATGGAAAGGAAGTTCAGAGTATTCCAGGATCAGAGATAACTAACCTGTTATTTGGATGAGATCTTCAGGATTGGTTTGTTAATGTGATACTCAGCATGTATATAGTAACTTAGAAGATGCCATTAAAGAGAGAAAGGATGTGATTCAAGTATCTTCTGTGTGAATTAGCATGTGCATGCCCCAGAGTACATGTGGAGGTCTGAGGACAACTTCCACTTTGCTTGACACAGGGCTTCACTTGTTTTACTGGGTGTGCTATTGGTTTGTTTTATCTGCTTCATGGGCACCATTCTCACTGGCCTGCAAGCTTCTGGATCTCCTGCCTCCACTTCTCATTGACTTGGAGTGGGTATGCTGTGTGCATGTGCCTTTATGTGGATGGTGGGGAATTGAACAGGAGCTGTAAAGTTTGCAAGGAAATACCTTTAACAATCTCCTTAGATCCTTCATTTGATATGTGGGTGTGAGATGTACTGACCTTCCTGAAATGGCACATATCAAACCTCCCTGAACAAGGATGTTTTCTGTGATATAGTAAACAAGGTGGCCCGAATAACGTATCCAAAATATGAGACAACAGGCAGGGTGGCCTAGGACCTACATGAAGATCGTAAGTATGATGTGGCTTCCCAGCCACCTGGACAGGAGAAAGGAGACAACCATTGGGTAGAGCTCCAAAGACAAACAAACCCATCACCCCATTTCTCAGAGTGAGGACATCCTGAGAAGCTGGGCCCTGGGCTTCTACTCTGGAGATGGCACTCTGTGTTAGCAATAAGATCTGAAAAGCCAGGCACTGGACATGGAGTGTGTGGAATTCAGACGACCAGGATAGAAGTAGGTAGGTGTGGTCTTCCTTATAAGAAGGAGAGGCACATGCCTTGTGCTGGAAGAGTGACCTTTCTTTTTTGTTTGTTTGTTTTTGAGGTAGGGTCTCACTCTAGCTAAGGCTGACCTGGAATTCACTATATCATCTCAGAGTGGCCTCGAACTCATGGCAATCCTCCTACCTCTACCTCCTGAGTGTTGTGATTAAAGGCATGCGCCACCACGCCTGGCTTTGAGTGACCATTCTTAACCCACCTTCCCCATTCTGGAAATTGGTGCTGGGTTGGTTCTCAGAACTATGTCTGGTCATCATGTTAATGGGGAGGAAAGAATAACCAGGTGGAGAAGCAGGGAGCCAAGCTCACACTGCCTGGGAAGCAGGGACAATCCTCAGGTCTCTGATGCATCTATCTCTTGAGGGTCTAATCCAGGAGACATTGGCTTTGTGTATGAAGTATCTGGTCATCATTTCCCTCTCACCCCACTGACTGGTGACTTCAGAATCTCCTGACTTTTCTTCCCACAACTGTCATCTGTACCAGTCACCCTGTGTTTCTGAAACCAGAGCTCTGTCCTTGATACTTGTGCTTTCAGAGGCAAGTAGCAAAGACAAGAATTCAACCTTGAACCTATGCTATATTGAGAGAATTGGAAATTTGGGATAAGAAAGGATTCTTAGAGATATCTGATATTTCATCTATAGCTTACAGTAAACATAAAAGGGGAAAGAACGGCAATCATTTCAAATTTTATTGGTCGAGTAATCAGTCATGACTCTGAAATTTAAGGTGTTACTGGTTCTATATGTCTCCTTGTGGACTTCTGGACTCTTCTCTCCATGTAGTGAGGGTTTCATATACACCAAAGCCAGTAGCCCTTGCATTCCTCTGAATCTCTGTTTAGATTACAACTAGATCAAAAGTTTATATAAAACATGTCTCTATTTTCCCTTTATTACTCTTATTGGCATGATGTGAGAAAGTGGGTAATCCAGCCTACTCTGAGCCCTGATTTTCTTCTCCACTCTGGCCTGTGCTTTCTTGCCTGTTTCATCAGATTGAGGCTCGGACCTGTCTTTCAGTTGTTCACTTGCTGGCCACTTGCAGTTCTCCAGCTCCTTCCCTGACAGAATTAAACCAAAGTCACAGCATGTCTCCAATTTCCATGTAGCCCCTGTTCTTCTCCCTGAACTGGTCTGGTAATACCAGAAAAATGGTACAGACTGTGTTGCTGGTGTTGATCTCAGGAGGAATAAGTTTGCTTTAACCATTCCACAGATATTTTGTGATGCCAGGGGTCATTTTTTATTATTTAATTGAGGGTGGGGCATACAGTGCTGCACCTGATCTTGTGGGTGGGTACAGGGATGTTGCTGAGCACCCTGCAGTTTGCATGTCATTTTCAAAACTAAGTGTATCTGACTCAAATTATCAGTAGGGTGATGAGAATGTCAAGTGCAGTGGTATGGACATGTGAAAGAACCTGAACCTCTCAGGGGAGCATGCTGATTTTTCATTTTCATTTTCTTTTAATATTGTGGTGTTGAGATGTCAAACACCAGTTCTTACCTCAAGTGCATAAAGAATACTTTATTCTGAGACAATTCTGAGAGCTGATGGCCTGGGAACAGTCTAGGTTACATCAAATATGATGTTTCAACATGGTAAAATTTTCAGATTTTTTTGGTTTCATTTCTTAAGCCTGCTCTCACTCTAGCCTGGCTGACCTGGAACTCAATCTGTCAACCAAGATAGCCTCAAACTCATAGTGATCTTCCTAATTTGGCCTCTTTTTGTACTGGGAGTAAAAATGTGGGCCACTCTACCTGACTCATGGAATATTTATGGTAATAGAATGAAAAAGTTATAAATCTAGGGATTTTAAGTACATTAATGGAAACATCAAGGAGGAATTTTCAAAGCAGAGAAGTCTCTGCTGGAGGCCTAAGGTGTTTTGTGATGCTATCCTTAGCCTATGGGTTCGTGGAAACTAAGATGTTCCTTTGAACATTCCAATAAGAATTTTACCTGATAGTAATGACAATGTTAGATCAAGTGGTGAGGTAGACTATAAGTACTATCTATGGGACGGAAGGTAACCCAACAAAATTAGGTTATAAACCTGTAACAAGCAGCTTTCTATTACCACAGTCTTTCTATACATTCAATCAGCTATGTAGTATGTTTAACTCAGGCATTAGTTTTTTTTTTTTTTTCTGGGAACTTGTTCATGAACCCAGTGTCTCACACATCCCAGTAAACAATGGATCCACTACTGAATACACCATTTCTATCGCTGAACTAACAAAATGTGTGTGACTAGTGAGTGTGAACAAGGCTACAGAGAAGCATGTGCCAAACTGCTAAGGGAGCTAAGATGGTGCTTCATAATAATAACTCAGGTTGTCTGGACATGAATATAGTAAAGAGAGGGAGACCTTTGCATGGAATAGAGAATACATGGAGAACAGATGGGGGATAGAGGGCTGTATTTGTGTGTGTATTGCTAAGGATCAAGCACACAGCCTTGCACAAACCAGGCAACTGTTCTGTCAATGGGACAAGTGTTAACAACTGTCCTGTTTCAGTTACCCTCAGAGGTGCCTCATGAGCACATACATGTTCAAACCTGCCATCCAGTGGAAAGTGTAGAGAGACAGCATATATGGTTCAGAGAACTTTACAACTTTTGAGACCCTGGGTTTGGATAAGGTGATCTAGAGGGAATGCAGACAAAGAAGTGAGTGCAGTGAACCTGGCGGTGGCACATACCTGTCTGTATACTCAGTACATATGTTGAACATTTTATCTCATGCCTGCTGCAAGTTCTGAGTTTACAGGCATGTGACATCAAGCTGGTTTCTTTGAGTCCAGCCTGGGTTATAGGAGACCATATTTCAAAATCAAACAAAGAAAAACCACACAGAGAACAAGGAGTGTATGGAGGGCAAGGCCAGGGCAGCAGAGCGCACAGTGATGCTCTTCTCCCTCTGACATATACTCTTTTTAAAAAATATTTGCAAGGAGAGAGAAAGGGAATGGGCATGCCAGGGCATGTAGCCATTGCAGATGAACTCCAGAAGCATGTGCTCTTTTGTGTACCTGGCTTTATATGGGTACAGGAGAATTGAACCTGAGTTGTTAGGTTTGTCAGGCAAGTGCATTTACCAGTGAACCATCTCTCCAGCCCCAATACATATATTAACTTTTTTTTCTTTATTTATTTGTGAGGGGGGAGAATGGGCACACCAGGGTCTATACCCACTGCAAATGAATGCCTCCAGATGCATGCACCTCTGGGGTTTTTGATTCAGGTGTCCCTCATAAACATAGGTGTTCAGACTGCTAGGTTACCAGCTGATGGATATTTGGAAATTAAAGCACCTTCGAGGCAGTGTATTGTTGGGGCAGGCCTATGGGTATTATAGCCAGTTTCCCACTGCCAATGTTTGGCACACTCTTCTGTTGCTGCTTGTCCATCTGATGTTGGTCAGTAGGTGTTGTCCATCTTTCCTCATGCTGTCATTTTCCTCTGCCATCATGGAGCTTGCCCTTCAGTTTGTAAGCCAAAGTAAAGTCTTTTTTTCCCTACAAGCTGCTCTTGGTCAGGTGCTTTCTGCCAGCAATACAAACCTGACTAAAACAGCTGCCTTGTGTACTTGGCTCATGTGGCTTATTGGGGAAATGAACCTGGGTCCTTAGGCTTCACAGGAAAGCACCTTAATTTGTAAGCCATCTCTCCAGCCCCATTACATATATTCTCATAGATGATCGTGGCTATCCATTGAATGTGATGTTTAGGATGGTTAATATGTACTTTAGTTTATGTCAGTATGTTAAAAACACACATAATATCAAACTTATCCTTTAAATCATTTTAGAAACTTCTGGGGCTTGAAATATATAAGCATCACAACCATTTATCTCCTGAGCTTTTTTCAGCTTCCCAGAAAGGAACATGCCTTGAGCATGTATGATTTGACAGTATAATCTGTACATAATCATCCTTGCTTTAACAGGTAAGGAAGGTTTGGGATGTGGCTCAGTTGGTAGAGTGCTTGACTAGCATGCACGAAGCCCATGTGATGGTGCTGCCCACAGTTAGGTGGGTTCTCTTATGTGGTATTATGCTCTTCCTGCTGCAGTTCTCACTCCTCTTTGTTAGCCAGAGCAGAAAACCGTGTCCCACTCCATCATTCTTTCCCATGTTCTCATTTTGAACTGGATTCTCTTGAAAGATAGGCGCTTTTCCATGAGCCCAGGGGGAGTCTCTAATCTGTGCTCCCCTTTATGGGCCTGGGGTTACAGGTTTTCTTGGACTTTCCCAGCTGTTTATGTGGGATCTGGAGATTCAAACATGAAACTGTTTAGGCCCTCCTGTATCCTCATATTTGCAGAGAAAGTGCACATAATCTCTAAGCTACCTCTTCATTCCTCATACTTAAACTGTATATAAATCCTGGGGTGGGGCTTTGTGAGCCCTGTCCTCTAGTTACAGTAACTGAATCCATGAAGAGGTGGAGAGCTGCGTGAACCTTCCTCTCCTCCATGGTGGAAAGTTACAGGCCACAGTCATTGATAGTTCAAAGGACAGTGGTTCTTCCTTGTATGGAGGACAGCTGTCCACACTAAGGTTTTTTCCAAGCTTCACTCCTCTCTCAACCCCTTTATCACAATTTTTTCTCATCTCTTGCTTTAACTGTCAGCTTGAATTACCATCACTTCACAACCAATTCTATGAATTTATTTTGAATGATTTCCACCATCCCCCACCCCCCGGTCTCAAGAAAATGTATCTTTGAAAGTTCCTTTGGTAATTTCAAGAGAACATCCTTACACCTTCTCAGGGACTGTCATTACCTTAGACCCTTTCTGCCCAGTCCTCAGCTTCTGCTGCTCTGTAGAATCCTTCCCTTCTGCATGAAACAGGCTCTCACCTGTGATGTCCTCAGTTCTTCACAGTGGAGCTCCTTGAAAGAGTTAGGCCTCTTCACCGCTGCCTCCCTTCCTGCCTCTAATTCCCTTCATCTCCCACATATTGAGGTTGGGACCCATGTGACATTTAGAAGAATGATGCACTTGCTTTTGCAAAGCAACCATAATTTTGGGGTGTTTTGTTTATCATTTTATTTTCTTTTTTGGTTTTTTGAGGTAGGGTCTCACTTTAGCTCAGGCTGACCTGGAATTCACTCTGTATTCTCAGGGTGGCCTTGAACTCATGGTGATCCTTCTACCTCTGCTTCCCGAGTGCTGGGATTAATGGTGTGTGCCACCACGCCCGGCTATCATTTCTTTTTGAGACAGGGTATCAAGTAGCTCAGTCTGCCTCAACCTCAATATGTAGCCAAAGATTGCCTTGAACTTTATTTTCTAAATATTTATTTATTTATTTATTTATTTATTTATTTATTTATTTATTTGAAATTATGAGAAAGAATGAGGTAGGAGGGAGAGAAATAGAGAAAGAATATGGGTGAATGGTGCACTAGCATCTCTAACCACTGCAAATGAACACCAGATACTTGTGCCACCTAATACACTTGGCTTTATGTGGGTCCTGGGGATTGAACCTGGGTTATTTGCTTTGCAAGCAAGCACATTAACTGCTAAGCCATGTCTCCAACCCTACCTTGAACTTTTGTTGCTCCTGTCTTCATCTCTTTATTGCTGGGATTAGAGGCAAATATAGCACTTCCAGTTTATGTAATTACTGGCTATTGAACTCAAGGCTCATGCATGTTAGGCAAGCCCTCTATGGACTGAACCACAACCTCAGCCTTGTTTGATTGTTTTTCTGTTTTCCATTTAAGTGGTTTATCTCATTCTGATTTAATTTTGGTAGGTCATATAGATCAAGAAAATCATACATTCATTTCAGATTTAGGCGTGGTTTCTCCTTTGAGCTTGGAATGCCCTGGCTGTCTGATGTCTGGTGTTTGGTTTCCTTCCCTTTTGTTTTCCTTTTCACTGTCATCCCTGTAAGAAGGACAGGGGGGCAAGAAGCAGATTATTATGGGTGATTTGTCATGACTATGGGGTTGTAAGGAGTGTTAAAATCACATCATTTTTTTGACAAATTGATTTCTTGTTTGGTGGTCAGAGTACACAATTGGGCAGACTTCAGCTATGATTATGATGAGAAGAATACTCATCAAAGGACCCAGTAAAGAGCATAACCATGGAAACCAGTTTCCTAAATGACTAAAAGTTGTTCTCATGGATTATGACCACACTTGATGGGCAGACTCCATTATTCCAGTGAGGAGGGGTTAGGGATGGCAGTAAGGGGAAGATCTGTCTGCTGGAGCAGATTCCAGAGAAGTTATCAGGCAGGGCTTGAAAGGCCATTTTATTGCAGAGGAAGATTCATCCCATGGGCATACATTTGTCAGTGGTCAGGGAGATGTTGAGATGGTTTAAGAGGTCATCAAGGGGGATACAATTGATGCATAGGCAATGTTGTTGGACAACTAGGGGTGGCTCGGAGTGCTGAATCTGTATGGAGCACAGGATGGTCTTGTTTGGTAATTCTATATCCAAGGACATTAACATATTCATTATACTTAACAGATAGACCTGGTGAGATTATTAGCTAATAGTGGACTGCAAAAATAATGTTTGTTCATGTTATCAACAGTCAATTGAACTCAGAAGTTTTGAGTATTTAAGAATTCCATTGAGCTGGTAGATATGCTTATGTTCAGGGTAGCCTTTGAGTAGACATCTGTATCTTAATTGTCCACCTCCTAAAGGCCCAACTTTAAACACCTGTCAATTCTCCTCACAAAACCTCCATCAATGGGGTTAAAACCATAATGAAACTTAAGGGTTAATCCAGGACTCAGAAAAAAAAATGAGACAACATGATATCCACATACCACATCATCCTCACCCTTTACACTCTCCTTTCCTCTGTCTCACTTACTGCAACCAATGTTACTGTCCTAGATCTTAAAGATGATTTTTTTACCATCCCCTTACATCCAGGCTCACATCCTCTTTTTCTTTTACTTAGGAAGACCCAGACACTGTTTTAGCTCAGCAACTCACCTGGACAGTCCTGTCAAAAGGTTTTAGGGACAGTCCCCACTACTTTGGTCATGGCCCCAATGAGATCTCCAAATCCCTAAACCTCCAACCCAGTCATCTCTTACAGTATGTAGATGACTTTCTCCTATGTATTCCTTCCCCATGAAATCTGTGTTGCACACACTGCTAAAATTCCTCAATGCCTTATCTGCTTAGGGGGAATTGTGTCTTAAAAGACAAAGATTAGAGATCTGTCAGCAGACTGTTACTTACTTCAGGTCATGCCCCACCCCATGCATCAGGATATGCCATCATCCAGGGCCACCCCAACTCCCTAAATATGTACCCTTGTTGAAACACAACCTTTGACCCTAAGCACAACCTTCCAGCAGGATGAACTAACAGCCCTTACTCCAGTCCTAACTCTGGCTAAGGATCTTTCCATTAACATTTGTATAGATTGCATAGGCAATGTTGTTGGACAACTAGGGTGGCTCTGAGTGCTGAATCTGTATGGAGCACAGGATGGTCTTGTTTGGTAATTCTATATCCATGGACATTAACATATTCATTATACTTAACAGATAGACCCGTGAGATTATTAGCTAATAGTGGACTGCAAAAATAATGTTTGTTCATGTTATCAACAGTCAATTGAACCCAGAAGTTTTGAGTATTTAAGAATTCCATTGAGCTGGTAGATATGCTTATGTTCAGGGTAGCCTTTGAGTAAACAGTATCTGTAATTGTTGTCCACCTCCTAAAGGCCCAACTTTAAACACCTGTCAACTCTCCTCACAAAACCTCCATCAATGGGGTTAAAACCATAATGAAACTTAAGGGTTAATCCAGGACTCAGAAAAATAAATGAGACAACCGTACCCACATACCATGTCATCCCTCGCCCTTACACTCTCCTTTCCTCTGTCTCACTTACTGCAACCAATGTTACTGTCCTAGATCTTAAAGATGATTTTTTTACCATCCCCCTACACCCAGGCTCACATCCTCTTTTTTCTTTTACTTAGGAAGACCCAGACACCATTTTAGCTCAGCAACTCACCTGGACAGTCCTGTCAAAAGGTTTTAGGGACAGTCCCCACTACTTTGGTCAGGCCCCAATGAGATCTCTCATCCCTAAGCCTCCATCCCAGTCATCTCTTACAGTATGTAGATGACCTTCTCCTATGTAGTCCCTCCCATGAAATCTGTGTTGCACACACTGCTAAAATTCCTCAATGCCTTATCTGCTTAGGGGTATTGGGTCAAAAGACAAAGTTCAGATCTGTCAGCAGACTGTTACTTACTTAGGTCATGCCCCACCCCATGCATCAGGATATGCCATCATCCAGGGCCACCCCAACTCCCTAAATATGTACCCTTATTGAAGCACAACCTTTGACCCTAAGCACAACCTTCCAGCAGGATGAACTAACAGCCCTTACTCGAGTCCTAACTCTGGCTAAGGATCTTTCCATTAACATTTGTATAGATTCAAAATATGCTTATAAAATCATCCACTCATATATTCTTATTTGGAAGGAAAGAGCCTTCCTCACACAAAAGCAAACTCAATTATTAGTGCCTCTCTAATCCAAGACCTTCTGGATGTCACTTTTCTCCCCTTTAAGGAATCATTCATGCAATGCCAAGGCCATCAGAAAGACAAACAGTACATCTCCCTCTCAATCACACTCATAAATTGGCCTGTGAAATTGCCCTGACACACCCAGACCTCTACCCCACCTCCCTACCTTTCTTAGCATACAAAGTCCCCCTCACTCAAAGAAGAAAGGTTTCTTTCATACCTGCATTCCCTCTAACCAAGCTCTATTTTCTTTTCTTCAAAACCACACCTCCTTTCAACCCTAGGACAGACAATTCTTCAAAGATCTTGCAGACTCATGTGATATCTGCCAAAGAGCAAACCCTAACTCCAACATCTGACCCCCTCAAATCCCTACCCACCAGATGCAGCACCTTCTACCAGCCATGGATTGGCAAGCAGACTTCACCCATATGCCTTCTGTTAAATGATACAAATATCTCTTAGTTAGTGTGGATACCTTTTCTGGATATGTAGAAGCATTCCTCACCACAAACAAGAGAGCTCAAATAGTAACTGAGATATTGACTAGAGAAATATTCTCTCAATTTGGCTTGTCATCCTCAATACAATCAGACAAAGGCCCAGAATTTGTCTCCTCTAACTCCCCAAACAGGTACCTACAGATCACCTGGAAGTTTCACATTCCCTACCATCCCCTATCCTTTGGCAAGGTTGCAAGAACTAACCATAACATCAAAATAGAACATTTATATATCAAAGATTCAACAATGAACTTACACATTGTTGAGATGAGCTATTGTAAAGTTTCATTAAAATAATATATCAAAACATGAGCCTTGTAATACAGACTTAGATAAATGTGTCTTCCTATGTAAGAGGTAGCCTGTAGAGAATAGGTGCCCTTACAAATGGAAATTCCTTTTCCCATGACTTTTGAAATAGTCAATTAAAATTGCTAGTCACATTTTGGAAATCTATATACACACATCCTTTGAATATAACTCATTTTAAATTAAATTTAAATTAAATACAGCTCTCCAGTGATTTGAGTAGAAAAATATCTTTTGACATTCTGATGTCTTCTATTTATGTTTTAACAGATAACAGTCAGCAGGTTTCCCAAATAGGGGGAATTTCAAATGTTGAGTTTGACTGGGCCATCAAAGAAGTAGGCTGGAGAGTGCAAAGCCTGAGGCATGTTAGAGGCTGAAGTAGTAAGATTGATATGAATTTGTGATGCAGAAGGAGTTACATTTCAGCCTGGGCTCAAGTGAGATGCTGCTTCATAAAAAGCCAAAAATAAACTGAGAAAATTTCTTTGATAAAACACATAAATCTTAAGACATAAGAGGAGGGTGTACATGATAACTGGACCTCTCTGTGACACAAAGCAGATTCTGGTGCCAGAAACCTTACTGAATGGTCTCTGCAAGGGCACATGCCTGTAATTTTTGCATGAATCCCCAGACTTATGGAGGCTTTTTTTTTTGGAGAGAGAAGAGAGGCAGAGAGAGAGAGAGGATGGAGAGAGGGGGCATGCCAGGGCTTCTAGCCAGTGCAAATGAACTCCAGATGTATGCACCCCTTGTGCATCAGGCTTATGTGGGTCCTGGAGAATTGAACTAGGATCCATTGGTTTGCAGGCAAATGTCTTAACCGCTAAGCCATCTCTCCAGCCCCATCGAAGCTTTTTTTGAACCTCCCACAAGACCTCAGAGACTAGTGTAAAGATTAAAAAAAATTAGTTATTCAAAATTAATACCTTTTGTTCCTTATCTAAATAAGAGTTTGACTTTTATATTTTCTGGCATTCAAATGGTAATATACTTTCCTATATGAATATAGAATGTAATATTACATCATATTATTTGTTTAGTGTAGAAGTGTATGTAACAGAACTAACCTATCAAAGGTGACCCTGCATTTTCTTTTGGAGGTCTTGCCCTTTTGCAGATCTGCAGATAGAAAACATTTTCAGTTCTTGCAAATTTTAACCTGGCTTTATGGTCATCAGAACAATTATTTCTAATCTCTCAAAATTCCCTTTTTGGCTTTTTTTTTTTTTTTTTTTGTCAGGCACATTGATTAGCCTCTGCTTTAACTTGAAGACTTCTTTTAATCTCCTGTACCTATGTGATCAGCATGAATACTGATAATCCTCCAATCTTCTAAATTTAAGGGCCAAGATGTAATCTCAAGTTTATGGCTGAGAACTCCCTGCTTTCCTCATCTTTGCAGTTCTTTTTTCTTCTTATCTGGTTTTCATTACTTGACTGAGGCCCATTGTGCTTGTTCCATTCAGGGAAACTCTCAGTCAAAACCTTTTCTTGCTGGGCGTGGTGGCATATGACTTTAATCCCAGCACTAGGGAGGCAGAAGTAGGAGGATCACCATGAGTTCTAGGCCACCCAAAGAATACAGAGTGAATTCCAGGTCAGCCTGGGCTAGAGTGAGACCCTACCTCAAAAAAAAAAAAAAAAAAAAATAAAAAAAAAACCTTTTCTCCTTACAAACTCTGCTGTACATTCCCTTTGCAGAGCAGTTCTTTGCCACCTCAGACTCTATTCTGGTGAGGTGCATGCGTATTTCCTTGAGATGAAATCTCTTAGTGAAACTGAAGATGCTTTTTTTCTAGTCAAGTTGGTAGACCACTATGTTGTAGTGATTATCTTGTTTCTAAACTCTCAGCATGGGTCACAGGAATGTGTGACCATGGCTGGCTTTTATGTGGGTGCTCAGTATTTAACTCAAGTCCTCATGTGTGTATATACAGCACTCTTACCTGTTGAGCCCTTTCCCAGTACCTACCCTGTTTGCCCTTCTTCAGTATCTCTCCTGTTCCATCAATCAGGAAAAGCTGAAGAATCTTCAAGGAGAAAGTCCCATTTTGGCATGAACAATTTGTAATAAAATGTATTTTGTGGAGCCAAAGAGAAACCAAGAATGACACTGACATAGGATAGCAGAAAAAGGCTTACTTGAGGTCAAGAGAGTGAGTATAAGAGTTAATATGTCATTTTTTGAACAATGGAAACATGGGGAGTTTTCTCAGTGCCTTTACATATTCATGTAGAAACTCATTTTAACACTGGGTACCTGTATATGCATAGTCAGTTGTAGAGAGTGATGTTCATGTTTATGTTTATATTTATGATCATAATTGAAGATGGTAGACACTTATTGGGCGTGCTTAGCTCAAAGGCAAGAAATACATGTTCTTTTTTATATTCTTACAAAGTATTCTTGTTGACAATTTTGATACATGTACAGAATAAATTTTGAACATAATCCTTTCCCATTACCTTCCTTATCTCATATCTCCATTCTTCAGAACCCCTTTCTCTTTCCAACTACACCCTCTACTATTTTATAATAGATGTTTTGTTGACAAGGAACATCAGATGGGGGAGGGAGAAATGGGTGTGCCATGGCCTCTGGCCACTGCAAAAAAAAAAAAAAAAAAAAAAATACTCATGCACCAACTTGTGCATGTGGCTTTATGTGAGTATGGGAGAAAACAGTCAGGCTTTGCAAGCAAATGTGTTGAACTACTAGAGAAATCTCTCCTGTACTTCTGCATACTGTTTAGATGCCCTTTTTAACCTCCTTCACCACTCTATATAGAAAGTTGCTAGGCCCAATACTGAGCAGGTCCTGTCTCGGTGGGTTCATGAATGCAATGACCACATCCTGTGTAGAAAACAGTGGTCCACATCCTTCTGTACCATCCATAGGAATGGTATGGGTCATGGTTGTTCCTCATTCTCTGAGGATGAATAAGGGACTGAATGGTCTGTGGAATGTGGATGTGTATGAGGAAGACAAGCCTTATTAGTGTGAAGGGTGAATTCATGGTGTGAGGGATGAAGCAAGAAACAGGGGACAATATAAGAGATTGAGGGTTAGAGACTAGTGCCTAAGGGGGGTGATTGTCTAAAAGGATTTGACTTTCTGAGAAAGCATGTAAGGGTGTCAGTGATGGTTATATAGAGCCAGTAAGCATCTGATGCATAAAATATCCAGAAAGAGTTTGGAGGGAAAAGGTGATTTGTTGGTGATCTGAGACAAAAGCCAGTTCTCAGGAAGGACATAGGTTTGAGTTCTGTAAGAGTGAGAATAATTGGAGATGTTTCTGCTTATTTATTTCAGGCTTATAAATTCTAGGGAAAGCTTCATGATGGCAGAAGAAGCTTGATCACTTCATCATATATGCATAGCAAAGAATGGAAAAGAGCAGCCAGAGACCAAGCCAGCTTAGAACACACCCTATGTGTTGGTAAAGGATACTCTGCCAGTAGCACACTCCCCTAGTAGGGCTCTGCCTGCAGGAGACATAAATAGGAGGCTTAATTTTAATCATAAAGAGACTGCAACTCAATAGTGTACACAGACATCAGGATTAGATAGAAAGTAGGAACTGTTAGAAGCAGGATGACTCCATCTTTGGACTCTGACTGCCATGTCATTGTGACCCTTTGTTTCCTAAAAGTGATCCAACCACCCCTCCCAATTATTACATGCTTGGAATAACCCAGATCATCCATTCCCATTTTAATTTTACTGGAATTGCCCAAACCACCTGTCTGATTATTACTTCTTTAAAGTGGCCCAACCCTGAGGCAAGGGGTCCACCTAGCAAAGAATTCCAATTCCCACAACCTCCCAAAATATGCCCTAGGCTTTTTGACATGCAGGATCAGAGTTCTTGTCAGGATGCCTTGAATAAAGTCTGTTCATGTCTTTCCTGTCTTTTAAAATTATAATTATGATTTTTTTATTCTACCATCATTTTCAGGAAGCCGACTTTACATCTGTTTTCACAATTTATTTACAGGCAAATTCTAATATACATTATGTACTTTGAACTGGTTTTTAAATCAACAGGAAAAACCACTCTGCAGATATTACTTCTGGTTTTAGTTAGTCATGACTTAGATACTCAGGAGTCATAACATAGACTGTAAGTTCTCAAGGCCAGCATTGTTTCATTGTGGCAGGCAATGCTCCATCAAGGAGAAAGGGGACAGCTTCTCCCCAACAAGGTGAAGACATAATATTTAACCAATAACATAATTACAGAACCCTCTTAATCAGATCTAAATGTATCTTCTCAAACTGCTGCAGCAGAAAACTTAAAGATCAATAGAAAACAGAACTTAGGCATCAGAATTAAGAAAAACAGTGAGGCCATCATCCCCATGGATAACATCATGTATGCAGATTACAGCTATGATTATCTTCAGATGTGTGCACAAGCATGCAAACGTAACCACCCAAGTTAATTTGGTGACATGAGAGCCAATGGTGTAGGCTGGAAAGAGAGCAGAAATGGTGCTGCAGTCTTACTGACCTTCAGTGCAGGCCTGCTTGAACCCAATGTGCATCCTCAGTGTCCTGGAGCTCAGAAAACCATCAGAACAACTCTGGTCAGAAAACAGGAGTGCACCTGGGACAGGAACATCATACATGTCACATGACTGTTCCCAATGATGGCTACAGGGGGGCACATTCTCTGATGAATTGAGTAAAATAATTCAAGGGACAGTGAACACTGAAAGAGAACTCAGTACTCTCATGAACAGACCGCCATGGAAGAAATATGATTCTATGAAAGGCTGTACTGATATCTTCATACAGCAGTAGTTGCAGAGAAAACCATTTCACTCAACAAAGCCACACCCAGGAGGTATTTTGTTATTTCAGGCACAATTCCAAGCAATTAAGCTCATTTAAGGTGCTTATCTGATATTTTCTTTCATATCCAGATTTTTACTTGATAAAATGCTTAGTAAGTTCTCCAATAGCTATATAAATACAATGAACAGTAGTCTATATGTCTGGAAGTAATGCATCAAATGAAAAAGAGACTACAAAAGAAAAAGGATGGTCTCAGTTGTTAGAAACAGCCTATGTCACACAACTCTATAATTCTTCATTTGATGTCTTAAAACTGCCTGTACTTATATCAATAAACATCTTAGGACAAACTTTCTTTTAAAAAAAGCTTGATGTACAGCTGGATTATGTTGCCCAGCCCTTAAGAAGTTGAATCAAGATGATTGTGAGTGAATTCACAGTCTTCCTGGGCTACATAGTAAGACTCTGCCTCAAAAAAAAAAAAAAAAAAAAAGAAAAAAAAAAAAGAAAAAAAAAGAAAAGAATTAAAAGAAATGGCTTTAAAAAGCATTTATTTCTATATACTTTCTCTTTCATAAATGTGAAACTTAACCAACCCTTCCCTGGGACTTAGAAGTCATAAGCCTCAACCATCTGCACTGACACAATAAAGAACAAATGATCTAAGGTTCTGTGGGGGAAGACTTGGCACTGTGCTGACTTACAGAAACAAGAGACAGATTAAGCAACTCTGAGAGACTTCTGATTCCTCAGCAGGGCTACATCCTCACATCCATAACAGGCAGACAACACAATTCCTACAGCTTTTTTTGTTTGTTTTTTCAAGATAGTGTCTCATTCTAGCTCAGGCTGATCTGGAATTCACTATGTAGTCTCAGGGTGGCCTCAAACTCATGGCAGTCCACCTATCTCTGCCTCCCAAGTGCTGGGATTAAAGGTTTGAGCCACCATGCCTGGCTTTCCTACAGCTTTTAAAGAAAACTGCAAGCAACACTTTGTATTATTTGTGTAATCATACTAAATATTTCCTTTCCTAATCTATTATGCTTCAGAATTATATTGATAAGGGCTGGGGATGTAGCTCCAGCACCATATAACCCAGATATGGTGGCACACAACTGCAATCTAGCACTCAGGAGGGAGAGGCAGAAAGATCTGAAGTTTAAGGTCATCTTCAGCTACACAGCAAGTTTCATCAGCCTGGGCTATATGTAACCCTCTCTCAAAACACACACACACACACACACACACACACACACACACACACACACACACACACACACATGCACAAAAAACATGGGGCAGGAGGGAGGAGCCTGTTTCATATTAAAATTATGAAATAAAGGTAGAGAGAAGCCTAAACTGATGGACATTTCTGCACTAGTGGGGACCAAAAGCAGAATAAATAAAGTACTGCCGTCAACATTTCTACATAATAAACAAAACATTTCCCTCAGATTAGAATGTTAAAATAAATTAAAAATGTAAAACATTTCCTTAATCTGTAACCAATCTGTAAAAATATATTTCCTAAGATCTATACCAAGTGCAAGTCAACCAAAACTCTACTCACTCATTAGCACACGTTCCTCTAGGAAACAGATTGTGATAGCATCTGATGTGCAAATTTCCTCTTTTCTTTAAAGTGAGAAAACACGTGTTCCACATAGAGCTACAGCTGACTGGCTCACTTTCATGAACAAAGAAGTGCTTCCTTCACTGATAGGTGTGATTGCCTCTACACAAGCAGTACCTGACTGTGTGCAGGCCTTTTTGAACCTGGTCCCTTCTGTGGCAGAAACGCTAGGCTTCTTCACCTGTGAGCAAACCCAAGGAAGGCTTGTACCACTGAATGGCAGACTCACCTGAAAGGTCTGAGAGCTGAGGGAAAATGACATCAAAATGGTAGCAAACACCACTTTGGAAATTTCTACTAAAGCACCCGAGACATTCATTCTCTTATAAAAAGGGGAAGAAACTGTTTGCCTTCTGCATTTTTTAAAGGAATCCCTAGAAATTTGACTGACTTTTTGGCCATGAATTTGATACATTTTTCAGTTAGCTAATCAAAAGTTCTCTTTATAAAATTGTCTGCCTAAAATATTAATTTAAGCCAAATCTTGCATTGGTGACTAGCCTAAAGATAACATGATTTGGGAGAACATAAGTTAAACTTACTGAACTATTTGGCAAGTGACTTAGAGCATAACTGGATTCCTGCACATGGCCATTGGGGTGGGGTGGGGTGTCTCCCAGCTGCCTTTTGTAATGTATTAAATAAGCACACTGCCTTTGAAATACTGTTTAAGGAAATACAATTCTATTTTTCTTTCCAAATCTACTTTTCATGTAAAAGTCATTCAAACATATACCAATAGAAAGGAAAATCTAAGAAACACAGAAAAGCAAACATATTGTGAATTCAACCTTTCAAGATATTCTTAAATTTACATTTTCCAGGGTGAACGGGCATGAGTGAGGGAGAGGGGGTACATTGGCTGAGAAGTTGGGTGCTCCCTCAGGCCTCATACAATCCATGATGCTGCTGGCTGCTTGGGGCCAGGCGACCATGCAGCAGCGGCTGGGGATGTGACAGGCAGGTGTTTCCCTCCCTGTCCCCCTAACATCCTAGAACCCCTGGCCATACTTTTTTTTACATCCTCTGTCACCACTGGGCACAGTGCAGCCACACCCACAGCCCAGGAGGCGATGGCAACCTCACCAAGATTCTGTCAGATTTTAAGAATAAATGCACCCTATTGCAGGTCATGGAAGAAAAAAACACAAATCAAAATACTTTTGGGTTCCAAGTTGCCGAAGAATGGAGATAAATCAGAAAGAAGTACACTGCAGCCAAAGCCAAATGGGACAGCTGTTACTCTGCCAAAGTAGTAATGCCAAAGGCTATGTAAGAAATAATGGCTCTGGGGCAAGAGAGATGGCTTAGCAGTTTAGGTGCCTGCCTGCTAAGCCTAAGAATGCTGGTTGCAATCACCAGGTCCCATGTTTAGTCAGATGCAATGTGACACAAGGGTGTAATGCTGCACTTGCCCACAAGTGGGCACACGCATCTGGAGTTCATTCACAGCAGCTGAGAGGCTGCTGGCGTGCCCATTCTCTGTCTGTCTCCCACTCTCCCTCTCTGTCTCTGTCTCTCTTCCCCCCCAAAACAAAGAAATAATGGCTCTGATTATTCACTGGCCCATTCATTTACTTGGAGAAAAGCAAATAAATACCAGCTTGGTACACAAAATACTGAAGAACTCAACAATCCTCAAAGTTCACATGAGAAATTAACTGACCCTGACAAACATGCTCCTCCTCAAGGATTGTTTGATAAAAATGGGATAAAAGGAGGTGTGAAAGGTGTTTCTTTGTTCACGTCAAAGCTAGTAAAACCATGTGTGATGTTTCTGTCATCTACAGAGGACTTAAACCACAAGCCTTTTTCTGGGCCATCCAATCTGGGTAAATTCACAAAAGGCACATTGCTGGGCAGGACTTCATATTCTTCAGTCAATGCTTCCAAATCGCAGTTGAACATATTTTATAGGTACTGATCAACTGGCAGCATGCAACCACCCCAAGCAAGCTCCTGTACCACCCAAAGCAGCTCCAGAGGGAGTCTGGCACAGTCCCCGGACAATATTAAATCGATTACTTGTGAAAAATGGTAAGGTCACAGAGTTTTTCACATTCCATTCAGAATTCATTCCTCCCTCCTTCATCTATCACCAGATCACATTCCTTCAACAGAGCTGTAGATCTTACACAGCTGAACCCAAGCCAACAGCTGCCCAATTCAAGTGCCTCTCCAGTCTAGTATGCTGACACAAAATTCCTGGCAGTCTGAAGTGCTCAATGGGAACTAACATTTGGGGTATGGATTTAATAACCCTTATGTTTCTGGTGGAAAGAAGTTGGCTTTACAAATGGCCCAGGTGTAACTTCCATTTTGCATTACAGGATGGTCTATCCCACTCTACTAAAATCTAGCCAACCTCCATTTCCTGGAACTATGACAGTTGACGATAATAAAAATTCACCTGCTGACACATGTGTGGAGGAAGAGGCTGCCACACTGAGTTAAGAGTAGCACCACTAGTAAGGACCGAGAACTGATTGAAAATGAAAGCTATAGAAGAAACAATGATCAGCCCATGAAGCCTGATGATAAAATTCAATACCTGAATGATGATGTGGATGACATTTTCTTGACATCATTGCCATCTTCTGAAAAGGATAATTTAAGTGAAGACTTAGTGATGATTTCATAGGTATAGAAGACTCCAATAGAACTAGAATAACTCCAGAGGAAATTTCTCTCAAAGAAGTAAAGCAAGGAACTATACCGTCAAAGGATATATATGATTCTCCTAAGGAAAATGAAAACGCATTCACTAAAACTGATTAATGGATAGATATAAGTGTCTCATACATTTTAAAGTAAATCAACATTGAAATACTTGTATGTATTAACTTTCTGCTAGTATCCTGTCATTTTATTTTCCATGTTTCCCAACACAACCCATGTGAGTTTATGAAACATTCTCCTAATGAACATCATGCATTTTGTCACTCATACAAGAAGAAATATGTGGTATATGTGCAGGAGTGTATTTTCAGGGTGTGGTATGATGTTGGAAGGAATATATGTAAGTAGATTGGTTGTGTTTATCAATACAGGCTAATTGTTCAGAGATTCTAGGTTTAATAATGCAGATTGCCCAATTGAAATATTTGTCAAGAGTTTATTGGAAGGGTTGATTGAAGGATGGGTCAAAGTTTTCCTACTGTGTATGCCTGGAGTTATCTGAATTCCCATTTATGAAAGAAGAACACACTGTTGTATACTAGTCGATGAGTTTCATTGTCTAACCACACTGTTGAACTATATAACAATTTGATATTTAAAGGCTGAGTAATAATGGGAAAAATACTCCCTTTAAAATCTTCTTTATTTGTAACTGTTCTAAATATATCCAGTGTACCATGATGAAAATCCTTTCCTACCAACCTCTATTTTCTTCCACCAAAATACAATCTACATTAATTCCCTTCTCCTTTACAATTAATCTCTCTTCTATTTTAATTTCATTTATTTCCCTCTTATTGTGCAAGTTTTGTGTAGATAGCATCAGCCACTGTGAGGTGGTTAATGTCAAAGGCAATTTTTGTCTAGACTTTTGTCATTTACAATTCTTTATGGTTTCACTCTAGTCAAAGCTGACCTGGAATTCACTAATTAGTCTCAGCATGCCCTAAAACTTATGGTGATCGTCTGGCATTTGCCTCCCTAATGTTTGGATTAAAGGCCTGTACCACCATACCATACCCAGCTCTCCCAGTTCTTCATCCACCACTTCCACAATGGTTCCTAAACCTTGGAGTATGTGATAGCAATGTCTCATTTAGTACTGAAATTCTGTTAATTCTCAGCAATTTGGTGTGATTTGAATCAACCCAATCATAACTGCCATATGAAAAAATAGGCTTCTTTAGCCCAAAATGAGAAAACCTGTAATATATGGGCATGAACATATTTAGAAGGCAGTTTGGTGGGAATAATATATCAAATTAACAATACAAGAGAAGTAGTTCTCCCCTAATATGACCTGCTGTGGTGGTTTGATTCAAGTGTCTCCCATAAACTTAGGTGTTCTGGGTGTTTGTGTCCCCTGCTGGTGGCAATTTGACAATTGAAGCCTCCTGGAGGCACTGTCCCTTTATAGTGCTTGTCCCTTGCCAGTGCTGTTATTGTTTTGCAACTGATGTCATCAGGGAGGTGTTATCCACCATCTGCTCATTACATCATTTCCCCCTGCCATCTTGGAGCTTCCCCTCAGGTTTATAAGCCAAAATAAACCCGTTTTCCCCACAAGCTTCTCTTGGTGAGCTGTGTTCTGCAATCAATGTGAAACCAAAAGCAACAACTCCCCAGTTATGGGCTGTTGATTAGGTATTCAGTACCAGGCAGAAATTCCCTCTTATGGAGTAGACCTCAAGTCTAATCAGAGAGAAGTTGGTTTCCCCCATAATAGGCAAAGGAGTATTGTATCAGTGAATACATTTGACCTGGTTGATCATCAATAAAACTTGCATGGTTCACCACAGGGTAACAT
The DNA here is from genome assembly GCA_036365145.1 of Orientallactaga sibirica. Taxonomy (NCBI): domain Eukaryota; kingdom Metazoa; phylum Chordata; class Mammalia; order Rodentia; family Dipodidae; genus Orientallactaga; species Orientallactaga sibirica. The sequence goes on along the minus strand of JAEOAD010001422.1, from coordinate 6,205 downwards.
CATTGATTACTTTTCTCTGGCAACAGGTTACATAGCTCTTTCCAGTACATTGACAGCCAGCTAACTGGGTGGAGGCTTCCAGCTTTGCTGCAGTTTGATTTCCCAGTGTCATGCATATCACACCTGTGGAGTCTTTAGCAATAGAGTCTTACCATCTGATTCTGATGGATAACCAAGGGTCTTGGCAATGCCTGAAATATTCTATGGCATCAGTGGACTTTATAGCTAGCAGTCAGTGGAAACCTATCCACCCTAGCATAGAATTTTTCTAGTAACAGTGCTTTGCTTCTGGGTACAGCAACATCTATGTCCATGAGGTACTTCTGCTGAAACTCTATATTAACATATATATTACTAGCTAGCAAAGAAATAGGTTTTAAATATCATTGATCTCTTAGTAAACCATTAGAGTTCAAGAGAAGTGAAAAAAATCCTAATTTTATCACATTTTTATTTGTAACATAAATTTGAGCCAAGATGTTTCAGATTGTGTGTGTTCATTGAATTGGAGTTGCATGGCATAGTATACACAGTGCAATGTGTTGTATGGGTTTCCAACATAAGCTGCAGTGCAGTTGACTGGCAACATTGTAGATTGGTTCCAAAACACCTTGAAGTCATTGTTTATAATATATTTTATTCTGAATTAATATTTGGTTATTGTTTGCACAGAATCCTTTCAGGTTTGCCATATTTATTATGACCCCTACATTGATGATCAGACTCCATATGGAGTCAAAATTCCCAACTTTATTAAGAGCTTCTATTCCATTATTAGTGTTAGGAATTGAACCCATGGCCTTGTATCTTCTGGGAAGGCAGTGTACCACAATGTTATGACACAAGCCCTAATATATACCTTTACATTCTATTGTCTTTTTAAAAAAAACTACTTATTTGTTTGAATCACTACAGCATGATGGAGGTATGATATTTATTTTGAGTCTTTTCTTCCATGATATAGCATATAAACTTTGTGCTTATTGAATAAAGGTTCCTGCCTAGATACATATAGAAGAGTAAAGTCTAATTTTCTAGTCCCTTTTGTAGTCTTGGGTTGAAGAGAAATATGTCATTATAGGACTTGGTGTCATTTGAAGACATAGCTGTGGACTTCACCTGGCAAGAGTGGCAGTACCTGGATGTTGTTCAGCAAAACCTTTACAGAGATGTGATGCTGGAGAACTACAGAAGCCTGAAGTTCTTGGGTGAGTTAAACTCCCATGAATCTCTAAGTAGCAATTCCTTTCTTTTTGGTTGGTAAGTATAGTCATTATTACAAATATTTAGTATTGTTTTGGTATAGTACTCTTAAACTGACATGCTTAATGGAACATATTATATTGAATAAAGTGGCTTCACAGCACACACATAGATAGTAACAAGAGTGTCTGATCAGGCATTAGTTGTATGGGGAGCACTCAAAAATTCTTGTAGCTATTTTGAAATACTAATGTAAGTGTTGCCAGATGCATACTAACCTATTACTGTGATATACAACATATGAAGTTATTTCTTCCAAATGCACCTAGTTAATACTAACCATGCTTATTCCATCCCTTTTCTTCTACTCATTTTACATATTCTAATTACTTGTTTTGTTTTCTCCCTCTATTTTGTAAACTGGGACTTGCAAGTATAAGGAAAACATGCATAACTTTTGTTTCTGTGTTTGTCATACTTCATTTATATCCCATGAATTTTCTGGGGGAAGTGAAATAACATCTATTCACTCCAATTATACAGGGATTTGATAGCCCAAAGGAAAAATCATAAATTCCCCTTTCTGAATGAGTTTATTGGGTTACTTAGAAAGGAACTGCTTGTATTATACTCATTTGTACTGCCAAAAAAATCAAACCATAATCTGTTTTTATCACTTATCTACATATTACCAATTGGAATATCAAGTGAGAAAGTTATGGCATTTATTTCTGGTTGTTGAGTATTGATACCATTATCATACACTTATGTAAGTCTTGTAGCTTTCTTGATTTCTTTGATATAATTTTGTTGAAAATCTCTTGGAAATCCGTAGAGCTGCTTTGATTTAATATTACAGTCATTTCAAAACCAGAGGAAATACATATATTACTTCACATAATGTCTACAGTTATGTTCATACCACTATTCTATTTTCTTTTCTTTTTTTTTTTTTTTGGTTTTTAGAGGTAGGGTCACACTCTAGCACAGGCCGACCTGGAATTTACTCTGTATTCTCAGGGTGGCCTCGAACTCATGGTGATCCTCCTACCTTCCTACCTCTGCCTCCCGAGTGCTGGGATTAAAGGTGTGTGCCACCATGCCCAGCTCAATACCACTGTAATGCCCAGTTCACAGCACCCCCCAGTGACCACTAAGGATGATCAAACACGTATGCAAACCCAAACATCTTTATTTGGGCTTACGCTGGGTCTCCTGCCTTCACCAATGCAGTGGATCAGTGCAAGAGCCCCGAGAAGCAGAAAAGTGGGCTTTTTATTGAGGTTTGAGCAAGGGGGAGAGGGCTATCACCCATGCAACTACATGATTGGCTAATTTGAACAATAACTGTACTTGTGGGTTCCTGATTGGTCTTAGGGTTTTGGCGGGCTAAGTCTAGGGTAATTTCTAACTTAATTGGCTCAGCAAGTGGCTGTTACATTTGAACAGGTTGGTGTACGTGGTTACATTCATTTGATTGGTTGACATTTACAAAACTCTAAGACAGTGGATCTTATTGGGCCATCCGACCCATGCCTGAAAGAATGTTGAGTCATATTCACACAGCAAGTTTATCATTTTTCCTGGTACTGCTTGTTCTTCCCTAGATTCTGGGAACTTGCCCCTGTGGCCTACAGAGTGACTGAGGCCTGTCATGGTGCTACTCTGGCCTGGGTCTTTCATTCCCCCCTCTCTTTGTACCTAAAGGGGAGCCAATCGTGGGTCCCAAAGGCAATCTAGTTTTTCTAGAGGGCGGTATTGAGCCCTGAGAAAAATCAGTTGAACTGTGTTAATGCAGTCTTTGACAAAGCTAACTAGTCTATTAACTATATAAGGTCCTAGAGTAATTATGATCAAGAAAAGAGCTAGGGGTCCTATTAAAGCAGATATTAAAGTAGTAAGCCAGGGGAATAGTTGAATAGGGACTCAAACCATCCCTGTGAGGCCTCACGTTATCGTTTTCTCCTTGCCAGACCTTCTCGGACCTTTTCCATATTGTCTTTAACCACACCTGAATGATCAATATAAAAACCCCATTCTTCACCTAAGGCAGCACAGAGGTCACCTTGTTGGAGAAAGAGTAAGTCTAGGCCTCTCCTATTTTGTAATACCACCTCAGATAGGGAAGTTAGAGACTCTTGTAAATGAGAGATAGAAGTTTCTATTCTTTCTATGTCTGCATCAATAGCCATCTGCAAGCTAGAATAATAATTTTTCTGGGTTTCTGTACCAGTACCTACTCCAGCCAATCCAGCTCCCACTATAAGGCTTAGAGTAAGGGCTGTGATAGCCTTTCGTTTGTGTCTTTGAGCTAGGGGTTGTTCTAGTCGGGCAAACAATTCATCTTCTGTATGATATAGGAGTCTAGGTACTAGTCTAACTAACACACAAAAACCTTTAGTGAAATTGAGAACGCCTAAGTGGACGCAGGGAGTTAACCCTGTGGTGCATGCCCACCACATATCAGTGGGGGAATTAGAAATGTTAGATGGCTAGATTTATAATTGGGATTGGGCAGTAGAGTTGACGTTGGGATGGTAATATTACAGAGATGTGTCTGGCCATAGGACACAGTTCCTATACATAGTCCTTGTCCAGTAACAGACATCAAGGTCAGTTGAGTCTGTTTTTGCTGCCATCTACATGTAGAAGTGTTAGCAGCACTTGTATAATTACCAAGTCTGGCAATCCCTTCATAGTATGGAGGCTGGATGTCATAACAAAGCCAACAAGCCGTAGTCAGGTTAGGGGCTGAAGCATTCAAAAAGTGAAAAGAGCGATCTATGAGGTCAAGCAGGGGATGTACTCCTGTGGTTTGTTCTGAAGGAGGGCTAGGATAGGTAGGTGACATGGTGTGGGTAATGGGCCAGGAAGGAGAAATAGGCAGGAGGGAGTGGGTAGTGGATTAGGAAGAGTGAGTGGGAAGGATTGGGGGCTCGGGAGGAAGTGGGAATCATGGCTTAGGTGGGACCAGAACTTTATTAGGTCCTATAGGTTGTGGGGACCTTAATGGGGTAATTCTCATCTGGAGGGTGAATAGTACTCCCCGATCCTGCCCAGATTTATATATTCTGAGGCCCCATGTTTTTCCAGAGTCCCACCCAATGGGCTTCTTTCCTGATTCCATAAATCTAATGAGGGTGGGATTACACTGTTTTTTTTTTTTTAGACAATCAGAATGTGTAGCTTCATGCCCAATCTGAAATCCCCAGGGGTCCTTTTGGAGAGTGATGAAATTACTCTTGTCTTTTTGGGAACTTTCCCAAGTAAACGTACCAGTGGATTCACATCCCCAGGAAGCACAGTAATAATCAGAGGTCCAACCTCATTGTCTTTTCTGTTCTTTTGTTCTCTCTTTATACCTGGGGCAGACATATATGGGCAGGGCCCATGTCTGCACCCTGGTAGCTGGATGTTTACATCCAAACTCAGGAAAGGGTACTTGGTTACTAGGCTCCCAAGTTTCTTTAAAAAGATCACATAGGTCGAAAATGAGATCTGGCCACCTGGCCCTGGGGGGGCACATGGGAAGTGGAATTAATAATAGTCCCTGTTGTGGCATCAGTTATTATCCAAGTGATATTTACTTTGGGCTTTTAAAGTTATATTCATTCTTTCTACCTGCCCTGAGCTCTGGGGCCTATAAGCACAATGTAATTTCAATTTGTCCCCAGTATTTTAATTCCCTCTTGTGTTACCTGAGAAATGAATGCTGGTCCATTGTCTGAACTCAAAAGAACTGGCATTCCATACCTGGGTAATATCTCTTCTAGAATTTTCTTTGTCACCATATATTCTGAAGTCCCATGTTTTTCCAGAAAAGTCCCATCCAATGGAAAACTTTCCTGAAACTAGGAGATATTTATAAGGGTATTTTACCTGGCTTTTTTTTTTAGAAAATCTAGTTCCAGCTTCATGCCCTGGTTTGGAATCTCTTAGATGAGTTCCAAGTCCTTTTGAGCATTGATTGTCTTTTTGGTCACCTTCCAACTTAAACATTTGTTGGAATTTCTTCCCCTGGGATCTTAGTTAATATTTTGAGATCCACTGTGTTTTCTTAGTTTTTCAGTTTTTTTATACCCAAATGGGTGGACTGATGCAGATGTTGTAGGAGCTGTCTTAGCCTGAGAGGGCTGGATTAGTTTATGATCCAAACTCAGAATCCAGCCATTGTTTACTAGGCTCCCAAGTTTTTTCATAAAGAAAGTCACAGTGGGTACCCTGGAGATCTGGCAACATGGCCCTGGGGGGTGGACATGGGAAGTGGAATCATCAATAGTTTCTGTTGTGGCATTAGTTATTATTTCATCAGTGATATTTCCTTTGGGCATGAAGGTTAGAGGATACCAGGACAGTGACAGTTTGTAATAACATAAGGCTGCCAGCAAGTCTAAAATCTGTTCCTTGATCTCAATAGGTTTTCCTTCAGCTGTTAGGAGGCCTCTTTCTTGGTATATGGCCCCATGCACATCAGCAGTAGCAAAGGCGTAGTGGCTACATTTAAGTTTTTTCCTCTGCCTAATAGCAGAGCTTGAGTTAGGGCAATGAGCTCTGCTTGTTGTGCAGAAGTTTCTTTTGGTAAAGATGTCATCCAGATAGTCTCTGTTTCTGCTACTACAGCCACCCCTGAGTACCTCTGTCCATCTTTCATGTAGCTGCTGCTGTCCGTGTACCAGGTGATCTCAGCGTCTGGTAGAGGCTGGTTGGTGAGATCCTCTCTGATATTGTAGACTCTGCTCAGAATGTCGGTACAGCTGTGGAGGGGTCCCTCCAAGTCCAGATCCAGTAACAAGGTAGTGGGGTTTAGGGCTGCACTAGGAAGAAACTGTATCTGGGGTTGATTTAGGAGTAGGCTTTGATAATGAGTTATGAGAGCATTGCTTATCCACTGGTCAGGGGGCTGCTTAAGGACTCCTTCTATTGCATGGGGGTCACAACCTGAAGTTCTTGTCCCAAGGTTAGTTTGTTGGCATCTTTTACTAATTGAGCTGTTGCTGCTATT
>JAEOAD010001902.1:0-90322 GCA_036365145.1 Orientallactaga sibirica | reverse complement strand
GAAATATATTGAGTTTAACTTCTGAAAGATGCAAGTCTGTATTCTCCTTCAGACATTTTATCTGTGCCTTAAATGGCCAAGTTAAGTAATGTCTCCAGAACCAAGACAGAGGTGGCCAGAGTGACAGTGAGGACAACTGAGCTGAACTGCTGGAGCCCGCCACAGAATCAAACAGTACCTGAGTGGGGGAGTGAGGGTTAAGAAACAAGACAAGAGAGAAAAGATAAACTGAGGAGGGCTGTCAGTGAATACTGAGACCCTGACTTTATTTAGTTTAGCTTTTTTATACTTCTTCTCAGAGCACAAGAATGCAAACAGAACAATCATAACATTTTCACAGGATTTCTTGAGAAAGCCACCTCCTCCAATATGAATCAGAGAACAGTCAAATTTGGCCTCAAGGTCAGAAGATACTCCCTTCTCAGTCCCCAGAGCCTCAGCAGGTCTCTAATCTTATGGTTGGCAAGACATCCTGCTTCTCATTAGCCCACTGTAAAAATGTGCACAGGCCATGAACAAAGGGGTTTTCAGGCAAATGGCTCCTGACATACCCCCCTTTTAAAAATTATTTTTTAAGAAACCATCCCCTTCTAGGCTGGGGTGCAGAAAGACTGTGCCTGTCTTAGGTTGTCCTAACTTGAATCTTTACCCATCTTGGACTGCCAGCCTCTGCAGGGGAGAACATCCTCTTTATGGTAGCAGTTGGAGCCGGAGATTATGTACCTCAGCTTTAATGTCCCAAAGCGAGTAGATGACACGTCTAGTTATTGGTGGGAGTAAGCAGACACCACGTACGATACAGATACCCAAAGCTGCGATACTTCCTATGCAGGAAGTAAATGAAGACCATGAAGGTAGGGAAGCTCTTAATTTTTCCAAGATATCATTTGTCGTCTTAGGTGCATCAAAATCAAGCTCCGTGTTTTTTAGCATTAGAATTTCTTGATGCAATTGAATCAACTCTAGCGATGTATTTGCATTATGCCATAAGCCTTGTAAATGCATTTTTACTTTTTCCCGATGATGTTGACTGTTATATATAAAATTTTTTTTCCCCTGGTTTTTCGAGGTAGGGTTTCACTCTGGTCTAGGCTGACCTGGAATTAATTATGTAGTCTCGGGGTGGACTTGAACTCACGGCCATCCTCCTACCTCTGCCACCATGCCCGGCGAGGACTGTTATGTTTTTTGTCGTAACACAAATCTGTTGAAAATCTGCATGACATTCTAAATGTGCTCTGATTTTCAACTCTTCCCCCCAAATATGTAACCGCATCATATAAAGCATCTGTTTTATGTTCTAATTTACTATCTATGTCTTCTTGAGTCCCCAAAACAAGAGAGACATTTTTTGATAGCAGATTGACAAAACGTGCAGTCTGCACTTCCCGTGCTAAAGTAGTAGCGGCAGTAGCCAGAAGCGTAATAAAAGCTAAAATTCACCAGGCGTGGTGGTGCACACCGTTAATCCCAGCACTAGGGAGGCAGAGGTAGGAGGATCACCATGAGTTCGAGGCCACCCTGAGAGATTACGTAGCGAAATCCAGGTCAGCCTAAACTAGAGTTGACACCTGACCTCAAAAAAAAAAAAAAAGCTAAAATTCCTGCATGATATTAACAGGAATCATAGCAAATGATGGTTGTTTAACTATCATGAGTCGAGTTTCAGAGGATACTTTGGTAGCACAATTAGTAAGAGTACACTTTTTCCATGTCACATTAAACATCCCCTCATTCCAAGTAACATTCAACTGTCCCACCTCTACTGCAGAAGGGGAGGGATGAGTTACTGTTTGCCTTAGCAGAGGAGGCTCTCACCTCCCCCATTGCCACAGCGAGCTTCCAAATGTAAGTTTGGTGATGAGTCCACATCATCGATAGCAGAGGCATCGTTATGTTCAATCCTCGTGAACTGGACCAACCTCTCTGGCAGCCACCGGGCATTGTCAGCATCCTGAGGAAAAACACAAACGTGCCCTCGCCCATCAGTGGGTCCTTCCATTTAACCTGTCCATAGGTATCTAATATTCTGGGATGCCATAACCTATGTGCTGAAGAGTGACCAAAGGCATCTACATTTAAAAAATTTTAAACTGAAAAGAGTACATGATTTAAAGCATTCTGTGGGGACCAAGGATATAACTCCCCCTTTTTTATTTTTTTTGTAATTGATTCTTTAAAGCTCCGTGGGCACGTTCAACAATTCCTTGCCCCTGTCAGTTGTAAGGTATACCTGTTTTATGAACAATTGATAATTGGGCACAAAAGGGCTGAAAAGATTGACTAGTGTAACCTGTACCGACATCTGGTTTTATAATCGATGGTACCTGCTACAGCAAAACGTTTAATGCAATGTGCTGTAACATGCTTAGTAGCTTCTCCAGTCTGTGCCATAGCCATCAAAAATCCTGAGTAAGTATCAATGGATACATGCACATATCTTAATGTTCCAAAGTCAGGAATATGAGGTACATCCATCTGCCACAACTGATTTGGTTTCAATCCTCTGGAGCTTACCCCGTATTGTGGGATCGAGTGAGATTCAGGACAGGGACTACACTGTGGCACAATTTGTCTAGCAGCCTCTCTGGTGATTTGAAATTGTGTTCTTAAGCTTTGGCTGTTTTGATGATGCAAATTACGAGATCTTTGTACTAATAATGCTAATTGAGATGATGGGTGATCTGTGTAACCTTATCTGCCATATCATTAGCCAGTGCTAAAGGACCTGGAAGTCCTGAATGAGCTCGTATATGACCTACAAAACAAGGATGAGAGCGAGCATGCAGGCAGCTTTGTATTTGACTAAGCAATTCTTGAACTTGGGTCTTGGCAGTTTCAGTAGAAGGCATGGTTTTGAGCACTTGTAGAGCTCTAGCAATATAATGACTGTCAGTATACAAGTGAAAAGGAATAGAAGCTAAAACTTGAAAGAAATACAGTAGCTACAGCTCTAAGTTCTACCATTTGAGCTGATGCAGGAGGAGTCCAAAGTGAATAAGATCGCTCCTGAATCACAGAAGCTGCTTCACCATTAGAGGCTCCATCAATAGGTTCTTGCTTTACAGTTCGTGGAAAAATAAAAGTGTGAAAATTTGCAAATTGTAATAATTTATCTTTAGGATGATGATTATAATACCAGGAAAATGTGCAAAAAAAAAAAAAAAAAAAGCTCTAGCCCAGGAGTCCAGATTTTGAAATAGCCAGTCCCCTTGCTGCTTTGTAAATGGAACCCCTAGGATAGCTGCTTCCTTCCCAAAATATTGTCTAGATTCTAATCGAGCCATTTGAATTAAACAAGCTACAGCTTCATAATAAGGGGCTAATACTCTAGCAGGAGACACAGGCAAATGTGGCCACAATAAAGGTCCTTTTTGCCACAAGACTGAGGTTGGAGTATGGCTAGTAGCCAGAATCTATGCAGACGCATGATTTGGGGTCTCAGTCACCTTTAAAAGATCAAAAAGAGGTCTTAACTCACCAGCAGCAATCTTCAAATGCGGTCTAAGCCAGTTAATATCTCCCAATAGCTTCTGGAAATCAAAGTTTGCAACCCATCTTTTCTAGTTTGTATTTTTTGTGGGAGGATAGTTTTTGGATACAATTTATGGCCTAAATAAGAATAAGGGGGCTCAGTTTGTGCCTTTCCCAGGGCTACAACTAAACCTTGTTCCTTCAGAGATGTTGTAAATGAGCATAAGCTGCTAATAGTAATCCCTCCTGTTTATGTGCTATAACTATACTGCTCTAATTAGCTTCTGTACACTTGCTTGCTTCAAAGGGAAATGTAACTAATATGCTTCAGCAATTTATGCAACTGCTTGCATACGCAGGACAGACATTTCTTTGTACAAACAACCTGTGACTAGATGGAAAGTTACAAGGTTTGCAATTATCAACCCATACACAAAGCACAAAGCACAAAGGGGAATTGAAAATGGGGAAGCCGTTATCTTGAGGGACTGCATCTGGGGGCCTTGACCACCAGAAACATCTTGCGCCCTGAGCAAATAAAAAAACAGAGCCCCTGTTCCAGGGATAAATAACCTAAAGTACTATTATCTGGAGATGTCTGGAAAGCCCCTGCATATTTGTAGTATTTCCTCACACATATGGTTTTTGACTATAAAACTCACCCCCACAGCTTCACAGGGCTCTTCACTTCTCCTGAGTGAGAATTCTGTGAAAGCCCCGGCTGCTTCGCTCTCTAATAAATCCTCTTGCTGTTTGCATTGAGTGTTCTCCGTGTGAGTGTTCTCGGTCTGGTCGACTATCCCCTCGGGGCCCAAAAGGGGGTCCCTACATTTGGGGGCTCGTCCTGGATTTCGACAAGACCCCAGACCTCATCGGACTCCTCAGAGGTAAGAGGCGCCTCCTGTTATGTCTGTAATTGTCCGCTCTATTGTCTCTGTCTGATTCTGTGAGAATTCTCAATCTGGGTGCCTTGTCTGAGGGTATGGCAGGTCGAGGCTGACGGGCCTGAGGACCGCCACCCAAGCAATCTGGAGGACGCCTGATTGCCCGGAGGAGACAGATCCATTTTCTGTCTCCTATCTGAAGAACTCCGACCGAGTTCTTATCTGTAGTGAGAGGCACCATCTGGGTCTCGCCTCTGCCATCTGTTTTTTGTTTTTGCTCAGGCGGAGTGCAGGCCAACTCAGTCTTTTTGTTCTTTGTGTTTTCCTGTTTATTTTGTCCTTCTATTTTTCCTATTCACCTCCCAATATGGGACAGACTGTTTCTACCCCTTTGGACTTGACTTTGGCACACTGGACTGACGTTAAGACAAGAGCTCATAATTTATCAGTAGAAATTAAGAAAAGAAAGTGGCAGACTTTATGCCAGGGAGAATGGAATTTATTTAATGTAGGATGGCCTCAGGAAGGAACTTTTGATATGGGTGTTATTCAAGCTGTTAAAAAAAATGTTTTGCAGGAACCCGAGGCCACCCTGATCAACTGCCTTACATCTACACATGGCAGGATTTAGTCCAGGACCTCTCCCCTGGCTAAAGCCATGGACCCTCCCTAAACTTACTAACAAGGATTCCTTGGGATCCGCCACAGTTCTCGCAGCAGGATCAAAGGAAAAAAGAAGATCTATCCGGACCTCCAGACAGACTTACTCCTGTCAGATACCCCACCGCCTCTACCCGCCATCCAGAGCCCCCACGGCCCACCTAATCCCTCACCTCAGGGAGCACAAGGGGGCCGGCGGCGGGGACTAGAAGCAGGCGGGCTCAGACTCCAGATACTACTGTTGCCCTGCCCCCTCAGGGCTATAGGTCCCCTCCTCCCCAGGACCGGGAGACGATCCCAACCACAGACCCTTACCACCACTTCAATATTGGCCTTTCTCTGCAGATTTATACAACTGGAAGGCTAATCACCCCCTTTTTCAGAGGATCCTCTAAGTTAACTGCTCTCATGGAATCTCTAGTTTTCTCTCACCAGCCCACTTGGGATGATTGTCAGCAGTTACTTCAGACCCTCTTCACTACAGAGGAAAGGGAACGTATCCTGTTGGAAGCCAGAAAAACGCTCCTGGGGACGACGGGCGTCCCACACAGCTCCAAAATGTGATAGATGACGGGTTTCCTTGACCCGACCCAACTGGGATTTCAACACCTCCGAGGGTAGGGAGCATCTCCGTGTCTATCGCCAGGCTCTGGTGGCTGGTCTCCGGGAGCTGCAAGGCGTCCCACTAATTTGGCCAAGGTAAGAGAGATCATCCAGGGACCTGATGAACTGCCCTCTGTTTTCCTAGAGCGCCTCATGGAGGCCTACCGCAGATATACACCATTTGATCCAACTGGAGGAGGAACAGAGAGTGTCAGTTCTGATGAGTTTTGTTGATCAGTCAGCACCAGATATCAGAAAGAAATTACAGAGGTTAGACGGCTTAAGTAGGTATACGCTGTCAGATTTAGTTAAGGAGGCTGAAAAGGTTTATAATAAAAGAGAAACAGAGGAAGAAAGGGAACAGAGAAGAGCGAAGGAACAGGAGGAAAGGGACCACAGACGAGATGAGAGACATGAGAAAAACATGACTAAAATTCTGGCTGCTGTAATTCAGGACAGGAAGAACCTAGATAAAGAAAAACGAGAGACCCTAGACAGAGACAAAACCAGGGCAACAGACGGCAATTAGATAAGGACCAATGTGCCTATTGCAAGGAAAAGGGACACTGGATAAAAGACTGCCCTAAGAGGAAACCAAAAGAAATCTTAACCATGGAAGAAGATGATGAATAGGGGAGACGGGGCTCGGATCCCCTCCCCGAGCCTAGGGTAACCCTTAAGGTGGAGGGGAAACCCATTAGATTTCTAGTAGACACAGGAGCTCAACATTCAGTCTTGTTAAAATCAGAAGGACCTCTGTCAGCCAAAAAGTCATGGGTCCTCGGGCTACCGGAATCAACAATATTCATGGACTACCCAAGAACGGTGGACCTAGGCGTGGGCCGGGTATCCCACTCTGCTCGTGATCCCAGGTTGCCCAGCCCTCTACTAGGACGGGACCTATTAACCAAAATGGGGGCCCAAATTACCTTCACTAAAGAAGGCCCCCATGTGACTGATCAACAAGGAAAACTTATCCAGGTATTGACCATGAAATTAGAAGATGAATATAGACTATTTGAGACACCTCAGGCTAATACAGAGTTAAATAAATGGCTTACTAGAATTCCTGGGGCCTGGGCTGAAACTGCTGGGATGGGACTAGCCTCCCATCAGCCACCGGTAATTGTAAACCTGAAAGCTTCCGCTGTACCTGTCTCAGTACGTCAGTACCCCATGAGCCAGGAAGCCAGGGAAGGAATAAGACCTCACATACAGAGACTTTTAAAACTGGGAGTCCTAAAGCAATGTCAATCGCCTTGAATACTCCCCTGTTGCCGGTACGGAAACCTAATACTAATGATTACCGTCCAGTCCAGGATTTAAGAGAGGTGAATAGAAGGGTTGAAGATTTACATCCAACTGTACCTAACCCTTATAACCTCCTGAGCTCACTCCCTCCAGATCGAGATTGGTATACAGTTCTGGACTTAAAGGATGCCTTTTTCTGCCTGCCATTAAATGAGAAAAGCCAACCTATCTTTGCCTTTGAATGGAAGGACCTTGACTGAATCTCTGGACAACTGACGTGGACCAGGCTACCACAAGGCTTCAAAAATTCACCCACCATCTTTGATGAAGCACTCCACCGACCTAGCCCCTTCCGAGCCTCAAACCCCAGGTAACGCTCCTCCAATATGTTGATGATCTCCTTCTTGCAGCTAGCAGCCAGACTGAATGTGAGGAAGGAACTAATGCATTGCTGGAGGAACTGGCCCATCTAGGTATCGAGCATCAGCGAAGAAGGCTCAAATCTGCAAAAGGCAAGTCACTTACTTGGGGTATTCTTTAAAGGGAGGACGGAGGTGGCTAACTGAGGCTCGTAAGCAGGCCGTGGAACAAATCCCAGTACCAACAAATGCCAGACAAGTACGGGAGTTTCTGGGATCTGCCGGGTTCTGTAGACTGTGGATACCTGGGTTTGCCTCCCTGGCTGCTCCCCTTTATCCTTTGACTAAGACGAATGCAGTTTTTCAATGGGGAGAAGAACAACAACAAGCTTTTGATAATATCAAGCTGGCCCTCTTAAAGGCACCCGCTCTCTCGCTTCCTGACACCACCAAGCCCTTTTATTTATATGTGCATGAGCAAAGAGGCATTGCAAAAGGGGTGCTCACCCAGAAATTAGGACCCTGGAGGAAACCAGTGGCTTATTTATCCAAGAAGTTGGATCCTGTGGCTGCTGGTTGGCCCCCATGCCTTAAAATCATCGCAGCAGTGGCATTGCTCCTAAAAGATGCAGACAAATTAACTCTGGGACAGACTGTTACTATTATTGCTTCACATACACTAGAGGGCGTCATACGCCAACCTCCAGACCGCTGGCTCTCAAATGCCAGGATCACCCACTATCAGAGTCTTCTTCTCAACTCGGACCGAATTAAATTTGCTCCCCCCACTCAATTAAATCCCGCCACCCTTTGGCCGATACAGACCCCACCGTGTTACACAACTGTGGGGAAGTGTTAGCTGAGGTCACCGACCAGGCCTGATCTCAAGGACCAGCCCCTACCAGACGCCAGATGACCTGGTTTACGGACGGCAGCAGTTACCTTCTTCAAGGTAAGAGAGTGGCGGGGCAGCCATTGTAGACGGAAACCGGGTGATATGGGCTAACAGACTGCCGGAAGGAACATCTGCTCAAAAGCTGAGTTAATTGCCTTAACCCAAGCCTTAACCATGGCAGAGGGAAAGAAGGCTACAGTGTACACGGACAGCCGGTATGCTTTTGCCACGGCACATATTCATGGTGCCATTTACCGCATAGAGGACTGTTGACCTCCGCAGGAAAGGAAATCAAAAACAAAAAAGAAATTTTGGACCTGCTCGATGCACTGCATCGGCCGACAAAACTAGCTATAGTTCATTGTCCCGACATCAGAAAGGAGATTCCCTCATAGCCCGGGAAATAGGATGGCAGATGAAGAAGCCAAAAAGGCAGCTCAAGGGGCTTGCCTATTTCCCTTAATTGAAAAAGAAACTACTCCTGCTGAGCCGCTGCCGCTAGACTACTCAGAACAAGACCTAAAAGATATGGCAGGGCTACAAAAACATTTTAATACCAAATCACAAAAATGGGAAACTGAGACTGGGAAACAAATTTTGCCCAGACAACAGGCAAAGGACCTTCTATCACATCTACATAGATTAACTCACTTTGGGCCCAAGAAAATGATAGAAACCTTCAAAAAGACTAATTATTATATAATTGGACTTAAAGACATGGCTGAAAAACTCAGAAACAATGTGTACCCTGTCAAAAGGTAAATGCACAAACTGTCCCAACAGGCTCAGGAACCCGATTCAGGGAGATCGCCTGGCTTGTTTTGGGAAACAGACTTTACTGAACTGAAACCAGCACGATATGGAAATAAATATCTTTTAGTCTTTATAGATACTTTTTCAGGATGGGTGGAAGCTTATCCCACTAAAAAGGAAACTGCAACCATGGTGACAAAGAAGCTCCTGGAAGAAATAATTCCCAGGTATGGAATCCCACAGGTAATAGGTTCTGACAACGGTCCTGCCTTTGTTGCCCAGGTAAGTCAGGAGGTGGCCAGAATACTGGGGATAAATTGGAAATTACATTGTGCATATAGGCCCCAGAGCTCAGGACAAGTAGAAAGGATGAATAGAACATTAAAAGAGACCATAACCAAATTGTCCATGGAGACTGGCTGTGCTGACTGGACGATGCTCCTTCCCTGGGCCCTCTTCAGGGTCCGCAATACCCCATATAGATTCAACCTGACCCCTTTGAAATACTCTTTGGAGTTCCAACCCCACTCAGTACATTGTTAACTCAAAAGAGTCCAGATGTGATCTCTAACTCTGATTTAAATAGCAGGTTGCAGGCGCTGCACCTCCTCCAGACTGATTTATGGCCTAAATTAAAAGAAGCTTATCAGCCTGCTAAGGACTCGACTCCACACCCGCACCAGCCTGGGGACTCAATCTACGTGAGACGACACCGATCCACAAACCTCGAACCTCGCTGGAAGGGACCTTTACAGTGCTCCTGACAACACCAACGGCTGTGAAAGTAGACGGAATCGCGCCTGGATCCACGCCTCCCACGCCAAACCAGCCCCTCACCTGACCCCTGCTGGCAACTGGAAAAGACTGATAACCCTTTCAAACTGCGCCCCATCGTGTCCCTGTTACTGTTTTGAATCATAATGGCTCACTGTAAGGTTTGGTTAATGTTAACATATATGTTGCTACCCTATTCACTTTTAGCAGCCTCCCCCTACCAGCTCTATAATTATACATGGCAGATCATTAATCAAGCGGGTGATGTTGCTAGTTCCACTTCTCAGTTATCCCTAACTACCCCTTGGCCTACTCTTGAAGTGGACCTCTGTAAGTTAGCTCTAGGAGCTGACTCAGCCTGGGGCACTTCTGACCATTTCCTACCCCAATCCCATCCTGTCAACACCAGGGTCACCTCTTACCCTGGCTGTTCTAGTAGCAACAGCCGAGCCTTTTAAACATGGTACCCGCTTATGTGTGCCCCGGGACCCATAGAGATCGCTCCTGGGGCTCACGCTGTGGCTACTCTACAGATTATTTCTGTGCTTCCTGGAAATGTGAAACCACTGGTGACACTTATTGGAAGCCTTCTTCAAAATGGGACTATATCACAGTTAAACGGAAGAGCCCTTTAAAACCCAATTTTATCACAGGGCCTAAACTTCATGACCTCAAAAACTGTAACAACTGGTGCAATCCTTTATCTATCTCTTTTACTGAATTTGCAAAAACACAAGACTGGGAATTCCGTGGATTTGAATGGGGCCTTCGTGTATATATGTCAGGTAGAGATCCTGGCCTTACTTTCAGAATTAAGCTTAGTAAGACTTTTCCAGATTCCCAGAAGATTAGTATAGGACCCAACTCCTTATTTCATAACCAGCCTCTGTCACTACCCAAACCTGCCGCATCCATCTCAACCTCCCCAACCTTTTTCAACCCACCCTGCCTCCTAACCTTCCCCCCTCCTCAGCCGACCTAATTCTAGCTATAGTAAACACTTCTGTTCAGATGTTTCATACGATTAATCATACTTTAGAGGAATGCTGGATATGCTACTCTTCTAGTCCCCTTTCTATGAAGGACTAGCAACCTCAGGGGACTTAATTTTTACTAATGATACTTCTTGCTTGCGCTGGAAGCCCTCCCCCGATCTCAGGGACTAACCATGAGTTATGTCACTGGAACTGGGCTCTGCCTATTAGGACCTAATATGCTTCCACCTCTCCCTCTCTCTGAAGTTTGTAACCGAACTGTCATTGTAAACTCCAGTTTCACCTTCAAATATATCTCTGCACCCCCAGACACCTATCTAGCCTGCTCTACGGGACTTACTACTCATGTGGAAAAGGATACTCTTTTAATAGAAAGAGACTATTGCATACTAATAAGCCTGCTGCCCAGACTAACTATCAGAGATTCAGATGATTTTCAGAGAATATGGAGTATTGGTCCAACTTCTCCTCGACTTAAGAGGGAACCAATCACCACTTTAACCTTAGCATTGGTAATAGGTTTAGGGGCAACGGGAGCAGGAACGGGAATAGCTTCTCTGGTCTCTTCTAACCAGCACTACGCTACCCTAACTGCAGCAATAGACCGAGACTTGCAGGAGTTACAATCAGGAGTGAAAACTTAAAAGACTCAGTTTCCTCTTTATCTGAGGTAGTTCTACAAAATAGAAGAGGATTAGACTTGCTGTTTTTACAACAGGGGGATTATGCGCAGCCTTAAAGGAAGAATGCTGTTTTTATGCAGACAAGACAGGTTTGGTTGAAGACAGTCTAAAACGGGTACGAGAGAGCCTAGAACATCGAGAAAAGAGAGACAACAACAGCAGTCTTGGTACGAATCTTGGTTCTCTAGCTCCCTGGATGACTACTCTAATTTCTACTCTCCTGGGGCCTCTCTTAATACTGTTCTTACTTCTCACCGTTGGCCCATGCATTTTAAATAGGCTACTCACCTTTGTTAGAGAGAGAATTAGTACCGCACAGGTGATGGTACTAAGACAACGATATCAGCAATTGGCTGAGATAGAAGATGAATCTGAAATTCCATGATTGGAATTATGACAAAGAAAAGGGGGAAATGAAAGGATAAAAATATATAACTATACTGCTCTAATTAGCTTCTGTACACTTGCTTGCTTCAAAGGGAAATGTAACTAATATGCTTCAGCAATTTATGCAACTGCTTGCATACGCAGGACAGACATTTCTTTGTACAAACAACCTGTGACTAGATGGAAAGTTACAAGGTTTGCAATTATCAACCCATACACAAAGCACAAAGCGGAATTGAAAATGGGGAAGCCGTTATCTTGAGGGACTGCATCTGGGGGGCCTTGACCACCAGAAACATCTTGCGTCCTTGAGCAAATAAAAAAAAAAAAAAACAGAGCCCCTGTTCCAGGGATAAATAACCTAAAGTACTATTATCTGGAGATGTCTGGAAAGCCCCTGCATATTTGTAGTATTTCCTCACACATATGGTTTTTGACTATAAAAACTCACCCCCACAGCTTCACAGGGCTCTTCACTTCTCCTGAGTGAGAATTCTGTGAAAGCCCCGAAGCTGCTTCGGCTCTAATAAATCCTCTGCTGTTTGCATTGAGTGTTCTCCGTGTGAGTGTTCTCGGTCGGGGAGTGAGGGCTAAGAAACAAGACGAGAGAGAAAAGATAAACTGAGGAGGGCTGTCAGTGAATACTGAGGCTCTGACTTTATTTAGTTTAGCTTTTTTATACTTCTTCTCAGAGCACAAGAATGCAAGCAGAACAACCATAACATATTCACAGGATTTCTTGAGAAAGCCACCTCCTCCAACATGAATCAGAGAACAGTCCAATTTGGCCTCAAGGTCAGAAGATACTCCCTTCTCAGTCCCCAGAGCCTCAGCAGGTCTCTAATCTTACGGTTGGCAAGACATCCTGCTTCTCATTAGCCCACTGTAAAAATGTGCACAGGCCATGAACAAAGGGGTTTTCAGGCAAATGGCTTCTGACACTGGACACAATACATTACATGGGACATGGAGAATCGAACCGGGTTCCTTAGGCTTCGCAGGCATGTTCCTTAACTGCTAAGCCATCTCTCAATCCCTTTTAAGGGATTTTTGGGATTTTATTTTATTTATTTGATTTAGAGAGAACATGGGCATGCCAGGACTTCAAGCTACTGCAAAAACATGCTGGAGCTGATCTGTACGCCTCCTCCGTGTGGACCAGCTGACAGAAAGTTGGAAAAGGCTACCCTGCATGCAGTTCAAGGGGAGAGAGAAAACACCAGTGAAGGTACTCTACAGTGAACACTGCAAGCTTTAAATTTGGTCAGCCAGGCCAAATGAGCCAATGGCATATCTCTTATGGGGGGGGGGCGCACAAACCACTCTAATTTGACTGGAGGCCCACTCCATGGGAGGGAATACATTCCTGATATGGAAAACCTATGACACAGATAGTCACGAGCCCTAAATATATATACTAAATGTATATACAATGCTCACCAAAATGCCCGTAGGCTCTTCTCTTAATGTCCACACCCATATATTAATGAAGCTTCTCTTTTCAGATGGTGGCGACCTTGGGATGACTCAGAAGGCACCATGGTGCTGAGAAGAAGTGACAGAGGAGTGCTCAGCCCTGAAACATCTCAAACCCACCTTCTAGGCTCAGGGCCCATTGCAGAAGAGGGGTTGGAAAGAAAATAAGAGCCAAAGGAAGAGTAGGACTCCTTACAACGTGCTCCTCCACACACAAAATGACCTAGATATCCAAGGCCTTGCAGTTCCTGATCCTTATAATAGGAGGAAAAGATCATGACATCAAACTGAAAAGAGACTGATTGAGAGGGGGAGGGGGATATGACGGAGAGTGAAGTTTCAAAGGGGAAGGGGAGAAGAGAGGGAAGTACCATGGGATACTGTCTACAATAAAAGTTGTTGTCAATAAAAATTAATATTTTAGCTGGAGAGATGGCTTAGTGGTGAAGGCTTTTGCCTGCAGAGCCAAAGGATCCCAGTTCAATTCTGCAGGACCCACGTAAGCAAGATGCACAAGGGAGCACATACAGCTGGAGTTTATTTGCAGTGGCTGGAGGCCCTGGCACACCACTTTCTCTCTCTCCCTCTTTCTCTCAAATAACTAAATAAAATACATTTTTTATTATAAAACCTTTTAAAAAAAAAAAAAGAACAGCAAGAAAAATCTTCCAGACAGGGCTGGAGGTAGAAGCCTGTCATCTTGGCAGAAGGATTGCAAGCTCCAGGCCTGCCTGGAGTACACAGTGAATTTAATACCAATTTAATGAGACTGTTTTAAACTAAAACAGCTGGGTGTGATGGTGCATGCCTTTAATCACAGCACCCAGGAGGCAGAGTTGGAGGCCACCCTGAGACTACATAGTGAATTCCAGGTCAGCCTGGGGTAGAGTGAGACCCTACCTCAAAAAACCAAACAAAAAACCCCCAAAAAGTAGGAAAGTCAGTCCATGTCCCGGTAGAGGCCACATGAGTCGAAGTGTCCCATGAAACCCTCCTCTGGCAGGTTGGCAAAGGGGTGGACCCCCACAGGAATGTCTGAAATGGGATGAGTTGGGGCTGGAGGGATGGCATAGCAGTTAAGACACTTGCCTGCAAAGCCAAAGGACCCAGGTTTGATATCCCTGTACCCACACAAAGCAGATGCCATCCTTTGCAGTGGCTGGAGGCCCTAGCAAACACATATTCTCTCTGCCAGTCTCACACAAATAAGTAAAATATATAAATAATAAAATGGGACAAGTGGTTTGTCATGCATATAATGGACCATGGCTCTCCTGTCAATAAAAATTCTCTCTGGAAAGGGGAATTGTGAGGATGTGATGTGAGTGAATTCTATCTTTTGGAGATAGGGTCCACTCTAGTCCAGGCTGACCTGGAATTCACTATGTAGTCTCAGGATGGCCTCGAACTCCTATCAGTCTTCACACCACTACCTCCCGGGTGCTGGGAGTAAAGGCGTGCACCACCATGCCTGGCTGTCTTTCATCTATCTTGAGACTACAAGCAGAGTAAATATAAAAGCACAAGCCAGGTCTGGAGAGATGGCTTAGCAGTTAAGGCGTTTGCCTGCAAAGCCAAAAGACCTTGGTTCAATTTGTCAGACCCAAGTAATCCAGATGCACAAGGTGGCACATGTGTCTGGAGGTCCTGGCATGCACATTCTCTCCCTCTCTTGCTCTCTGAAATAAATAATTTTTAAAAATCATAAAAGCACAAGCTCTCATGAAATTTGCAGAAATCATGGGGAGAACTTTGAAATTACAAGAGATATGAAATTATTATTCATGTTTTCTGCATTTTTGATTGCCAGATGTCCATTCTTCAATCAATAAAGTACATTTTAAATAAATTTTCACATACAGTTCTTTCTCTCTTAAGAGTTTTATCATGAGGCTCCACAGTCTTAATCATGGCAAATACAAACTCATACTCAGGGTAGGAGAGATGGCTTAGCGTTTACTATGGTTGCCTGTGAAGCCTAAGGACCCAGAGTCAGCTCCCCAGAACCCACATAAGCCACACACACAAGGAGATGCATGTGCACAAGGTCACACATGCGCACAATGTGGCACATGCATCTGGAGTTTGATTACAGTGGCTAGAGGCACTGGCATGCCAATTCTCTCCCTCCCTCTCTCTTTCATAAAATAAATACGCATTTCTCTGGGTGATGAAATCAGGTTCAAAAGAGTATGTTACCCATAACATGTACATTATGAACGTGTCTTTACATTCTCCTTACCTACTGCGTTTGCCTTAAATGTCTAAGCCACAAGCCTAAGACAGTAATCCCTGTAAAATACAAGCATAGTTCGCTGTAATGAAGATGCAAAATGCTAACCTAGAAACAAGAGCCAGATGTTTTGCTACTAACTAACCACAATATGAGATCAATCACTTCACCTCTTTAGACTCTAGTCCCAATATGTAAGTGGACAAGATGGATTAAATTACCTTCCATTTATTCGCTTTTCCAAAAGTCTACACCTCAGTAATCCAGTTTTTTTTTAAACAAGTAGTTTGAAAGTGCTCACTAGATGGTGCTATTGGCACAGCTATTTCAGGTTTCTTAAGGAATGACCAGTTTCTCCAAGCCTCTGTAGTATAGTCATTACCCTACCCTCAGGTTACAAAGGAGCATACCTCATCACCAGAGCACTTAAGGTGATCACATAATGCTGTTTTGGGGGGGTTGCGCTAGTATAGGTCCACTGAGAAAACAAAAAGTAGTTTTCCTTTTCTTATTTCAGTATCAGACACTCAAAAATGCACGCTCAAAAATATTTTGTAAATCACCTGGTCACTGTTCTGGTGTCACAACTTGGGTATCTCAGATGTCTTCTCAGCTCTTCCTTCCCCCAACTGAAAGCCCTATAAAGCCCACTCCCTGAGGAACTCAGGTGGCCTCTTCTAAGCCAGCCCTGACAGCTCATGGTTTTCCTGAATGAAAGCTTTCATCTTTGCCTCAGGGAAAAAAAAAAATGACAATATACACATATGGGTTTAAGCTGATGAAAGAATGGAAGGAAGGAAGGAAGGAAGGAAGGAAGGAAGGAAGGAAGGAAGGAAAGAAGGAAGGAAGGAAGGACCAAAGAAAGAAAGAAAAAAAGACTGAGAACTGCTGGAGCTAACCTCCTGTAGAAGTTAAATTTAAAGGCTAATTATGACTTCTCTGTTGGTAGCAAGTTTCCAGGACAGCCTTTGGGCTCCATCGCCTGATGCAGCAATACACTGGTGAGCCAGTATCTTAGGCTGGGGCCTTGTTGCAGGCAGACTGCACAAAATGCTCAGCTTCACAATCACCCTGGACTCCATAGTTCACCTCCTCCTTCCACCTCCTCTCTCCTTCCTGATCTCTTCCTCCACAAGTCTAGCTAGGGAGGGCTGGCGGACATAGCTGAGCAGTTAAAGGCACTTACTTGCAAAGCCTGACGGCCCAGGTTTGATTTCCCAGTACTCAGGTAAAGTCAGATGCAGAGTGGAGCATGAATCTGGAGTTCATTTGCAGTGGCGGGAGGCCTTATCTTGCACACGCTCTCTCCAAATAAATAAAAAGAAACAAACCAGTTGTGGTGCACACATTTCATCCCAGCACGTGGGAGGCAGAGGTTGGAGGATTAACGTGAGTTCAAGGTCAGCCTGAAACTACATAGTGAATTCCAGGTCAGCTTGGGCTACACTGAGGTCCAATCGCAAAATGGAATAAAAGGAAAGGAAGGAAGGAAGGAAAAGAAAGAAAAAAGAGACAGAAAAAGAAAGCTGTGTACCCATTCTACAGATGCCATACTAGAGGAACATCTGACTCCCTCCCCTGGGGCAGAACCAACAGAGGCAGAGGTAGGACTTGGACTGGAGTGACAGAAGGGTAACTCTGGAGGCACAAAAAGAGCTGACCAACATTTTGAGGGACCTAAAGTCACATCCCAAGCACTCACTTCACTGAACCCTTAGTCTTCACAAGGCTCCTGTGCCTAGTGCTGAACTGCAGGATACTGTCCTCAAGGAACCTGCAGTCTGGAGAGGAGACAGGTAAGTTCTAGACACTTGCAGCATAGTGGACAGGTATGGAAAGGTAAACAGAGAAATTTGTGCCAGGCATGGTGGAGCATGCCTTTAATCCCAGCACTCGTGAGGCAGAGGTAGGAGGATCGTCGTGAGTTTGAAGCTTCCCTGAGACCACACAGTGAGTTCCAGGTCAGCCTGGGCTAGAGCGAGATCCTACCTGGAAAAATCAAAAGAGAGAGAGAGAGAGAGAGAGAGAGAGAGAGAGAGAATTTCCACCCAGGCTGGGGAAATGAGCCAGCAAAGGCCCCAGAAGAGATGACACTTTAACTGTCTTTAAAATCAAATGGGGGGGAGAGAGTGCTGGAGAGATGGTTTAGTGGTCAAGGCACTTGCCTACAAAGCTAAAGGACCCAGGCTCAATTCCCCAGGACCCACATAAGCCAGAAGCACAAGGGGGCACATGCATCTAGAGTTCATTTGCAGTGGCTGCAGGCCCTGGTCCATTCTCTCTCTCTCTCCTTCTCAAATAAATAAAAATAAAATAAAATGGGTGTTTACTTGCAGAGAATGAGGGAGGAGGAGGAATCAGAGAGGGCCATCTCCCGCCATTAGTCCACCGCCTGGGAGGGGGTGCAAAGAGTAAAACATACATACTGACTGACACTCTCAACAAAAGGCTAAGGAGGTATGGAGGATGGTTTAGCAGATAAGGCGCTTGCCTGCAAAGCCAAAGGACCCAGGTTCAATTCCACAAGTCCCACAGCAGCCAGGGGCACAAGGTGGTGCATGAAGTCTGGTGTGCCCATTCTCATTCTCTCTCCTCCCTTCTCTCTCTCTCTCTCTCTCTCTCTCTCTCTCTCTCTCTCTCTCTCAGATAGATAAATAAAAGCCTAAGGAGACAGGACAATTAAATATGAGTGGCATACTGGATATAGGATCCTTGAACAGAAAAAGAGCATTGGGAAAATGTAAAGAAAATGCGATAAATTATAAACTTCATTAAATGAACTAAATTGGATTAACTAAACCAAAATGCATCATAACATATGTATTCTTTTTTTTTCCCCCTCAGGGAGGGTCTCGCTGTAGTGCAGGCTGACCTGGAATTCACTATGTAGTCTCAGGGTGGCCTTGAACTGACCACATTCTCCTACCTCTGCCTCCTGAGTGCTGGGATGAAACGCATGTGCCACCATGCCCAGCGAGCCTTATGTATTCTTAGATGGCCTTGAATTTACTATATAGCTGAGGATAACCTTGAACTTCTGATCCTTCTGCTGTTGCCAACCAAGTACTGCAATTACAGGAGTACACCACCCGATCCAGTCTAAAACTGTATAGTGAGTTGTGGGTCAGCTTGGGCTAGAATGAGACCCTACCTGGAACGAAATAATAAAAATAAAATAAAATAAAATAAAATATCCTTTTAGGCACAACCTCTGTTGGGATTGGAGGTATGGAGTGAGGGTGGATTGACTAAAACAGATGGAAAGGCTAGAAAAGGCCTAGAATGCCAGACAAGGGAGTTTATTCTGTATTAATGTGTTTTTTTTTATCAACAACTTCCATAATCATAGACTATTAACCATGGTAATTGCCCCCCTCCAACTTTCCCCTTCACAACTCTACTCCCCTCTCCCTGCCAGTCAATTTTTTGTTAGTTTGCTTGCTGTTGTTGTCTAATGACTCCACGCGGGCCTCAGACTCTCTAAGTAGCTAAGGATGGCCTTGATCTCCTGATCCTCCTGTCTCTACCTCCCAAGAGCTGACCTTACAGGTGTGACTTCTCCCTCAACCGCAGTAACAGTGATCAGAGAGCATTTGGAAAAAGCACCACTGGGGTTTAAGATGCTCCATTCAGGCAGTCTAAGGGGGAAAAATAGGAATCTGAAAAGAAACAGGAGAAGGAGCCGGACATGCATGGTGGCGCACACCTTTCATCCCAGCACTCGAGGCAGAGGTAGGAGGGTCACCGTGAGTTCGAGGTCACCCTGAGACTACATAATGCAGTCCAGGTCAGACTGGGCTACAGTGAGATCCTACCACAAACAAAAAAAAAAAAAAAAAAAAAAAAAAAAGAAAAGAAAAGAAAAGAAAAAAAAAAAAAGAAAAGACAAAGACAAAGAAAGTGCTCGCTTCGGCAGCACATATACTAAAATTGGAACTATACAGACAAGATTAGCATTGCCCCTGCACAAGGATGACACGCAAATTCTTGAAGTGTTCCATATTTTTTAACTCCTGACCACCCCCACAATGCATGACCCACATTCCCCATTAATGAGGGTCCCTTTGGAAGAGGGAGGACAGGGAGGAGGATAATGGAGTCACCATTATGAATGTAAAATCAGAATGATATAAATAAAAAATAAATTATAAAAAAAAGAAAAAGAAGAAGAAAGAGAGGGAAGACGGTTGGAGAGAGAGTTTAGCAGTTAAGGTCCTTGCCTGCAAAACCTAAGGACCCATGTTTGACTCCACAGATCCCACTGAAGTTGACACATGCTCAAGGTCACACATGCACACAAGGTGGTGCACACATCTGGTGTTTGATTACAGTGAGTGGAGGCCTGGACACAACAATTCTCTCTCTCTCTCTCGCTCTCTGTCATTGAAAAAAAAGGTCAGTCTGTCGGGCTTGCCTCTAAAGAAAGGCAGGAAGGGAGGGAGGGAAAGGAGACAAGGCCAAGACTTTGGGGAAAGAAATGATGGGGCTGCCCAGCACTCGGGAGGCAGAGGTAGGAGGATTGCCGTGAGTTCGAGGCTACCCTGAGACTACATAGTTAATTCCAGGTCAGCCTGGGCCAGAGTGAGACCCTACCTTGAAAAACCAAAAAAAAAAAAAAAAAAAAAAAAAAAAAAGAAAAGAAAAGAAAGAAATGATGGGGCTGGAGGGATGTCTTAGCAGTTAAGGCACTTGCCTGGAAAGCCAAAAGACCCAGGGTCGCTTCCCCAGGGCCCGCATAAGCCAGATGCACAAGGTGGTGCACGTGTCTGGAGTTCATTTGCAGTGGCTGAAGGCCCTGGCATGCCCATTTTCTCCCTATCTGCTTCCCTTGCTCCCCCTCAAATAAATAAAATTAATTAATTCAAAAATCATTTTCAGAGCTGGAGAAGATTTCTTACCAGTTAAGGCCTTTGCC
This sequence comes from Orientallactaga sibirica, assembly GCA_036365145.1. Classification (NCBI taxonomy): domain Eukaryota; kingdom Metazoa; phylum Chordata; class Mammalia; order Rodentia; family Dipodidae; genus Orientallactaga; species Orientallactaga sibirica. The sequence goes on along the minus strand of JAEOAD010001902.1, from coordinate 69,980 downwards.
TGCAAAGCCAATGGAGCCAAGTTCAATTCCCCAGTACCCACATCAGCCAGATGCACAAGGGGGCACACACATCTGGAGTTCACTTGCAGTGGCTGGAGGCCCTGCCACACCCATTCTCTCTCTCTCTTCCTCTGCCTCTCTCTCAAACAAATAAATATTTTTCAAAGAAAACATCATGGAACAAAACTGAGGAGACATGTTCAAGCAAAACTGGGGAGGCAGAACTGAGCATTCACATGGCCCAATGGATGAGGGCATGTGAGTGCTTCCATTTAGAGGTGAGGCAAATGTGGGGTATTCCCAAAGGGCAGGAGAAAGAGCTCCTTGGACTTGACCTCCTATCCTCCTGGGTCTGGTTAGAGCCTCCTCACCATTAACACATAGTTGACAGACTTCACAGAGGAAAGCAAGAACTACAGGCATCCAGAGAGGGTGAAGGTATGCAGCTGTCACCTGGCAGCTGGGATGTGGGGCAGTGGTGGTGAAGGGTTAAAAGCCTTCTCTGAAGACTAGAGGGAACTAAAGAGTTAGGCCAGGCGTGGTGGTGCATGCCTTTAATCCCAGCACTGGGGAGGAAGAGGTAGGAGGGTCACCATGAGTTCAAGGCCACCCAGAGACTACATAGTTAATTCCAGGTCAGCCTGGGCCAGAGTGAGACCCTACCTTGAAACACCAAAAAAGAAAAATCAAACAATAAAAAATCCAAAAATTCAGCGGGGCGTGCTGGCGCACGCCTTTAATCCCAGCACTCAGGAGGCAGAGGTAGGAGGATCACCAAGAGTTCAAGGCCACCCTGAGACTACATAGTTAATTCCAGGTCAGCCTGGACCAGAGTGAGACCCCACCTTGCAAAACCAAAAAGAAAAAAAAAAAAAAACTCCGAAGAACGTTTTATCAGGTGGGTTTATTAACAATATAGGCCAAAAATGAGTAAATAACATGGTTCCAAATTAATCATTTTGAAGCATATTGACATTTAATTATAAGCATAGTGGTAAAGTTAAGATTTTATTTATTTATTTATTTTTTTGAGGTAGGGTCTTGCTATAGCCCAGGCTGATTTGCAATTCACCATTTAGTCTCAAACTGGCCTCAAACTCACAGCAATCCTCATACCTCTTTGTGAGTCAAGGTGTACATCACCATGTTCAATGATTTTATTTTATTTTTTTAACGTTGACTGATTAATTGCAAATGTATAACATCGTAAGCCCTGGCTGTCTAGATAGCACTACTCAGTAGAGCTTTCCACAATCATGGTGATATTCCGTATTTACAGTTCCCAGGGATTTTTTGTTTGTTTGTTTTGTTTTTCAAGGAAAGGTCTCCCTCTAGCCCAGCTGACCTGGAATTCATTATGTATTCTCAGGGTGGCCTCAAACTTGCTGCAGTCTTCATACCTCTGCCTGTAGAGTGCAGGGATTAAAGGTGTGTGCCACCATGCCCAGTTCAAGATTTTGTTTTTATAAGTAGATCTAGTTTGATTTTTTAAAAATTATTTTAAATTTATATTTATTGACAACTTCTTTAATTGAAGGCAGTATCCCATGGTAATTCCCTCTCTTCCTCCCTTTCCCCTTTGAAACTTCACTCTCCATCTTATTCCCCTCCCCCTCTCAATCAGTCTCTTTTCAGTTTGATGTCATGATCTTTTCCTCCTATTATAATGGTCTTGTGTAGAGAGGATCAGGAACTGCAAGGTCATGTATATGCAGGCCATTTTGTGTGTGGAGGAGCACGTTGTAAGGAGTCCTACTCTTCCTTTGGCTCTTATATTCTTTCCAACCCCTCTTCTGCAATGGGCCCTTAGCCTAGAAGGTGTGTTTGAGATGTTTCAGGGCTGAGCGCTCCTCTGTCACTTCTCAGCACCATGGTGCCTTCTGAGTCATCCCAAGGTCGCCACCATCTGAAAAGAAAAGCTTCTCTAACCACAAGTGAGAGTAGCATTAATATATGGGTGTGGACATTAAGAGAAGAGCCTACTGGGCATTTAGGTGAGCATTGTCTATACATTTAGTGTAACACCAGCAGACATTACTCCCATAGGGCTCATGACTACCTGTGTCATAGGTTTTTAGTATCAGGGATGTATTCCCTCCCATGGAGTGGGCCTCCAGTTAAGTTAGAGAGGGGTTTGTTCCCCCCCATAAGAGACATGCCACTATTGCACCCATTGGCTCATTTGGCCTGGCTGACTAAATTTAAAGCTTGCAGTGTTCACTGTTGAGTACCTTCACTGGTGTTTTCTCTCTCCCCTTGAACTGCATGCAGGGTAGCTTTTTCCAACTATCTGTCAGCTGGTTCACATGGAGGAGGCTTGTAGCTCAGTTCCAGCAGGTTTTTGCAATAGCTAGAAGTCCTGGCATGCCCATGTTCTCTCTAAATTAAATAAATAAAATGAAATCCTAAAGATACCTTAAAAGGGCTTGAGAGATGGCTTATCAGTTAAGGACCATGTCTGCGAAGCCTAAGGACCCTGTTTTGATTCTCCATGTCCCATGTAATTTAGTTTATGTTCCTGGAATAGATCTTCATGGCTGTCATGGTCTTCATTTACTTCCTGGATAGGAAGTATCGCAGCTTTGGGTATCTGTATCATACGTGGTGTCTGCTTACTCCCACCAATAATTAGACATGTCATCTACTCGCTTTGGGACATTAAAGCTGAGCTACATAATGTCCGGCTCCAGATGCTACCATAAAGAGGATGTTCTCCCCTGCAGAGGAAGTGCAGGCACAGATAAATTGGTTGCTGGGACTTAGTCCATTCCAGAGACTTCTTCATTATCACCCAGCATATTCTTCACAGTTCCATGGATCAAGTGCAGGCACAGACGAATTTGTAGGTGGCACCCAGTCCATGGCAGAGACTTCTTCATTACCATCCAGCGCATTCTTCACAGTTCAATGGTTCCTGCACTACATCTTCATCCATACTTGGCATGTGGCTCACAGTAGCATGATTGTCATGAGATGGATACTGAAGCCACAGGAATCCTCTGCACCTGTGATCCCAGTGAGGAGGAGTCAGGTAGCCTTGTTAGGTTAGTTTAGGGTGACTGGGCCCCGAAAGTAAAAATGCAGAAATGTCCTTAAATCTGCCCTTTCAATCTCCACTTTTCTAGAGATCGGAGAAGGATCTCTCCTCTCCTTATCTCCTGATTGAAGGAGTTCCCGAGACCTATTTTTCCACAAACAACCTGTATCCCTCCTTGATCTAGTTTGATTTTATAAAAGAGTATCAAATATATAAATTCTTTAAGTCTTTATACTGTATTCCTATGTTTTATGAAAAGAACAGGGTATTGAAAATGGAGAAAAATGCTTTGCAAACTGCCTATGAAGTAGCCTTAAAGGGGTTATTCCCTGAGCCTTGGTGGGTGTATTTTAAGTCTACTTTGGTGTTTAGCTCTCAGCAGCTTAGAAAATTTTGCAGAAGAGGGAGGGTGGAAGGATTGTAAGAGCCACTTTGTGGAAGGTGATATCCAGAGGCATTGTCCCCACCACACACAATGAATGACTGTTGTTCTCACAACTCATAACACACAACCCCATGGTGAATACCATCAATACCACTGAGGAAGGCCTCCGTGGAATGGGGGCAGGAAGGAAAGGAAATCATTGTAACAACACATGATGCAATCATACAAAGTCTAGCTAGCAATATATATATGGAGAGAGAGAGAGAGAGAGAGAGAGAGAGAGAGAGAGAGAGAATACAAATCAATTCCTCAAGCTGCCAATAAAACTCTTAATCTGCATTCAGTTTTCTCTCTTTTTTTCCCTAAATTCACTTCAAATCCAGATACCTAGAAAGAGTCTTGGCAGACATGGTGGAAACTGTGGATTATCTTTGCTTTTCAGGACCACGATGGGAAGGAGAAATGAGAGACAATCACTACCACAAAGGGCCATCCATCACCCTGGATCTCAAACCCTGTTCACTACCAGCTTTCTTGTCAACACCTTTTCATTCATGTTATTTTTCTTTCTTTTCTTTTTCTTTTCAAAGGTAGGGTCTCACTGTAGCTCAGGCTGACCTGGAATTTACTATGTAGTCTCAGGATGGCCTCGAACTCATGGCAATGCTCCTACCTCTGCCTCCCAAGTGCTGGGATTAAAGGCATGTGCCACCATTTCCGGACATTCATTTCCTTTTTAAAGAAATACTGGGACTATTATTATTTTTCCTAAAATAAAGATTTGAGTACATTGTAAGAATCATGAAATCTGTCACTTTATTATTAACACAGTGCTATTAGTATAAATGATAGGAAACGTGATTTATTTTTCAGGCTTGTACCCTAATGGTAGGATAATTTAATAGTGGATTATTCTGACTTTAAATGATCTCTTTTAGATCAACAGGGTTATAGTCAAAGTAGGATTTTAGTAAAAGAAATACTTTCTGGAACTAATATGTAGGCATGGGATGGGATGCAATAGAACCACGTGTGTTCTCTTGAGTATGCGAAGTTATTACTGGTAATACACACAGAAATTTTTGATTTGTTATCACTGTTATTGGTGCTGTGATTAAAAATGTTGATTAAAAATAAATCGTGTGGGCTGGAGAGATTGTTCAGTGGTTAAGGTTCTTGCCTGTGAAGCCTTAGGGTCCAGGTTTCATTCCTTACCTAAGCCAAATTCACAAAGTAGCATGTGCATATGGAGATTGTTTGCAGTGGCTGAAGGCTCTGGTGTGACCATTTGCTCAACAAATCTGCCCCTTTCTCTCTCTCAAATAAAATAAAATAAAATAAAATGAATTATAAATCATGTAAGATATAAATTTTTTAAATCGCACATTTTGAAAATAATACTTACAAGTAGGGAACTCATGGCAAGTAGGTAGTATGTCAGGGTCCTCCACTCAAGAAAACTAGAGTATTTATTACTAACTTTAGGGAACTGATACTGAAAATACAGATCCTACCATTCCAATTGACCATTATTTCAGCAAACTGGTAAATGTCTATGTGAGCTCATTTCTAAGAAAAGCTTCTCAGGGGCCTCTGCACTGTAGATTGGTGGGTTTCCTATCTGTGAAGTGCAAGCTAAAAGGTAGCAAAATATGGAATATTCTATATTTATTTCCTAGTAAGGAAAAACAATTATGTTTTCATGAAGTAGGAAAGATTCCAGATGATCCCAGGGTTCCTTTAGGGGAAATATTTAAATATGTTTGTTCCAGGAATTAAGTCAGAATCTTCTTCAGGATGAATTTCCAATTCTTCCTATTATTTGGTATTGATTATGTCTTCACGTCCCTTCAACATAGTCATCACCCCCCTCCCACGTGGTGATCACACCCTATTAGGACAGTGTTCAATATTAATAACTTGAGCAATTGATGTTGCTGACACTACAATGCTTAATGAAACCTCGTGAATTCATCAAGAGAAGGCAATAAAATATGCATCATTACCTTCCATAAATCTATGAAACTTTAGAAAATGCTATGCACCATGCAAAGAGATAAAATAGGACAGGGCAAATATCTAATGGCCTTCCTTACAGCCATTGCAATGGAAGTGGCTAAAAGAAGATCGATAAAAGAATTGATTGATCTTATAAGTAAAATAATTATGATGTGTTGGCTGATTTCATTTGGAAGGGAAGCAGGACCATCATATGTGTTAATATTCACTGCATAGATAGATATAAAGTGCTTCCACATAAAACAAATTTGTGCAGTAGTGCTCAAAGGGACATTGGGTGTCTCAAAACAGTTAGGAGGATCGCTGAGAGTTCAAGACCACCCTGAGACTACATAGTTAATTCCTGGTCAGCCTGGACCAGAGTGAGACCCTACCTTGCAAAACCAAAAAAAAAAAAAAAAAAAAAAAAAAAAATGCAAATCATATGTACAGTGGGCTGCTGTAAGCACAAAGGCTAAAGTGACTACACGTGAGAGAATGTTTGCCAGAGACCTAATACCTGAAAATGATTTTGAGGACTCTCGGGGTGGGCAAGAACAGAATTCTAGGTGGTAGTAGCCAAAGAAGGGAAGAAATTATGCTTTGGGGAAAAGAAGCATTTCGGTGTATCTGAAAAATCATGTATCAGGGAAAGAAAAGCAAGATGTAAGTGTGACAAGAAATCTGAGGCCAGATAATGAAGAGCTTGTATGTGATGGAGAAGCAATCAGGACTTGTTAATAGGGCCTAACATGATTCGATTTAAAGTCTGAATTATAGCAGTGAGTAGTTGGACTGTAGGCAAAGAAAGCACTTAGGAGGCTGTGGTAAAATTCAGGCAAGGATAAGAAATATCTCCACAATAGGAAATTTGAAAAGATATTAAGTAGTAGAATCTGCAGTACCAAGTTATTCCTTGGCTACAGTATAGGAATAAAGGGAATGTTTCTGGAGTATTCAATTTTTTTTGAGGGGGGTAGGCTTGGTTGAACTTAGGAATGCATCATGAAAAGAGTAAGATACAAGAGACAATCCTCAGTGTGTTGAGATGAGTTCATGTTTGGATTTTTTCAGTTTAAGTTCCTATGGGATATCTGGGTAAAACTGTTCAAAACTTATTCATGTATGGAAGGAAAGATAGTGCATTGATGAATGGAGATTATATATATATATATATCTTAGGGAGGCAGTAGGGAGGGGGCCTGGGGAGATGGATTTCCTGTCCTGGGACTGAGCCTCACAGAACAGCAGGAACAGCTACAGGGAGGGGATGTGAGGACATTACCTGTTTGATCACTGTGGGAAAGCTTGCACTGGCCAACTTTTTTGATCATCAGGCCTAGAAGTTGCAAGGACTAGTGTAAGAGAACTGTGAGGGGGTCAGGGCCTGAGGGAGGTCCCCCTTGCTGCCTCCTGCCTTCCCCCTCCCTGCGCCTCTGGCCTCTCTTAATGAAACCTTGTGAGTTCATCAAGAAGAGAAGGCAATAAAATATGCTTCATTCTCTTCCATAAATCTATCAAAGTTCAGAAAATTATATGCACTATGCAAAGAGATAAATAGGACAGGACAAATATCTAATGGCCTTCCTGTTGGGAGCCATTTGATTTTGACTTAACTTCTGTTTGACAATGGGCTAAGATAAGCAGAATGTTTTGCCAAGCAGAGATCAGTTACCTGCTGAGAATATGGAAATTGAGGAGGAAGTGTCCTTTGATCTAAAGGCAAAGATTTAACTGTTTTATGATGCAGTTTTTCTGAGAAATCCTGTATTTACCATTTGGTCCATTTGCATCCTTGTGCTCTTATAAGAAGAACAAAAATGTAAACTAAATAAAGTCAGGGCCTCGGTATTGAGGTATTGACCGACAGCCCTCCCGAGTTCATCTTTTGTCTCTCTTGTCTTTCTTTTTCCTTAATCCTCACTCACCACTCAGGTACTGTTTGAATCTGCCTGGGGGCTCCAGCACCTTCCTTACAGTCATTGCAATGGAAGTGGCTAAAAGAAGATCAATAAAAGAATTGATTGATTTATAAGTAAAATAACTATGATGTGTTGGCCGATTTCATTTGGAAGGGAAGCAGGAGCATCATATGAATCAGCATTCACTGCATAGATAGTTATAAAGTGCTTCCAGGTAGAACAAATTTGTGCAGTAGTGCTCAGAGGGACATTGGGTGTCTCAAAAGACACAGGCAACTTGACCTTTGGCATTTAGGTGGTAAAGCTATTAACCCAATAGAAATAAAATAAGGGTAGATTTGATGAAGGTGATAACTGGAAACAGTTGGCTATAGACATGAAAAGATTTACCTATGGTTTATGAAAAGAAAGTAAATGACAAATAATGCTTAGGTGTTATTTCATGGTGATTGCTGATACCATGAGAACACTTGAGAGAATATGTGGCATGCAAAGGGAAGAGTATTTATCAAATACTGCTCTTTTGAGGTGGCAAGCAGAGGAAAGTACTTTTGGCACACATAAAGATATTGCAAAAACAAACTAAATCGGAAGCTTTATGCAGGTAATCGTTGTCAAATGTGTCTAGGAAAAAATAGATAAAGCTACGTCGTTGTTTAAATTCTCACCAAAATACAGGAACAGGTGGACATCTGTAAAATGTTTTGTGATCACAAGTGAATTAGTTTACCTCAGAAACAGCCACCTCTTTTATGACTTCTATGCAACTCTGAAAAACAATCTCAGGCCTGTGACATTTCATGGACCAATTTTTATTGTAGACTCTGCTCATTTCAACTCGCCTCTGTCTATTGATTGATTAAGTTTCTAGTCCAAGCAGGATAATTACAGGAATTCATGTTTGGATTAGATGATTCAGTGCTTATTTTTCATGGAATATTATTTCAATAGGTTCTGGGCAACATTGTTGCAGTCAAAATTACTGCTTTGGCTGGCAGCCAAACTGCAGTCAACACTCAGTTTGGCAGCCTAATAGAGATGAAGGGGAGTGAGAGAAGGGGTCCAAACCTTGTTTGAAACTTACTGGCATCCTCAGCCCTTCCTTTATTCCAATGTTCTTGTCCTTGTGCTTCAGTGACTCTAAATTAAAAAAATTTCTTTGTAAGCCACCTCACTTTCTCTTTGGAAACTGTTTTTTTTTTTTTTTTTTTTTTTTTAATTAGAAAATGTTGAATAATTGCAATTAAGAAAAATTTTCAAATGTGATTTTTGTAGTTTTTCTTCTAAATCTATATTTTTAACAACAAACAGGAACAAGTGTTGTAACCACTGAGCCAAACTGCAGCCATTTGGAAGAAAAAAACTGCTGTAATCTTTCAGCTTCCTGAGTGTCTGTGATTCTAAGCCTTCCCAGAGACCCTACCACCTGTAGATAAGAATAATGAGTAACTTAAAGATATATAGGACTGAACCCCTCCTTGTGTAGCACATTCCCCAGCTGGGTATCCATTAGAGCAGTCAGCCACAAAATATCATTGATGACATTTATCTGAGGTTCCTCCCTGTGCAGCTGTGTAACTGGACAAGGTCTCTCAGGAGCTTCTTTGTTTTACTAATATATAAGCTGAGACTTTTGCAATAAACTTTGAGCCTTGAAGTATTTTGTCTTGGCTCCATTCTTTGTGTCTGCTTGTCCTCTCATCCAGGAACAGCCTCCCCTCGAGCCCCTGTTGAACCCCGCCGGCCGGGGCAAGTGGCGCCCAGACGTGGGGCTTGAGGTACGAGGACTGACTTGGACGTCGCAAGGAAGGACGGCCGTCTCTTCAGCATTGGATCGCCACCTCGTTGGTGAGTGAAGATCCACAGTGGGTCACTGCAGGAAAGCCCGCCTGTAATACAGACCTGGGTAAGGTAAGAATAGCGACGAATGTCTCGGGACAAGCCATATTTGTTCATAGTTTATGAACCTCAAGGCACAAAGAAAATCGGGTGATCCTTTGGGGACATCCTCCCTTAGGATTTACAGGCCCAGGGTGGGCTGCCTCCCAATGAAGAAATTGTCTCTTTATTGACGGACTTAGGCGAAGTTTCATATGGTTGTCTCGCCATTAAAAAACTAGGCAGAGTTTGTTTCCCCAGTTAGCGAAAAACAAACTCCCTTTCTCCATCAGAGAAAGACTAATAACTACAAGCCCAGGAGGGGCTGCCCCCCCAGTGAGAAGGTAATATTTGCCACTGACGGGTCAGGCGAGAGATAATGTAAAGAAAAAATAAACTGTCCGTTTCTCCATCAGAGAAACGTAACTTAACAAGCCCAGGAGGGGCTGCCCCCCCCCCAGTGAGAAGGTAATATATTTGCCCCACTGACGGGTCAGGCGAGAGATAATGTAAAGAAAAAATAAACTGTCCGTTTCTCCATCAGAGAAACGTAACTTAACAAGCCCGCGGGGGCTAGCCTCCCCACTGAGGAATTAGGAGAGGTGTAATGTAAAGAAAAACAGACTTTTTCCATCTCAAAGAAAAAGACAGATCTCCCTCTCAGACACTGTTTTCTTATTTCATTCTTTGTTTTCGGTTTAAGCCATGGACTTGAATCAAGGCGACAGGGCAACTGAAGTCTCTCGGCCAGGGCTACTCTCTGGCATTGACTGAAGGCCCCGAGCTCATTGTTCAAATCCTGACAGCACGACCGGGTGCTGGCAATAAACCTTCTATCTATTCCTCTTTACAATTTGCAAACTGATCATGCATAGGCCAATAAAAGCCTTTAGGGCAGCTACCGGATTCTTAAACTTGTGGTCAGGCTTATGTTTGGGACCACTGGGAAATCCCCCTGAGCTATTTATGGCCCAGAAATATTGCCCTTTGGTCTTAACGTTTCTAAACTTTCTCTATCGTGAAAACACTAGCCTTCATCAAAATGTGGCTGTTAGCTCGAGCTGTGACAAGCTGGCAGATCTGGCAGAGCTGCTCAAAAACCACAGGCAACAACAAAGACAAAAGCTCACACCTGGGGGCAGGGCTCAGGCTCCTGCAGATTTCTCTTTTCAACATGGGCCAGACGTTAAACAAACATGAGTTGTTTATCCAAGGGCTTAAAGAATCCCTCAAGATGCAGGGGGCTGAAGTTAAAAAGAAAGATTTGGTTAAGTTTTTTCTTCTCTTGAAAATATCTGCCCATGGTTCCCCAAAAAGGCACTATTGACGAGGAACGATGGGGTCACATGGGTAATTGTTTGAAAGATTTTTATCGCATGTTTGGCCCTGAGAAAGTCCCGGTCTAAGCCTTCTCCTATTTGAAATTTAATTAATGACGTCCTTCAGTCTCATTATTATCAACCTGATGTTTCTAAAGTCATACAGGATGGGGAATCCTTCCTCCAAGAAAACCTTCAGGCAAGCCAAAGTTCCTCTGTCAAGATAAAAACTCTCTCAGACCCGCCCAAACATCCCCCTCCTGATGTCCTCGGTTATTGTTCCTATGCCAGAGGACAACAACCCTCCCGTTCCAAAAGAGCCTCCTAAGTCCATTTATCCCGTCCTCTCAGGGCTCTTGGGAGGCCCCTGGGAAATGATTCTTTCTCCCAGGATGAGGAGGCAGAATTGAAAGCTGAGGCAGCCAAAGATCTTAACCCTGACTGGCCTCCTCTATCTGCCTCTGAGACTAACCCACCGCCATACAACCCCAGTAAAAGCCTTCCTTCTGCTTCTGCGCTATGGGTAAATGCCAAAACTTTGGAAATAGTCACTAGGCTTCTACTCAAGAGGGAAATTTCCTTTGAAACCCAACTACAAAAAACTCTTTAAGGACAAAGAGGGAAAAAGCCCACTTTTGAAACAACTTCATGAGCTTCTGGGACTACTAACAAAATTTCAAAATAAAATAAAAACCAAACTATGCCTTTTGTCTCCTAGTAGATATGGACTTCAGGTTAGAACAAGAAAGGGTCAATTAACAACTGTTTTAAGCTCAATTTTAGAGTCTCTATACAGGAGGGACTACTAACAAAATTTCAAAATATGGGTAAATGCCAAATTATTATAAGTAGATATGGACTTCTTAAAAGTATTTACAACTGTTTTAAGTTCACTTTGTCTCTCTATACTTTTCTGGGACTACTAACAAAATTTCAAAATATGGGTAAATGCCAAATTATTATAAGTAGATATAGACTTCTTATAAGTATTACAACTGTTTTAAGCTTATTTTGTCTCTCTATACTTTTCTGGGACTACTAACAAAATTTCAAAATATGGATAAATGCCAAACTATTATAAATAGATATGGACTTCTTATAAGTATTTACAACTGTTTTAAGCTTATTTTGTCTCTCTATGCTTTTTCTGGGACTACTAACAAAAAAAAAAAAAAAAAAAAAAAAAACAAAAAAAAAACAGTTAAAATTATATTTAAATTTAAATATGTGCTTAATACTAAATTTGTTAAAAAATTTTTTAATAATTTCAAATCTACTTTCATAATTTAAATGTGTGTCAAAAGTCAAGTCTGATCTATTCTTTAAAGATATTTCATAAGGCCTTTTTTTTTTTTTTGTAAAAACATTGGTAATAATAAGATAAACTGATTAAAAATAAACTGAAAAAAAAAAAACTTTAAATGTTGGTAACTAATGAAAAAGATTATTACAAAATGGTTACATAATTTGTAAAATAAAAATATGTAACTGTAGATATTAAGTAAACTTAAACAAAAAGTTAAAGATAAAACACTTAACCAGATTACAGATCTTTTAGATACAATAAAGTGATTATTAACCTAGGGCTTACATCAAACTAATAAAAGCATGGCTCTAACTGATAGCAAGTTACTATGGTATTCAATCTGTAAACTTAAAACTTTAGCTTGTTGATATTAATCTGGTCATGATGATGGTTAAAAAAGACTAAATTTAGAGTACCCAATAAAGTTAATTAAGTTCCTATTTGTCAACATTTTAACTATATCTTAAGGTTAAAATTGACTCATTAATATTTAATTCTCTCACATGGTTAATATAACTAATATACAAAAATGCCTAACATCTCCCTCCATTGCCTGTGATAATTGTTTCCTATCCAACTATGTGCTCCTGATAACATAACTGCCTTTGTTATGATTCTGGTAAATGTCACACAACCCTGGGGGTCCCCAAACACTCGTGTGGGGGACTTGACACTTCCTTTGATTCCCTGACTGAGAAACCCAAGCAAACCCAAGACTGAGACTCAAAAAATTCTTCTCAGACCGGTCTGGTAAGTATCTGAGCGCTCTCTCTCTCTCTTTCTCTTTTTTATGCATAGCTTTTCTTGGGCCCTCTGTTTCTGTGTCTATGTTATTGGGCCCTCTATGTTTCTGTCATATTCGTGTGTCTGTGTTATTGGGCCCTCTATGTTTCTGTCATATTCGTGTGTCTGTGTTATTGGGCCCTATATGTTTCTGTCATATTTGTGTGTCTGTATGTTGTTTCCCTATGGACAGACGCTTCTCCCTTGACTTAATAACATGGGACAGTTCCCTTCCCCTCTTTAGGACAAAAATCAAGGACATCGCTCAGAAAAATGGAGTATCTATTTTTGTTCCTCAATGGCTATCAGAGGACACCCTTCCATTCAAATATTAAAAAAAATGTTTTCTGTCCTAGGAACAGACATCCAGACCAGATCCCATACATCGTGACCTGAAAAATTTAATTAACCCCCACCCTTTTTTCACTCCTTTCTTCACAGGTGTTGGCAGCCACAGCTAAAAAGACATTAAGCCCACCGCTGAAGCCTCCCCAATTCTTGTGTGGGGAGGGAATGGAAACTGGGAATTACATCTCAGGTCAATAAATAAGTTACATCTCAGGTCAATTAATGAGTTACATCTCAGGTCAATAAATGGTTTACAAAATTTGTCTGTTATAAAAACCAGAGGCCCCCATGGCTGAGTATCTCTAAAAGGTCCTACAGGTATAAAACTCCCCAAAAGCTATGTTATTGGACTGATTAAAATTTTTCTCAAACTTTTTCTTCACAGATAGATATTGATTAAAAGCTGTCAATCAGGATAGATGCTCTAAAAAATGCTGTTATGTATTAAAAAGGCAGGTTGTCAATCTGGTGGTTCAAAAGCAATTGTTCTGTCATGAGCATTACTCCTTTATCCTACAATGGGACTGCTACTATATGGTAAAAGGTTAAAAATCATATTTGGGGTATTTAAAATCTTAATAATCTTAACATAAATTTACAAGGTTTACAAAAGAAAATATCTGTTATTTCATATAGTCATTTGTCTTTTGGTGATCCTGCTAAGGCTACAAAAGGATTTTTTTGATGCCTTAAGTATCTCCCAAGCAGTTTCTTTCTCAGATTCTCATTCAGCTTAAGCAGGGCGAAATTTACTGCTGGGCAAACATAGATTACAGAGTTAGAGGTCAACACATTCCTTAGCTAGTTAGGCCTGGGTTGAATAAATGTCTGATTCTATAATGACAGTACTGTCATCTGGCTATTAAATGATGTCTTCTAAGTAAAAAAGAAAAAACTTTAACTTGGTTTACAACAGTAATTTAGAGAAATAATAAACTCAAAAATTTCCAGGAGGCTTATTTCAGCAATGCAATTGCAACTTGTTTCAACATACAGAGGTGGCTGTGCCTGAGTCAGGCAAGCAAACAGTGTTACAGAGACTGAATGTAACAGGTTAATTGATTCCTTTTTTTGGTTCTTCAGTATATACCAAAATAAATAATCAGAGATACAGCCCATCTTGGGTCCCAAAGGTGGCCTCAAACAAAATTATAAAAAGTACGCTAAAAGAAAATTATTTTAAGTTTTGTACGTGTCTGCCCCTCCCTTATCCTTTTGTACTTGGGCCCAGGTGGGTCAATCACCTAATGAAATTTACTCTTAGTTGTACCTGGTATATTATCACCAATTGTATTAATTCTAAAAAGGACACAGCTACAGATTACTCCTCCAATGTAGCCTTTATTGTCATGTGTTCTCCTGACTTAATTATGCCAATCAGAAGGACTGAGTCCTGGTACTCCAGCTTCCAGAGCTCAAGTGTTCCAGCAACCTCTGCAGGTCCACTATCACAGACTGGAGCTGGCAAGCTGAGAATCGCAACTGAGGACTTGCCTCCAGCTGAGACCTTCCCCAACAATGAATGTAAACCCTATAGCTGTTATAGCCACTGTAAGCCCTGTAAGCCTTTGTTTACCTTTTAAAACCTATAGTTTCTGTAATACCTAATGTCTGTAAAACTTATAGTTTCTGTAAACCCTATAGCCACTGTAAGCCCTGTAAGCCTTTGTTTACCTTTTAAAACCTATAGTTTCTGTAATACCTAATGTCTGTAAAACTTATAGTTTCTGTAAACCCTATAGCCACTGTAAACCCTGTAGATTTGTTTACCTTTTATAATCATTCTAGGCATGTTGGCCAAGGTTTAATACTCCAAGCCTCCGGGAACCGCATAAGCATTCAGACTTATGCACCCCCTAGGGGGATGGGTACCAATGTGGGTGTGGAAAACACAAGGGAAGGTCTTACTGACCATATCTGAATTCCCTGAGAGAAAACCTGACTTGCATGGAGGTTGGTACCATACATAATAATTATATAGGCCCTGCCTCCCCTCCCCAAAAGGTACCAAGGGCCAAATCTGTGGGCAATAAAAATGACCCACGGGAGGAGCCAGGTCACTTCTCCCCCACTTGGTTAAAGCCCACCGCTTGACTGCGGGCCTCCCCCTGTCTTGTATAAAAGAAGGGAGGAGATGTTGGAGACCACTGAGCCAAACTGCAACCATTTGGAGGAAGAAGCCTCCACTCTTTGTGTTAAGATTTCAGCTTCCTGAGTTCCTGTGAAATTTACCAAGCCTTCCCAAAAAGCCTGCTTTGATAAGAACAAGAATGTAACCTAAAGATGTGTATCTTAAACAAACAGGACTGATGTAAATCTGCCCTGCCTGTAATCTCAACAGACATTCTTGAGGCCTATCACTCAAGAGACCCCCGACCCTCTGGTAGCCATAAAATCCATTAGGCAGTCATAAATCCCATTTGCCTTCTTCCCGCCTCCCCTATAGCCATAAAATCCCATTTGCCCTCTTCCTGCCTCCCTATATATACCTCTGTATGAATAATAATAATAAGCCTTGACTGGTGTGGAAGCAAGGCTTTCTTTTTGTGTCTGCTTGTCCCTCATCCAGGTTAACAGCCTCCCCTCGAGCCCCCTGTTGAACCCTCGCCGGATCAACATGCTGTCTGCAGTCAAAATTACTGCTTTGGCTGGCATTTGTTTTTTATTTTTTGAATGCCAACAAAACTGTCAGTCAACACTCAGTGGATCACACAGTTTCCATGGCAGCCTAATAGAGATGAAGGGGAGTGAGAGAAGGGGTCAGAAACCTTGGTTTGAAACTCTTGGCATCCTCTATGGACCCTTACTCTTTATTCCAATGTTCTTGTCCTTGTGTTTCAGTGACTCTAAATTAAAAAAATTTCTTTGTAAGCCACCTCACTTTCTCTTTGAGGCAACTGTTTTTTTTTTTTTTAATTAGAAAAATGTTGAATATTTATTGCAATTAAGAAAAATTTTCAAATGTGCAGTTTTTTGTAGTTTTTCTTCTAAATCTATATTTTTAACAACTTCATAAATTGCATCAAGAACAAGCAAACAAATTTTGAGACAAATCTCTTTAAACCACTGGCAGTCTCATGGTAAGGTACACAGGGATCTTTACTAAAACAAAACAAAACAAAAAACCCCAGGGAAGCTTTCTGAAAAGGGTAGATGTTTATTTACAATCAAGGACCACACCTTACAGGTTTTTTCCCTTCTTGTAGCCCCATTTTATGCTATTTCCAAGTACAAAACAATGCCTCCATTAACTCATGTCCCTTCTTTCCTGCTCCAAAGCCTTAAAGCCACTTTCTTCAAACTATTAATTGACTGGCCAGACCATCAAAGAACTGTGAAATAATTCCCAGAAGAGCAATTCAAAAGAATCCATTTTCCTATTATACTCTAGGAATTCCTGAAGTTCTTTTGTTATTTTCCTTTCAGCATAAGAAAGCATAATAAATTGTGAGAATTCAAAGAAACCCACCAATAAAGCTGTTGTTTTAGGTTAAATTGGAAGGCATACACTGAGCGTTACATTTCAAAGTGTGTTTATTTCAAACTGTACTTACTTTAAAAAAATGTCTGTATGGATTCTCTTTTTCTTAGCGTACTCTCTGTAGGTTGTTAAAAACCTGGAGCCCTGTGCCTTTGTAGAGACTTGATTATACTTATTTGAAAACACTAAGACTAAAGATATGTTATCCAACAGAACACAAATCACCTCTGTAAAATGTACAATGATGATGAAATAATGAAGCTGAGGACATCCAAAAATGAATTCCTGAGAAGCAGACCTCATCCCACTCTGGAGCAATCTTATACTGAGCAGCTCCATTTGGCAAGGAAAACCGGAAACCGTTTTACATATTGTACTCGTTGGGCTTCGCTACTTTTCTGCCAAACTCCAAAAAGTGGGCTTTCCAAATAGTTATTCTAGTCATCTCAGTATTACTGACTGCTAGGTTGACAGGTCCACTCGTCATAAATGTGTAATGAACTATGGAAGCAGAACCTGGACATGGTTTAGAGATTACATGCCTGACTTTCCTTAATCAGCATATGCCCAATTACTCTTACACTTTGACACCTGTAGATTTCAAGTTTACATACCTAGGATTTGTTCAAAATGAGTGCGCTAAATTTTCTAGGTATAAAATGCAACATCAATTTAATTATAAATTATGCTAAAGGTCTTTCCATCATCCCCCAGACTTCAGATTACTCAAGTGCTTTTCTGTTCAATCTTTTTGCTGAACAGATGAAACAAATTTTTAAGTTTCATTTTGTTATCTCCATCTAAGTCAACTAGTCTCATTTTGTCATCTTACAGATACAGAAACTAAGACCCTGAAAAGTTTAATGAAATCAAACCAGCTATTCTACTATCTTTAACCATTCTGTGAGTTTGACAAACTTACACACATTTATTTACAAGAACTAAACCACCCCATATAAACAGCTGTTAAAAAGCAATGTCTTTTATGAGGTAAATACAACAAATGTTAATGTATACTATTATTATAAAGTATTAGCCCTTTTTGGTTACTATTGATATTATAAGTACAATGTTGGATCTTGTTCGTAAGGATAGTTCATTTATCCCACCAAGGATATTTATCTGATCACTGCACTGAAATCTATTGTGCCAAATAGTATCCTATATTTAATCAATATATTTAATCTAAATTCTTTTACATTTGTTTAGACTTTCCTAAATTAAGAAATATGCACAGAATAGGATATTATCACTATATAAGCAGCGGGCAGCTTTAAAATACAGGATAGGAAGCCTACTTTAGGAGTGATAGAAAAGTGTTCAAAGTAATAAAAACCCCAACAAAAATCAGTAAGCAAAATTGATTAGTGTGTAAACTAAGGTGTACGAGAAAGGATAAGCTTAGAGAATCAGAAGATGTGAGTTAAAGTTTTCACTTCATTCCTTGCTATTTAAATTTGGGAGTAATTCAATAACCCTTTGGATTTCAGTTTTGTCATCTTCTAAGAGCTAACATTTGCACTATTTACCTCATTAGAATGTTGAAGACAGCATACATCAAATTCACGAGAGGGTGTTGTAGATGGAAGAGTACACTACAAATATTACTACTTCATTAGCTGTTAAAATGCAGAACTACAGAAAACTGTAAAGAATTCTATTGGCATGCTCATTAGAAGAAACTCAATTCAAACCATGCACACATTTTCAACTTTCAATGGCAATATTAAAAATTATACAAAGATATACAAAAGAAACTTCCTGGGAGAAAGTACTAAGGGACATACATTTGGGAGACTTGAGACTTTAAAATGAGTCTGAATAATTTACACCATAAAGAGGTATTTAGTCCTTAAGTGGAGAAAGCTGCTACTCACCTAAGAAAAACAAGCATATTGCCAGAGGGGAGCTGAGCAGACGTCTTTGCCGCTTTCTGTGTTTGGTCCTATGAAGGCAGGCCAGCTTCTTCTCAGTGAACCTGAAGCTGTCTGCTACAACCCCATCCTTGCCTGAGGGGAAAATGGAGGAAAATAGATCTGAGCACTAAAGACTACTTTCAGAACTACATAGCTAGAGATAGCTAAGTCATAGACAAGGCTTTTGATATTAAGGACTGAAGAGCTTTACACATTTTAAGAATGCTTCCTAGGCTAAGAAGAGGAAGTCATCTTCCATGATTCTTCCAAAGCTCTTGTTTCCTAAGATTAAAGACCCTCTATGTCAGATGCGTCTTCTGTTTTTGCAAACTCCTGTCTTACCGTGTTGATATTAAAATTTCATAACGAATCCCAGTTGCCCTTTCATGAATACGATTCTATATTTTCTTTTTATTTATTTATTGACTTGAGAGAGGAAGAGAGAGAAAGAGGCAGATAGAGTGAGAGAAAGAGAATGGGCGTGCCAGGGCCTCCAGCCACTGCATATGAATTCCAGATGCATGCACCACCTTGTGCACCTGGTTTATGTGGGTCTGGGGAATTGAACCTGGGTCCTTTGGCTTTGCAGGCAAGAGCCTTCACTGTGAAACCATCTCATCTCTCCAGCTCTATGCATGCATTCTATGTAAAACAACAATCCAAATGAAGGAATATATGTTACTAGAATTAAATAATCAACATTAATACATAGTGATTAATAATAAAACATTCCTCAAATTACATTACAAAGTGCTGTTTGGGGAAGGCATTAATGGAAGTATATTGCTCTGTTTTCTTGGGAACAATGGACACTATGAAAGGGAAATTTATGGGAAGCTACCAATGAGCCCCACCTGGTCAAGTTTTACCCTGTCAACTTTTAATGTCTAGTTCCAAATACAAAAAATATATGTGTATTTTGATCTGGTGTTCATATATCTTTCCTGGAAAGGAAAAGTATAAAAATTGAGGTATATATTGAGGTATATATATTGAAGTATAAGAATTGAGGGTTCATTGTGCTGTGTGCCTTACTAAGTGTGCTATCCTAAACACATCAAGATCACACTGTATGTAATCATTTAAGGAGATATACAACACT
Organism: Orientallactaga sibirica; assembly: GCA_036365145.1. Lineage (NCBI taxonomy): Eukaryota > Metazoa > Chordata > Mammalia > Rodentia > Dipodidae > Orientallactaga > Orientallactaga sibirica. The sequence goes on along the minus strand of JAEOAD010001902.1, from coordinate 50,505 downwards.
CACATGTACACACCAAAACCTAGGCTCCATTTGTTATTATGGATCTTTAAATATAGGTCTAATTATTCCATTCCTACCTATGCATAGGTTCTGCCTTTCGTTGCCTTATGCATGACATTTCTGTGTACTAATGACATTGGAAAACTATTAAAGAACATAGCCTGATGATGATAATCTGTGTTTAGTCAGAGTAATGCACAGAATGGTAAGTTAATCAAAGGTACATGTTGGAGACCACTGAGCCAAACTGCCACCATTTGGAGGAAGAAGCCTCCACTCTTTGTGTTAAGATTTCAGCTTCCTGAGTTCCTGTGAAATTTACCAAGCCTTCCCAAAAAGCCTACTTTGATCTGTAGATAAGAACAAGGTGTAACCTAAAGATGTGTATCTTAACAAACAGGATTGATGTAACTCCGCCCTGCCTGTGATCTCAACACAGACATTCTTGTAAACATCCTTGAGGCCTGTCACTCAAGAGACCCCCCGCCCCTCTCTCAAAACCTCTGGTAGCCATAAAATCCATTTGGCAGCCATAAATCCCATTTGCCTTCTTCCTGCCTCCCCTATATATACCTCTGTATGAATAATAATAAACGAAGCCTTGACTGGTGTGGAAGCAAGGCTTTCTTCTTTGTGTCTGCTTGTCCCTCATCCAGGTAACAGCCTCCCCTCGAGCCTATGTTAAACCCCGCTGGCTGGGGCAAGTGGCGGCCGGGGCAGTACATATTACCATAACTCGATTCTCACACACAGAAATTATCTCAAAAGAAATAGAAGATTAGTGGTGCTTGACTCTAGGCTTGATGTTAAGAGAGAGGGCAAGTTGAGGGGCTAACTTCACTTCCCCATTTAGGGTATGTATACAGACAGAAACCATCACAAAAACAGAATGCTTAATGATTAATCTATCAATATGAAAGTATAGCCATTCTAATTTATATATATTTACTCCCTCAAGCCAAACAAGTTTTGGCATTCATTATATCTCATTAATTAAATGAGTGGAGTAGGATTATAGGTTGTATTTTTCAACTGTCACTCATTTGTATAGCAGTCCATTAATCTGCATTACTTGTATTACACTTTTATTTTTTTCAATTTTTCTTTTTATCTGACTTTCTCATTGAAATCAATATAATTGTTTTTCTATTATTTGAACTTGAAATGGTAAACAAGAACATGATAAGAAATGATTTCATAGTTTCCCAAATATATCCATTTCTATAAACATGTTTGATGTACATTTAAGCTTATGTTACCTAGATTTATTATAATAGTGTCAGTCCAGTAAAACTTCATAATGTGCAAATTAGAACATATAATTTATTTATTTATTCATTCATTCATTTATTTTGGTTTTTCCAGGTAGGGTCTCACACTAGTTCAGCTGACCTGGAATTCACTCTGTAGTCTCAGGGTGGCCTTGAACTCACAGTGATCCTCCTACCTCTGCCTCCTGAGTGCTAGGATTAAAGGCAAGCACCACCATGTCCAGCTAAATTATTTATTTTTTTGAAAAGAAAACAAATGATAGTCATTTCATAGTGATGGTTTATTGTATCTGCTTTGGGTACAATGAAGGCTATTTTAAATGGATAAGTTTCCATTTCTCTTCAAATCACTTATATATGTCAATTCTCTAATTTTCTTTAAAATAATATCTTTATTAATTACCCTGTTAGAGAAATAACTCTATCTTAAACGATGAAGAAGTGTGGCTATAGAGTAGAATACAGCAAACACTACGTGCCAACTAGGTGCACAGCTCTGAGAAAATGATCCTTTTAATGTAGAAAGCAGCTGTTTTCAGTAGACACAAAGAGAATAAGTAATAAGGAAATGCATTCATTAACAACTTCAAGAGTATGATTGAAATTAAAGATTTTTTTAGTATTTATTAAATATGCTTTAAAAACACAAGTGCAAGTAATTGCTTTCTCCCTGAAATTTTTTTTTATCCTGCCCTTCAATCTGTGAAGAAATAGTCCAGAATTAGAGAAACCAAAGCTATGGTGACCAAGGTGATACATGTTTGTAAAGCTACCACTAGGGAGGATGAGGCAGGGAGACTGCCCACAGTTCAGCAAGACCAGTGTGAGCTACATAGCAAGTATCACACCAGCCAAAGAAAGAAGCAACACCTTGTCTCAAAATAAAACAGATAAACTAAAACAACAAAGTGTGCAGAAAGATAGTGGTTTTCTCTAAGTTTTTCTCTGATATAACTTATTCATTATTTTTATCTACAAGACTAACTTCTTGACACAGCTTGGACAGGTTTTATGAACTACTGATTCTATCTCGAATGTCTGAAACAAATATTGGACTAATATGGATGACCAGCCATATCACATTTAGTGCTGTCTTCCAGGTTTTAGGGATTTTTGTTTGTTTGTTTGTTTTGCATATGTATTTTTGAATCAGGCTTCACAGAAATTTGGAGTTCATAAGGAAAAATACATGTTCTGCTACTTAATCCATACCATTATTCAGGAGTAGATAAGACCGTATATAGATGCCTGATGTTTTTTGAATTTCTTCCTCCTACCTCTTTCAAGCTGTTGGAATTTAAGAATTTTATTTTATTTTATTTTATTTATTTATTTTGTTTGTTTGTTTGTTTGTTTTTCGAGGTATGGACTCACTCTGGCCCAGGCTGACCTGGAATTAACTATGTAGTCTCAGGGTGGCTTTGAACTCAAGGCGATCCTCCTACATTTGCCTCCCGAGTGCTGGGATTAAAAGCGAGTGCCACCACGCCCAGCTAAATTTTATTTTTTTATTGAAATAAAACTCAGAGAGTGGTTAGAAAAAAACGCAAAAAAAAAAAAAACAAGAAAAATCTCAATCTCTCTTCATTTTCTCCCTCTGCCTCATTATCTTAACTCTTATATTAAAGGTTGCTTTAAGAAAACTGAGAAGAGGGCCAGGCATGGTGGTGTGCGCCTTTAATCCCAGCAATTGGGAGGCAGAGGTAGGAGGATTGCCATGAGTTTGATGCCACCCTGAGAATGCATAGTGATTTCCAGGTCCGACTTGGAAAAGAAGGTGCTTTCCTGAGGATCGGGTAAAAGAAATCAAAACATTGGAGATGGGCTAGAGTTAAAAGAGACTGGGCTGTGTATTTCCCAAATACTGCCTATGGCAAACCTTTCAAGCTCACTGTGTGGATTCCCAAACCCAACCTGCTAGAGATGAGGGGGACTAGAGAGAAAAGGGGGTTTGGCTGACAAAAATTGTCATGATATGAAAAGTCAGCAAAAACCACTGGGTGGCAGCATGGTGTTCAGCTCTGTAGTGGCTGCCCCTGCCCCTGTAGCTTGGGCTGAGCCCGCCTGTCACCTGTTCTGAGTGGCTGGCAACAAGTGTCACCATGCAAAATACCTCAGTGGGTGGGGGCTTTATGTCACTCAGGCTGGGGAAGGGGTCTGGCTAACTTCAAAGGGCTCCAGCCCAGGCTCCCACTGACCAGGTAAGAGTCAGACACTCAGGGAAGAACCCAATCCCACTCCTCCCCTTCCCAAAAGCAGAGCCAAGCGCAGCTCCTTGAATGCAACTCCCTCTTCCCAGGGCTCTTCCTCCATCACTGTTCACCGCCAAAGCTCTGTCCAGAGGGGCAAGCGAGGGCCCAGCTTTGTGCACCAGGGCAGGACCTTAGGCCTCTACAGGTGTTAGGCTGAGTGACCCTCGGGGTATTTGGGGGATGGGTTGGGTGGGGGGAGGCCCTCTGGAGACAATCAGTAGCTGGGCTCCCTGAAGGAGGGGACTGTCCTTCCAGGGAGAGGGCCGCCCTGAGGCTGTTGTGCTCTGAGGGAGGGAAGGGGAGGGGGCCTGTGGTATGAATTCACATCCTGTGACTGCGCCTCACCCAGAACAGCAGGAAAGGCAAGGGGATGATGCGAGGATGTTACCTGTTTGATCACAGGTGGAAAGCTGGCACTGGCCAACTTTTGGGATCATCAGGCCTATAAGTTGCAGGATTAGTGGAAAAGGACTGGGAGGGGGCCAGGGCCAGAGCGCGCTCGCCCATGAAGCCTCCTCCCACCGCCCCCCGCCCACTCCCGTGGCCTCTCTCCCGAGTGACCACACCTGCTCTCTCCCTCCCCCTCCTCCCTCCTCAGGCACTCTCCGCATGCACGCACAGGGCGGGGGATGCCTCGCCACTCCCACAGGAGAGGCTTGGACTTGCACAGTATCCTCGGGGCTCAGGGCCAAGGGCTCACCTGAGGGCCACATGGTCTCCTCAGCCTGCCAGTCGTTGTAGCCTGCTATGCCCGCCTGGGGCTGTTGCATCTGCTCGGACACAGACTGCCAACCGCCTGTGGCTGGCAGTGCAGGACCATGGCCCTCCTGGGCAGAAACCCGAGCGCCCAGAAGCCCGAGCACAGCACAGACCAAGATGAGCCCAGGTAGGTGATGGCACAGAGGAAGGGCCCGACGCGAGCCCACCGAGGGGCCCCAAAAGAAGGGGTGCTGTGGGCATCGTGGCCATGGCGGCAGCTGTCCCCGCTCGGTCCTCTGTCAGAAGAGACAAGCCGAGAGCACGAGAAATCCAATGCCTGCAGTTGTGTCCACAGCCAGAGTAAAGGCAGGACCAGCTGTGACAAAAACAAGGTAAAGGTCTTTTCCGGGTCCAACTCTGGCTCCAAGAAGAGGCTCAGAGGGAGACAAGGCGGGAAGGGGCTTTTGTCTTTTGACATGTCCCCCCTTAGATTGGAGGACGGTGGAGGGGTTGGGACGGCCATGCCAGGGGAGTTTGAAACCCAGCTTGTGAGGAGGAGGCCGCCTAGCAGGTGTGCATGATGTGAAGGCGGTGGCTTTCTTGCCTCTGTCACTGTGAAGGGCTTGCTGCAGTGAAACTGCCCTGGGACAGGTGAAGAAACCCAAAGTATATCATGAACTCTTCTGTTAAAAGTTGCTTTAAGATAACTAAGAAGAGGGCCAGGCGTGGTGGCACACGCCTTTAAACCCAGCACTCGGGCGCAGACATAGGAGGATGGCCTAGAGTTCGAGGCCACTTTGAGACTGAGGCTGCATAGTAATTTCCAGGTCAGCCTGGGCTAGAGTGAGACCCTACCTCAGAAAAAAAAAAAAAAAAGATAAGAAGAGCTGGAAATGACTCAGTGGTTATAGGCCCTTGCTTATAAAGCCTGTTGGCCTAAGTTTGGTTCCCAATACCCAGGTAAAGCCAAATGCACATAGTGACACATATATCTGAAGTTTATTTGTAGAGCAAGAGACCCTGGAATGCCCTTGCATGCACTCTTTATCTTTCTCTCTACTCACAAATAATTTTTAAAATATTCCAAAACGACAACAAAGAAGGTTTAGAATATTGTAAAATAATGAAGTTCTAGAAATAATTCTGAATTTCATTTATCATTATTTTCCATTAGATTTTACTATGACCAAACCTGGTTTCAGACCTACATTTGTTTTATAGTTGTCAAGTAATTCATAGTAATATATCTTTAAACCAAACCATAAGGAAACATTTAGTTTTAAGCTTTCAGATTTTTTTGTTGTTTTTTTGTTTTTCGAGGTAGGGTCTCACTCTCGTTCAGGCTGACCTGGAATTCACTATGTAGACTCAGGGTGGCCTCTAACTCTCGGCAATCCTCCTACCTCTGCCTCGCAAGTGCTGGAATTAATGGCGTTCGCCACCAAGCCCAGCTAAACTTTCAGATTTAAAAAAATTTTTTTTTGGTATTTTGAGGTAGGGTCTCAGTCTAGCTCAGGCTGACCTGGAATTCACTCTGTACTCTCAGGGTGGCCTCGAACTCATGGCGATCCTCCTACCTCTGCCTCCCAAGTGCTGGGATTAATGGCGTGTGCCACCACGCCCGGCTAAGCTTTCAGATTTTTTAAATGATGGGCGTATATAATGGGTTTGTGATTTGTTACTTCTCAACAATAATTATTATGTTTCATTGTACAGTTTTCCATCAATTTAAGAATGTTTTGAGCACCTGCTGTGAGCAAGGCCTCTTCAAAAAATATGACATATCCACGACATACTCAAGATATTACACTTATTTCCTGTACAATGCATTGTCAGATATTAGCACAGAATCCTGGTTTGAAATCTGTGCAATTAGTTTCCTTTATCTCACGTAACAAAAGGGCCCAGCTTTACTATGACAAGTATTGAATAAAGCACCACCAGTGCCTTGTGGTGGGAACACTTGTACTTTGAACCGTACAGTATGTACTAGCTCCTCTTTGGTAAATACCCTGATTTTCAGGGAAAGATACACTGTAGGCTCAGCAAGGAGTACTTCCTTCCTCATTAATATTTTTCACCCATGTTATCCTATCTGCTGCAGAGAATATATACGTGCAGAAACGAGTGATCCCGAGAACACTCTTCTTAAGAATGCACTGACATCTCTATATTTTTGTTTATGGAAATAACAGACCAATGTATCATCCTCAGTAAACTTACAAAACAGGATAAAAATTATCAGCCTTGGTCCATGACTCCTGAGAGAAAGGTGCACAGGCTATTTTCAAAAGATGTGTGTGATAAGCACTATGCTTCAAAAATGTACTGTCTTCTTTTCGTTCATGGTGTGGGAGGGAGTAGACAGCTCGTAGTGGGAGGACACCCACTGGTTGTCTCCAGTGAGTGGTGTGTGGTTGTGAGGAGAGCTTGGATGTAAATTTCATGCAGTCAGACCTTCAAATGAAGAGATGAAGGCCTCATTGGCACCATTTGGATTCCCACTTGTATCTATTTTGCTGGAAAAAATTTGATTAAATACACCTTCCTTTTGTGTCAGTGTCTTACTCTAGTGTGGGGTGTCCTGGAACTCACTCTGTAGCCCCAGGCTGACCTCAAACTCATGATGATCCTCCTGCCTCAGAGTTTCAAGTGCTGGGAATAAAGGCAGGCACCATAAAACCTGCCTCCTTGTTTTTATTGATTTAATCTTTGTTCTTCAAGACTAAAAGCTAGGACCCCTCTCAAGACTGACTTGGAAATTTTCTGTTCTTTAATAAAATCTTCTCTGGGAGAATACAACTTATTGTTACAAGGTCTAGATATGTTTGGAGAAGGTTAGATTGGAAATTATATAGATTATTGTCGGGAGCCATTTGATCTTGACTTCTGTTTGACAATGGGATAAAGATAAGCAGAATGTTTGGCCAAGCAGAGATCAGTTACCTGCTCAAAATATGGAAATTGAGGAGGAAATGAAGCTAGGAGGCAAAGATTTAGCTGTTTTGTGATGCAGTTTTTCTGAGAACTCCTGTATTTACCATTTGTTCCATTTGCATCCTTGTGCTCTGAGAAGAAGTATAAATACCCTAAACTAAATAAATTTGGGGCCTAAGTATTGACAACCCTCCCAAGTTCATCTTTTGTCTCTCTTGTCTTTCTTTTTCCTTAATCCTCACTCCCCACTCAGGGACTCTTTGAATCTGCCAGTGGGCTCTGGCAGATTATTTAAATGAAGATATTGGACCAATAATGTCTCTTCTAAGAGTATAGGCATCACTTCCCAACTCACTGATGTCTCTGACCTTGGCAGTGTACATTTGGTCAACTACCTAGGGAAGCAGTTTAAAAGCATAGTTTTTGACTGGTGAGATGACTTAGTGGTTAAGGTACTTGCCTACAAAGCCAAAGGTCTGAGGATGTATTCCCTAGTACCCATGGAAGCTGGATGCACAAGGTGCCACGTGCATCCGAAGTTCATTTGCTGCAGCTGAAGACCCTGACATGCCCATTATCTCCCTCTCTCTTCTCTCTCTTTGTCTCTCTCAAATAAATAAATTTAAGAAAAAAATTATTTAAAATAGCTTAGTTTTATAAAGGATGATGCTATTTAATGTACAAAACAATTCCTGGTGGTAGATCACCCAAGAAGCATCAATATTCCTCATTCTGATTCTGTAAACTAGGGTACTGAGTCTAGAGTCTTCCATTATACCTGGAGTGTTTGAGAATATGTACTTATAGCCCCAGTTAAATGACTGTAATGGAAACCATGAGTCATGTACACTAGAAGGTAGAATGAGGCTTTAGTTTTTATGTGGCTACATGTCTATGTATATACTTGTCCAGTCCATACTACCTTTAGGGAGCCAGATTCTCCTGTGGAACACGTTGGAAAACTATGAAATCAAGAAGTGTAACCTTTTCACTTTCTATGAATTTTCAGCTCTGTTTAACGCATCCCTTTGGGTCTTCGAGTGGTGGCTATTGAAGGAGTTCAAACCAAGCTGTATTTGGCGGTGAAGAGAGGGACACTTGTACACCTCGGTAAGTCTGTGTGCATGCTTTCACTATCCTGTTTTTCATCTGCTATGAAATAAAATGTGCTGTCTGTGTTTTCAGCTCAGATTTTGGGGAAGAGATGAATCATGATTTGTATGGAAATAGATTGGTTTGGAAAGGCAAGATTAATTAATCATTTGAATTTAACATGTCTAATATAAAATTGAAAATTCACTGAAAAGTTTTCATACAGTGCCATTGGGTTATACATACCATAAAATGGTCTTCTGGCTTTGTGATTGTAGGAAACAAAGCTATTTCTTAACTATATAAAGGAATATATGCCACCTTTATCCCTAAAAGAACTAATGAGATCTCTCTCTCTCAAATGGGCTCTAAGACACAAAGACCAGTACTAGAAGTGCTTTTAGGTATTGGTTGCTCATCTGTTCATTTAGCACAGTTGCCGTCTGTCTCTACTTACTTTCAATTTTTCAAATTATTTTAATTGTAAAAAATTATGGAACACAGTGTCATAAATCAGTGAGTGTACAGTGTGTAATGATCAAATCAGGGAAATAAACCTTTCCATCTTTATAAAGACTTTGTAAATAATTTTTGATTAATACAACTATTTCTCATGTACTTTGTGCTATTTCAGTACATTTATACAATATCCATTAATTGTATCAGGATAATTAATATTTCTTGTCTTTAAGACCATTTTCTGGAGCTTTCAAGCTCCTATTAATTCATGATGTATCCACACTACCTGTTTTTCAAGAACAAGTTAACCTATTTCTTCATAAAAACTCCTAGGAACGTTTTCTTCTTCTTTTTTTTTTTTTCGAGGTAGGGTTTCACTCTGGTCCAGGCTGACCTGGAATTAACTATGTAGTCTCAGGGTGGCCTCGAACTCACAGCGATCCTCCTACCTCTGCCTCCCGAGTGCTGAAAAACTCCTAGGAACGTTTTATCAGGTGGATTTATTAAAAATATAGGCCACAAATGAGGAAATAACATGGGGCCAAATTAATCATTTTTAAGCATATTAACATTTAATTATAAGCAAAGTGGTAAAGTTAAGATTTTATTCATTTATGTTTTTGAGGTAGGGTCTTGCTATAGCCCAGGCTGACATGAAATTCACCATTAGTCTCAAACTGGCCTCAAACTCACAGCAATCCTCCTACCTCTTTGTGAGTAAAGGTGTACACCACCATGTTCAATGATTTTATTTTATTTTTAAAATTTTGTCTGATTAATTGCAAATGTATAACATTGTAAGGCCTGGCTGCTAGATAGCACTGCTCAGTAGAGATTTCCACAATCCTGATGATATTCCATATTTACAGTTCCCAGGGATTTTTGGTTTGTTTGTTTTGTTTTTCAAGGTAAGGCCTCCCTCTAGCCCAGCCTGACCTGGAATTCATTATGTATTTTCAGAGTGGTCTCAAACTTGTTGTAATCTTCATACCTCTTCCTGTAGAGTGCAGGGATTAAAGGTGTGTGCCCCTATGCCCAGTTCAAGATTTTGTTTTTATAAGTAAATCTAGTTTGATTTTATAAAAGACTATCAAATATATAAATTCTTTAAGTGTTTATACTGTATTCCTATGTTTTATGAAAAGAACAGGATATTGAAAATGGAGAAAATTGTTTTGTAAACTGCCTATGAAGTAGCCTTAAAGGGGTTACTCCCTGAGCCTTGGTGGGGGTATTTTAAGTCTACTTTAGTGTTTATCTTTCAGTGGCTTAGAAAATTTTGCAGAAGAGGGAGGGTGGAAAGATTGTAAGAGCCACTTTGTGCAAGGTATTATCCATAGGCGTTGTCCCCACCACAAACAGTGAATGACTGCTGTTCTCACAACTCATAACACACAACCCCATGGTGAATACCAGAAATACCACTGAGGAAGGCCTCAGTGGAATGGGGGCAGGGAGGAAAGGAAATCATGGTACCAACACATGATGAAACCAAAGTCTAGATTGTAATATATATGGAGAGAAAGAGAGAGAGAGAGAGAGTGAGAATAGAAATCAATTCCTCAAGCTGCCAATAAAAGTCTTAATCTGCAATCAATGTTTCTCTCTCTTTTTCTTTAAATTCACTTCAAAGCCAGATACCTAGAAAGAGTCTTGGAAGACATGGTGGAAAGTGTGGAGTATCTTTGCTTTTCAGGGCCAAGATGGGAAGGAGAAATGAGAGACAATCACTACCACAAAGGGCCATCCATCACCCTGTATCTCAAACCCTGTTCACTGCCAGAATTTTTGTCAATACCATTTCATTCAGGTCATTTCTTTCTTTTTTGTTTTTTTTTTTCCCAAGGTAGGGTCTCACTGTAACCCTGGCTGACCTGGATTTCACTATGTAATCTCAGGGTGGCCTCAAACTCATTGTAATCCTCCTACCTCTGCTTCCCAAGTGGTGGAATTAAAGGCATGTGCCACCACTCCCGGCCATTCATTTCCTTTTTAAAGAAATACTGGGATTATTATTATTTTTCCTAAAAGAAATATTTGAATACATTTTAAGAATTGTGAAATTGGTCACTTAATTATTAACACAGTGCTATTAGTATAAATGATAGGAATCATTTATTTTTCAGACTTGTACCTTAATGGTAGGATAATTTAATAGTGGATGATTCTGACTTTAAATGTCTTTTAGATAAACAGGGTTATAGTCATAGTAGGATTTTAGTAAAAGAAATACTTTCTGGAACTAATATGTAGACATGGGATGGGATGCAATAAAACCACGTGTGTCCTCTTGAGTATGCGAAGTAATTACTGGTAATACACACAGAAATTTTGTGATTTGTTATCACTGTTATTGGTGCTGTGATAAAAAAAAGTTGATTAAAAATAAATTGTGTGGGCTGGAGAGATTGTTCCGTGATTAAGGTGCTTGCCTGTGAAGCCTAAGGGTTCAGGTTTCATTCCTCACATTTGCCAAATTCACAAAGTGGCACATGCATTTGGAGTTTGTTTGTAGTGGCTGAAGGCTCTGGTGTGCCCAATCTCTCTACATATCTGCTCCCCTCTCTCTCTCAAATAAAATAAAATAAATAAAATACAACAAAATATTAATCATGCAAGATATAATTTTTTAAATCTCACACTTTGGGGATGGAGAGATGGCTTAGCGGTGAAGTGCTTGCTTGTGAAGCCTAAGGACCTTGGTTCAAGGCTCAATTCCCCCGTTCCCACATAAGCCAGATATACAAGGTGGCACTGAAATACCCAGGCAGAGTAGCACCATGACAGGCCTCAGTCCCTCTCTAGTCCACAGGGGCGAGTTCCCAGAATCAAGGGAAGAACAAGCAGTACCAGGAAAACCATAAACTTGCTGTGTGATCATGACTCTTTTTTTTTTTTTTTTTGGTTTTTTTCCAAGGTAGGGTTTCACTCTAGTCCAGGCTGACCTGGAATTAACTATGAATGTCTCAGGGTGGCCTCGAACTCTTGGCAATCCTCCTACCTCTGCCTCCCGAGTGCTGGGATTAAAATTCCCGCCACCATGCCCGCGAAAATGACAAGACTCAATGGTCATGCTCTTATGTCCTGGGCTGGATGGCCCAATAAGATCCACCGTCTCAGAGTTTTGTAAATGTCAGCCAATCAAATGAATGTAACAACACGTACCAACCTGTCCAAATGTAACCACCGCTTGCTGAGCCAATTAAGTTTGAAATTCCCCTAGACCTAGCCTGCCAAAATCCTAAGACCAATCAAGAACCCCCAAGTACAGTTAATGTTCAAATTAGCCAGTCATGTAGTTGCATAGGTGATAGTCCTCTCCCCCTTGCTCAAACCTCAATAAAAAGCCCGCTTTTCTGCTTCTCCTGTCTCTTCCAGGGATCCACTGCGTTGGTGAAGGCAAGAGACCTAGCTTAAGCCTGAGTAAAGCTCTTTGCATATGTGTTTGGTCTTCCTTGGTGGTCACTGGGGGCACTGTGAACTGGGCATTACAGCACATGCATCTGGAGTTTGTTGGTACGCGTTGTTACATTCATTCATTCAAAACAAAAAAAATAAAAAAAATTATGGAATACAGTGTCATAATTCAGTGAGTGTACAGTGTGTAATGATCAAATTAGCTTTGTAAATAATTTTTTTATTAATATAACCATTCCTCGTGTACTTCATGCTCTTTCAGTACACTTATACAATATTCACTAATTGTATTGAAAGGATGGAAAAAGCTATAAATGCACCAAATTCCAGACCCAACTCTCTGCCAACAAATAGGTAAAAGGTCACCCTTCTTGCTGGTTCAGGGCCTGCTTCCTGCATGAACCTAAGTAAAAAGAACAGGCTTTGAGTACGTGACTCTGGCCTAGTGAGATAATGGGAAATGAGCTAACTAACTGCTTATCTGGCTTCTGTGAACTGCTTGCGCCATAAAAGGAAAGATTACACACAGAGACCCCTGGTTGAACTTAAGCCCTAGTGACCTAACTTAACAGCAGTTTGTCACCCCCACCCAGGAGCCCGTGCAAATGCGGACCTCTGAGACTATAGGAAGAAGATCATGCTGTGTTACAAGTTAATTGGTCCACAGTGTGCAGGCTAGAACAATTTAAAATGATTGGCCCAAGAACTATAGAGTGTCACGAAAGAATTGGTTAGCATTGCGCGGGCTTCCGATGATGTGAAATGATTGGTTCACAATGCATGGGCTTTTTTATAATCCTATAAAAGCTGTCCTGATTCTGCACTTGGGGCTCCAGTCCTCTACCCCTCCGTGGTGTACGACTGTGGGCCACAGCGCGCTTGGAATAAAAATCCTCTTGCTATTTGCATCAAGACTGTTTCTCGTGAGTGAATTGGGGTGCCGCTTTCCCGAGACAGAGCCCGGGAGTTTATAAAAGACTATCAAATATATAAATTCTCTAAGTGTTTATACTGTATTCCTATGTTTTATGAAAACAACAGGGTATTGAAAATGGAGAAAATTGCTTTGCAAACTGCCTATGAAGTAGCCTTAAAGGGGTTATTCCCTGAGCCTTGGTGGGTGTATTTTAAGTCTACTTTGGTGTTTAGCTCTCAGAAGCTTAGGAAATTTTTCAGAAGAGGGAGGGTGGAAGGATTGTAAGAGCCACTTTGTGGGAGGTGATATCCAGAGACATTGTCCCCACCACACACAATGAATGACTGCTGTTCTCACAACTCATAACACACAACCCCATGGTGAATACCAGCAATACCACTGAGGAAGGCCTCAGTGGAATGGGGGCAGAGAGGAAAGGAAATCATGGTAAGAACACATGATGCAACCATCCAAAGTATCTAGCATATATATGGAGAGAGAGAGAGAGAGAGAGAGAGCATAGAAATGAATTCCTCAAGCTGCCAATAAAACTCTTAATCTGCAATCAGTTTTTCTCTCTTTTATTCCCTAAATTTACTTTAAAGCAAGATACCTAGAAAGAGTCTTGGCAGACATGGTGGAAACTGTGGAGTATCTTTACTTTTCAGGGCCACGATGGGAAGGAGAATTGAGAGACAATCACTACCACAAAGGCCATTCATCACCCTGTATCTCAAATCATGTTCACTGCCAGCATTCTTGTCAACACCATTTCATTCATGTCATATCATTTATTATTATTATTATTATTATTATTATTATTATTATTAATTTTTGGTTTTCCAAGGTAGGGTCTCACTCTAGCTCAGGCTGACCTGGAATTCACTATGTAGTCTCAGGGTGGCCTCTAACTCAAGGCAATCCTCATACCTCTGCCTCCCCAGTGCTGGGATTAAAGGCGTGCGCCACCACACCTGGCTATTCCTTCCTCCCTCTCTCCCTCCCTCCCTCCCTCTCTTTTTCTTTTCTTTCTTCTTCCTTCCTTCCTTCCTTTCTTTCTTTCTTTCTTTCTTTCTTTCTTTCTTTCTTTCTTTCTTTTTCTTTCTTTCTTTCTTTCTTTCTTTCTTTCTTTCTCTCTCTCTCCTCCTCTCCCCTCTTCTTTCTTTCTTCCTTCCTTCCTTCCTTCCTTCCTTTCTTCCTTCCATCCTTCCTTCCCTTCCCTTTCCTCCATGTCCCCTTTGCTCCCTTCTGCTCCCCTCCTATCCCACCTCTCCTTTCCCCTTCCCTTCTCTCCAGTCTGACCTGGACATCAGCTCGTGCTTTCACAGAACTCAACAGTTAATTTCTGCATCTCATTGAGACATTAAAAAAGTATGCTCTTTTCTTAGCCTCAATTCAGTGTCCTCAATAATGACCTCTTAATATCACTCTGCATTGTTATCCAGAGGGCTTGTGGGAGCTGGGCATAGTGATGCAAACCTGTGAACCCAGCACTTGGGAGGTGGAAGCAGGTCAGGAGTTCAAGGCAAGCCTGGCCTGCAAGAGTACCTTTCTCAAAACAAAAGAAAAACAGTGCTGATGGCCAGGCATGGTGATACATGCCTTTAATCCCAGCCCTCAGGAGGCTGAGGTGGGAGGATTGCTGGGGGTTCAAAGCCATCCTGAGACTACATAGTGAATTCCAAGTCAGCCTGGGCTAGGGCTAGAGCGAGACCCTACCTCAAAAAAAAACAACAATAAAAATAAAAAACAATAAAAATAAAAACAAAGCCAGGCTGGTGGCATACGTCTGTAATCCCAGCATTAGGGAGGCAGAGGTAGGAGGATCACCGTGAGTTCAAGGCCACCCTGAGACTACATAGTGAATTCCAGGTCAGCCTGGGCTAGAGTGAAACCCTACCTGACAAAACCAAAAGAATACAAAATAAAGACAAACAAGATATAAACAAGGCCGGGAGATATTTGGTGAAGTGTTTGCCTCACAAGTGTAAGAACTTGAGCTGTGTCCCCAGGACCCATGTGAATGTTTGGTGTGGTTGCTGTATCTGTCCAGATGGAGACAGGAGGAGCCCTGGATCTCACTGGCCTACCAGTCTAGCCTAGTTGGTGAGCTCCAGACCATTAAGAGACCCTGTCACAAAGGCATGGCTAAGACACCTGAGCAGAACTCCTCAGTTCCCTTCTGGCATACAAAAAAAAAAAAAAAAAAAAAGACTTGTGACAATAAATGTTTTTACCACTTTAAAAAATTAAAAAAAAAACAAAACCACACACACAACCCCATGTAGTAGCTTATTACTATCCTTATAGACACAGCCTGGGATCTCCCCAACATGGCCAGGTCTCGGTACTTTAAGCATTACAGTGAATGTTTTCCAGGCAGTAGGGAATTGTTAAAGATGACGTATCTATCATATTTGGATCTAGAAGATCTAGAAGTTTCTATAGCATTTATTAGGGCACTGGGAACTGGGGATGGGGCATAGTTCAGTGGAAAGGACTTGCCTGACACATTCAACACTCTGGACTCCCTGGTACTGCAAAAAAGAATATGTACAGGGCTGAAGAAATGGCTCAGCGGTTCATGTGCTTGCTGCAAAGCCTAACAACCTGTGTTCAATTCCCCAGTACCCATGTAAGCCAGATGCACAAAGTGGCCTAGGCATTTGGAGTTCCTTTGCAGTGACTGAAGGCCCTGGTGCTGCCATTCAGTCTCTCTCTCTCCTTCTCTTTCTCTGTATCTCCTTGCATGCAAATAAATAACAAAATACACTTTTTAGCACAATGTGGTGTCATGCAGTTTTAATTCCAGCACTCAGGAGGCAGAGTCAAGAGGATCATTGTGAGTTCAAGGCCACCCTCAGAGTATATATAGTTTTGGTTTGGTTTTCAAGGTAGAGTCTCACTCTAGCTCAAGATGACCTGGAATTCACTCCATAATCTCAGGGTGGCCTTAAACTTACAATGATCCTCTTACCCCTGCCTCCCAAGTGCTGGGATTAAATGTGTGCTTCACCGTGCTTGGCTAAAATATACATATGTATGTATGTATGTATGTATGTATGTATATATATATAAAATTTTTTGGAGAGAGACACAGAGAGACAGAGAGAGAGAGGAGAGGAAGACAGATAGATGGGCGCACCAGCAGCCTCTCAGCTGCTGCGATCGAAATCCAGATGTGTGCGCCTCCTTGTGGTCAAGTGCGGCATTGCGCCCTTGCCTCACTTTGCATCTGGCTAAACGTGGGACCTGGAAATTGGACCCAGCATTCTTAGGCTTAGCAGGCAGATGCCTTAACCACTAAGCCATCTCTCCAGCCCAGCCCCTTTTTAAAAAACCTACGTGGCACGATAAAATTGGATTGCAAGAAGAAAATTCCAAATGACAAGACCCAATGCAGGCTAAGGTTCCTGTTATGTCTGGACAGGCTTCCAAATTGGGGTCACCATGGATTGGGAGACAGTGGAAGCAGGATGGCCATGAGTTCCATGCCAGTCTGAGACTACCTAGTGAATTCCAGATGAAGCTGAGCTAGAGGGAGAACTTACCATGAAAAAATAAGAGTACTGCTCTCTCTCTCTCTCCCTCAATCTCTCTCCCTATCTCTAGCCCACATTTTACTTTTTTTTTTTTTTTTTTTTTTGAGATAGGTTCTTATGCTAGCTCAGGGAGGAAGGAAGAAAGAAAGGAAGGAAGGAAGCAAGGAAGGGAGGAAGAAGGGAGGGATGAAAGCAGAGAGGGAGGGAGGGAGAGAGAGACATAAAAGAAAGAAAGAGTCTAGAGTCTTCCATTATACCTGGAGTGTTTGAGAATATGTACTTATAGCCCCAGTTAAATGACTGTAATGGAAACCATGAGTCAAGGACACTAGAAGGTAGAATGAGGCTTTAGTTTTTATGTGGCTACATGTCTATGTATATACTTGTCCAGTCCATACTACCTTTAGGGAGCCAGATTCTCCTGTGGAACACGTTGGAAAACTATGAAATCAAGAAGTGTAACCTTTTCACTTTCTATGAATTTTCAGCTCTGTTTAACCTCATCCCTGTGGGTCTTCAGTGGTGGCTATTGAAGGAGTTCAATCCAAGCTGTATACATCTCGGTGAGTCTGTGTGCATGCTTTCACTATCCTGTTTTTCATTTGCTACGAAATAAAATGTGCTGTCTGTGTTTTCCGTTCAGATTTTGATGAGGAGATGAATATTGGTTTGTATGGAAATAGGTTGGTTTGGAAAGGCAAGATGAACTAATTAATCATTTGAAGTTAACATGTGTAATCTAAAATCAAAAATTCACTGAAAAGTTTTCATACAGTGCCATTGGGTTATACATATCATAAAATGGTCTTCTGGCTTTGTGGTTTTAGGAAACAAAGCTATTTCTTACCTATATAAACAAATATTTTCTACCTTTATCCTTAAAAGAACTCGTGAGCTCTCTCTCTCTCTCTCTGTCTCTCAAATCAGCTCTAAGACACAAAGACCAGTAATAGTGCTTTTAAGGATTGGCTGCTCATCTGTTCAGTTAGCACAGTTGACATCTGTCTCTACTTATTTTCAATTTTTCAAATTATTTTAATTGTAAAATTTATGGAATACAGTATCGTAATTCAGTGAGTGTGCAGTGTGTAATGATCAAATCAGGGAAATAAGCATTTCCATCTTTTTAAAGATTTTGTAAAGAATTTTTGATTAATATAAACATTTCTCGTGTACTTTGTGCTATTTCAGTACATTTATACAATATTCACTAATTGTATCAGGATAATTAATAGTTCTTGTCTTTAACACCATTTACTGGAGCTTTCAAGCTCCTATTAATTCATGATGTTTCCACACTACCTTTTTTTAAAGAACAAGTTAACCTATTTCTTCGTAAAAACTCCCAGGAACGTTTTATCAGGTGGATTTATTAACAATATAGGCCACAATTGAGTAAACAACATGGGGTCAAATTAATCATTTTCAAGCATATTGACATTTAATCATAAGCATAGTGGTAAAGTTAAGATTTTATTTATTTATTTATTTTGAGGTAGGGTCTTGCTATAGCCCAGGCTGACTTGAAATTCCCTATTTAGTCTCAAACTGGCCTCAAACTCACACCAATCCTCCTACCTCTTTGTGAGTAAAGGTGTACACCAACACGTAGAATGATTTCATTTTATTTTTTTAATGTTGACTGATTAATTGCAAATGTATAACATTGTAAGGCCTGGCTGTCTATCTAGCACTGTTCAGTACAGCTTTCCACAATCATGGTGATATTCTGTATTTACAGTTCCCAGGGATTTTTTTGTTTGTTTTGTTTTTCAAGGTAAGGTCTCCCTCTAGCCCAGCCTGACCTGGAATTCATTATGTATTCTCAGGGTGGCCTCAAACTTGCTGCAGTCTTCATACCTCTGCCTGTAGTGTGCAGGGATTAAAGGTTTGTGCCACCATGCCCAGTTCAAGATTTGGTTTTTATAAGTAGATTTAGTTTGATTTTATTTTAAAATTATATTAAATTTATTTTTATTGACAACTCCTTTATTTGAGACAGTATCCCATGGTACTTCCCTCTCTTCCCCCCCTTTCCCCTTTGAAACTCCACTCTCTGTTATTTCTCTTCCCCCTCCCAATCAGTCTCTTTTCAGTTTGATGTCATGATCTTTTCCTCCTATTATAATGGCCTTGTGTAGAGAGGACCAGGAACTGCGAAGTCATGGATATCCAGGCCATTTTGTGTTTGGAGAAGCAAGTTGTAAGGAGTCCTACTCTTCATTGGCTCTGATATTCTTTCCAACTCTCTTCTGCAATGGGCTCTTAGCCTAGAAGGTAGGATCTCACTGTAGCTCAGGCTTACCTGGAAGTCACATTCTCTCTCTCTCTCTCTCTGTCTGACTCCTTCTATCTCTCCTATCAATAATAAAAATAATGAAATGAATGATAATAACAATAATAATAATAATAAAAAAAAAAAAAAATATGTCTCTACGGTGGTGCTCACGCCTTTAATCCCAGCAGCACTAGGACGGAGGCAGAGAGTGAGGAGGGTCGTGGCTGTGAGTTCGAGGCCACCCTGAAACGACAGAGTGAATTCCAGCGCAGCCTGGGCTGGAGACAGTCCCTACCAGGAAAACCAAGAAAACCCCAGAAACCAAAGAAATAAATGTAATGTCAACCCTAAGTACAGTGTCATGCAGCCAAAAGCAGGAGGAGGTGTTTAGAGTAAGAAGATATATATATACACATATATATATTATTATGACTATGAATTTATTTTATGTATTATACATTATTCAGAATACATACACATATAAATATATATATTTAAATTTATATATAAACATATATGTAAATATTTGAGTTACTGTATGAATATACATGTAAATTAATGCATATATTGTATATATAAATATATGTTATACATATTTACATATATGACATGTAAAAATATTATTACATGTATTATAGATTATTATACGTGATTTATAGAACATAATATATACATATACAACTATATATAATTATATATAAATATAAAATTTTTATATATATCATAAAAGGATTAGTTTTAAGGCCATATGCAAATTTATATCTATAAATACATATATATATATATATATATATATATATATATATATATATATGTATATATATATATCTGGGGGGGTCTGCGCGGTAGGGACTGGCTGTAACCCGGGCTGACACAGAATTCACTGTGGCATCTCAGGCTGGCCTTGAACTCATAGCCAAGAGCCTTCTAACATGTACTTATTCACAATTGGTATCCAGGAAAAGTGAGAATAAATTCTAATAAGTATCAATCTCAGAATTAAATCCTTCTAATGTCCTAACATACATAGTAAGTGCCAGTGAGCATTCTCTGGATCTCAGTTGCAGGGAGGCTTCTATGTTGTCGACTTTTCACTTGATGACTCCAGGTGACACTGGCCTTGTGTCTTTGGAATTTTCTTTCCCAGGTGATCTTCTGGAAAATTTCTGAAACCAACTCTTAATTTTCTCTATCATGACAAAGGCCTGCATAGCGATCTGTGTCTCTCCTGCAGATATAGCCTCTAGAACTCTGCTCTTTTGTACATTTTGTTTTTCCTCGCCATCACAACAGTGTAAGTTTCCAAAGTCTGCCCCCAACCAGCCGTGTGGCTCTTCTCATCAAGATCTATGTGCAGTGTCTTTGGTGCTGTTTCAGCTGGCAAGCTCGAGTTCACTTTTGATATGGGTTCAGTTATCTTTTCATGAATTTTGTCCAATTTGTACTCGGATCTCATTCCCTCTGTGCAAGGAAAAAAAAAACACAGTCAGCCGCAGTCTGCATTGGTGAATCGGATTCTATGCGAAAGAATGCAGTGGGATTTTATAGGAGAGCCACTGTTGCGGTTGCTGTACCATCCAGCCCCATTTTCTCTCCCCTGGAAAGCTTCTGAAACCAACTCAGAGTTTTCTTGATCATGACAAACGCCTGCATAACATTCTGGGTCTCTCCTGCAGAGATAGAATTCATAGAGTTTTTCTCTAATTTTCAAAGACTATCGAGTCCTTTGCTGAGTGGGACCTAATAGACCTTGGCCAAATGTGTTTCTGAATCACTTGTTGATTCTATTGATTGATTGATTGATTTCTGAGAGACAGAAGAAGTTGGAGCAGGAGAGAGAATGGACTCGCAAGGACCTCAGTCAATACAAATGGACTCCAGATGCATGCGCCACCATGTGCACCTGGCTAAGGTGGGACGTGGGGAATCGAAACGGATTCTTTTGGCATTTGCAAACAAATGCCTTAACCACTAAGCCGTCTCTCCAGCCCTTCTATATTTTATTTATTTCTGTTTTGGTTTTTTTTTAGAGGTAGGGTCTCACTGTAACTCAGGCTGACCTGGAAGTCACATTCTCTCTCTCTCTCTCTGTGTGTGTCTGTCTGACTCTTCCATCTCTCCTATATGAATAATAAAAATAATAAAATGAAGTAATAATAATAATAATAATAATAATAATAAAAATAAAATATATCTATGGTGACGCTCACGCCTTTCATCCCAGCACCACTAGGAGGGAGGCAGAGAGTGAGGAGCATCATGCCTGTGAGTTCAAGGCCACCCTGAGATGACAGAGCGAATTCCACCTCAACCTGGGCTAGAGCCAGTCCTACCAGGAAAACCAAGACAACCCTCAAAAAAACCAAAAAATAAATGTAACATCTACCCTAAGTACATTGTCATGCAGCCAACAGCAGAGGAGGTGTTTAGAGGATGATAGATACGTATGTTTACACACACACACACACACACACACACACACACATATATATATATATATGTATACTATGTATTCATTTTATGTATTATACATTAATCAGAATATATATGAATATATATTTTAAATTTATATATAAACTTATATGTAAATATGTGAGCTCATATACGAATATACATGAAAATTTATACATATATCAAATATATAAGAATATATGTGATATATATTTACATATATTACATGTATAAAATATAATTACATGTATAAAAGATTATTATACGTTATTCATACTACATAATATATACATATACAGCTGTATATAATTATATGTAAATATATGAATATTTATATATATATACATAATAGGATTAGGTTTAAAGCCATATGTAAATTTATATCCATAAATATACATACACAAATATATATACAATTTTTTCGGGGAAGGGTGCCAGGTAGGGACCGGCTGTAGCCCCGGATGACACAAATTCACTGTGGCATCTCTCAGCCTGGCCTTGAACTCACAGCAAGACTCTTCTAACATGTACTTATTCACCATTGGTTTCCAGGAAAAGTGAGAATAACTTCTAAGAAGTATCAATCTCAGAATTAAATCCTTCTCATGTCCTAACATACATACTAAGTGCCAGCGAGCATTCTCTGGATCTCAGTTGAAGGGAGGCTTCTATGATGTCGTCTTTTCACGTGATGACACCAGGTGACACTGGCCTTGTGTCTGTGGAATTTTCTTTCCCAGGAGATCTTCTGGAAAGTTTCTGAAACCAACTGTGAATTTTCTCTATCATGACAAAGGCCTGCATAACCATCTGTGTGTCTCCTGCAGAGATAGAGCACATAGGGTTTTTCTGTCATTTTCAAAGATTATCGAGTCCTCTCCTTAGCAGGACCTAATAGACGTTTGCCAAACGTGTTGTATGTAATTGCTCAGCTTACAACTATTCCTGGCATTTAGGCTATGTAAAGTCAAAGCTTCAGTCTGTTTCGATCGTAATTTATTTGATTCATTGTATAGTTTAGTTTTTCTTTCTTTCTCTCTTGCTTGCTTGCGTCTTTGCTTTCTGTCTTCCTTCCTTTCTTTCTTTTCTTTCTTTCCTTCCTTCCTTCCTTCCTTCCTTCCTTTCTTTTTGTTATTTAGGCTTTGCGATGTTTGGCAAGTGTGTCTGAATGAAGAAATGCATATTGGCCATTTTTGCATAACTTGCCCTTGTTGTGGTCCATCATCACACCTGCATCCACTGTTTGTTCAGGAAGGTTCTCAAGCGCCTCCTTGTGGGGACTCCGTGCCTCAAGGTCCACTTTCCAAGTCTGAGGTTCTCGATTCCTTCTGCCCACTCTTCAGCTTATAAGGCTTATGAGGCAAAAGGAACTTCTGGCCTGGAGAGATGGCTTAGGGGTTCAGGCGCCTGCCTCCTAACCCTCAGAACACTGGTTCCAATCTCCAGCTGTTCCAATCTCCAGGTCCCACGTTTAGCCAGAGGCAAACTGACGCAAGGGCGCAATGCTGCACTTGGCCACAAGGGGGCGGGCACACCTGGATTTCGTTCTCAGCAGCTGAGACTCTGCTCTCGCGCCCGTCTCTGTCTTCCTCCCTCTCTCTTTCTCCCTCTCTCTCTCTCTCTCTGTGTGTGTGTGTGTGTGTGTGTCTCTCCTCTCTCTCTCTGTGTCTCTCTCCAAAAAAATAAGATAAAATAAAAAAAAGTTTAAAAAAAAAGAATTTTCTGTAGATGCATATGGGTTTAAGATGCCCCCATTTTTTTCCTTTGGGGACTTGGGACAGTCCGCCATGTCTGCTGAGTTACCAGAAGCGTGAGCCTCAGGCAGAAAGGGTGCTCAAAACTCCTACCGAATATCTCCAATCCTCTGACAGTTCTGGAGGTCCCAGACAGATGTGAGCAGATGACTCAGGTGCTTGTCGGGAGCCCCGTTTTTCTCCCACGCAGAGAGTCCCTGGAACACCCAGGCCTTCTCCTGGCCCGTCCGGCTCCAGATTCTCTAACCTCTGGTGAACCGTTCCAAAAAAATGCTCAAAATGGCCGCCTGAGTTTGGACTGCTGAGCCAGGGGACAGGTGGTGCGTGGAAGGGTTTTTTGGAAACGGAGCTATATCTTAGATTTCATGCCATCACTCTTAGTTACGAGCCTACCGGAAGGGGGATGTGTGAAAAATGAACAAACAGGTCCCAGAGGGTGTGTTTTCCTACGAATATCCCAGCGTAACTAAGGAGATCGTGGAGGGATCTCGGGCAAGGGCCTCGAGGATTTAGAAGCCGACCTCTAGAGAGCGAGGCCCTGCTTCCAATACTAAGGGAGAGAGATTTAAAAATCTTCCTGGGGCTTTGAGTCCAATTACTTGGACCACTGACTCGCCTGTCACTGTTGTTGATGACGAGAGGGACTCAGCTTTTCTGAAGTGCGCTCGGTTGTCGGTGCAGGACCCTGGAAGGAGAGGCAGAACTCCGTGAGGTCCGAGGAGCAGTGTTCTTTTACTGCCCCCTCACCCAGGCCAGTAGGAACCTGATTCCTAGGCTGAAGGCCAGTCGCATTGTCATTCTCGCTTCTTAAGTTGCTTCTTTTATGACTCTTTTACCCTTTTCATTTCAGAGGAACCCCTTGTAAGTGTCCACCATACGTTAGTACCATCGTGCCCATCTTCACCCCGGCCAGGCGATGGAGGACGCGTCACTGTGGGATGGTGAGCATTCCCCATGTTGCTCTGGTTCCTAACTTTTGGCAGCAGCAGTCCACCAGTGGTGGGATTCAGTGCCTGTCCATGTTGCCCCACGCCCTCTGGATTCTGCACACTCTCTTCTGCACAATCTCCTGAACATTGGTGGCTCTGTTTGATTTTTGCTGGTGCGTGTTTGCTTTTTTAGTTATAGACCCACTCCGTGAGTGCATAAACAGCACGTGCGGGTTCCATGCTCACCCTCGTCCGCCCCCTCCCCCCAAGGGACTCTGCTCCCTGGGGATGCCAGTTACATCTCCATGGCTATTGTGGGTCGTGCATTTGGGGGAGCCGTCAATTATCGGTGCGCGGCCATGTCTCTGTCCCGCCTTGTGGCTCTCACAGTCTTTCAGCCCACACTTGCATGAATCTCTATTTGCTGGCCCAGTTGAGTGTTATGGCTACTTCGCTGATGAGGTCTGGGAGCCGCTGTGTCTCTGGATCTCTGTGACTCTGGACTCCGTGGGAGTCCAGTGTTCTCTGTGCCTATCTCCTTCACCTTTGTGCTGATTGGAGTCTATTCTAATACTCAGAGGTTAGCAGCCTCTAGAACTCTGCTCCCTCATACATTTTGTTTTTCCTCCCCATCTCACCAGTGTAGGTTTCCAAAGTCTGCCCTCAACCAGCCGTGTGGCTCTTATCCTCAAGATCTCTGTACACTGTCTGGGGTGCTCTTTCAGCTGGCACGCTCTTCCTCTCTCTTTTTTTTTTAGGGGGTTCAGGTATCTTTTCTCAGGGTGAATTTTGTCCCAAGTGCTGGGATTTTGCCGGGACCTTTCCTTAAAGTTTGACACCACGCCCAGCTTCCTCGGGGTTTCAGGTCTTTTCATGAATTTTGCCTCTGTGCAAGAAAAAAAAAAAAAAAAAAAAAAAAACACGCAGTCAGCCGCAGTCTGCATTGGCAAATCGGTTTCTATGCCACAGAAGGCCGTGGGATTTTTATAGGAGAGCCACTGTTGCGGTTGCTCTACCATCCGGCCCACTTTGCTCTCACTTGGAAAGCTTCTGAAACCAACTCTGAGTTTTCTTGATCATGACAAAGGCCTGCATAACATTCTGGGTCTCTCCTGCAGAGATAGAGCTCATAGGGTTTTTCTCTAATTTTCAAAGAATATCGAGTCCATTGCTTAGCGGGACCTAATAGACCTTGGCCAAATGTGTTTCGGAATCACTTGTTGATTCTACTGAATGATTGATTGATTCATTGATTGATTTCTGAGAGACAGAAGAAGACGGAGAGGGAGAGAGAATGGACGCCCCAGGGCCCTCAGGCAATACAAATGAACTCCAGATGCATGCTCCACCATGTGCATCCGGCTAAGGTGGGACGTGGGGAATTGAACCTGGTTCTTTTGGCTTCATTCAAGCAAATGCCTTAACCACTAAGCCTTCGCTCCAGCCCTTCTATATTTTATTTATTTATTTTTTGTTTTTGAGGTAGGGTCTCACTGTAGCTCAGGCTGACCTGGAAGTCACATACTCTCTCTCTCTCTCTCTCTCTCTCTCTCTCTGTCTCTAACTACACCTTCTATATCTCCTATAAATAATAAAAATAATAAAATGAAGTAATAATAATAATAATAAAATATATATCTATGGTGGCGCTGATGCCTTTCATCCCAGCAGCACTAGGTGGGAGGCAGAGAGTGAGGAGCATCGTGGTGGCTGTGAGTTCGAGGCCACCCTGAGACGACAGAGAGAAATTCAACCTCAGCCTGGGCTAGAGCCACTCCTACCAGGAAAATGAAGACAACCCCAAAAACCAAATAAATAAATGTAACATCTACCCTAAGTACATTGTCATGCACCAAAAGCAGGAGGAGGTGTTTAGAGGATGATACATACATGATATACACACACACACACACACACACACACACACACACACATATATATATATATATATATATATATGCTGGGTTACCATGAATTCATTTTATATTATATATTACTCAAAATATATATGAATATATATTCAAATTTATATATAAAAACATTATGTAAATATCCCAGTTCATATATGAGCATATACTCATGAAAATTTATACATATATCAAATATACAAAAATATAAAATCCCTGGATATATTTAGGCCTTATATGACATGTATAAAATATAATTACATGTATTATAGATTATTACGAACACCCGAGGTTAGAGAATCTGCTCGTTCCAAAAACGCTCCAAATGGCCGCCTGAGTTTGGACTGCTGAGCCAGGGGACAGGCGGTGAGCGGAAGGGTCTTTTTGGAAATGGAGCGATATCTTACATTTCATGCCATCACTCTTAGTTACGAGCCTACCGGAAGGGGGATGTCTGAAAAATGAACAAACAGGTCACAGAGGGTGTGTTTTCCTAGGAATGGCCCAGCCTAACTAAGGAGATCGTGGAGGGCTGACGGGAAAGGGCCTCGAGGAGTTAGAAGCCGGCCGCTAGAGACCAAGGCCCTGCTTGAAATAGTAAGGTAGAGAGATTTAAAAATCTTCCCGGGGCTCTGAGTCCAATTACTTGGACCACTGTCTCGCCTGTCATTGTTTGATGACGAGAGAGGGACTCAGGTTTTTCTGAAGTGAGCTCGGTGTCGGTGCAGGATCCTGGAAGGAGAGTGAGAACTCCGTGAGGTGCGAGGAACAGTGTTCTTTTACTGCCCGCTCACCCAGAATATATACACATATGAATATATATTTAAATTATATATAAACTTATATGTAAATATAGGAGTTCATATATGAATATACATGGAAATTTATACATATATTAGATATATAAATATATGTTATATATTTACATATGTGACATGTATAAAATATAATTACATGTATTATAGATTTTTATACGTTATTTATAATACATAATACATACATATACTAATATATATAATTATATGTGAATGTGTATAAATTTTTATATATATCTCAATACGATTAGGTTTAAGGCCATATGTAAATGTGTATCCATCAACACAGAAACATACACACACACACACACACACACACACACACACACACACACACATATATATATATATATATATATATATATATATATATACATACATACATACATAATTTTTTTTTTTGGGGTACAAGGTAGCAATGGCTGTAGCCCAGGCTAACACAGAATTCACTGTGGCATCTCAGGCTGGCCTTGGACTTCCAGCCAAACCCTTATAACATGTACTTATTCACAATTGGTTTCCTGGAAAAGTTAGAATAACTTCTAAGAAGTGTCAATCTCAGAATTAAATCCTTCTAATGTCCTAACATACATAGTAAGTGCCAGCGAGCATTCTCTGGATCTCAGTTGAAGGGAGGCTTCTGTGATGTCGACTTTTCATGTGATGACACCAGGTGACTCTGGCCTTGTGTCTGTGTTATTTTCTTTCCCAGGTGATCTGCTGGAAAGTTTCTGAAACCAGCACTGAATTTTCTCTCTATCATGACAAAGGCCTGCATAGCCATCTGTGTGTCTCCTGCAAAGATAGAGCACATAGTGTTTTTTGTAATTTTCAAAGATTATCGAGTCGTCTCCTTAGCAGGACCTAATAGACGTTTGCCAAATGGGTTGTGTGTCATCGCTTCGCTTACAACTATTCCCGGCATTTAGGCTATGTAAAGTCAAAGCTTCAGTCTGTTTCGATCGTAATTCATTTCATTTATTGTATATTTTAGTTTTTCTTTCTTTCTCTGTTGCTTGCTTGCTTGCTTGAGTCTTTGCTGTCTGTCCTTCTTCCTTCCTTTCCTTTCTTCCTTCCTTTCTTTTCCTTCCTTCCTTCTTCCTTCCTTCCTTCCTTCCCCCTTCTTTTTTTCTTTTTGTTATTTTGGCTTTGCGATGTTTTGCAAGTGTGACTGAATGAAGAAATGACATACTGGCGATTTTTCCATACCTTGCCCTTGTTGTGGTCCATCACCACACCTGCATCCACCGTGTTGTCAGGAAGGTTCTCAAGCGCCTCCTTCTGGCGACTCCGTGCCTCAAGGTACACTTTCCAAGTCTGAGGTTCTCGATTCCTTCTGCCCACTCTTCAGCTCATAAGGCTTATAAGGAATTAAAAGGAATTTCTGGGCTGGAGAGAATACTTAGGGGTTAAGGCGCCTGGCTTCTAACCCTAAGAACACTGGTTCGAATCCTGAGTGGGATTTCAGTCTCCAGGTCCCACGTTTAGTCAGATGCAAAGTTACGCAAGGGTGCAATGCCTCACTTGGACACAAGGGGGCGCGCACATCTTGATTTCGTGCACAGCAGCTGAGACACATCCTGCCCGCCCATCTCTGACACTCCACCAGGTCTGCTGGGTTACCAGAAGTGTGAGCCTCAGGTAGAAAAGGCGCTCAAAACTCCTACTGAATATCTTCAAACCTCTGTCAGTTCTGGAGGTCCCAGACAGATGTGAGCAGATGACTCAGGTGCTTGTCGGGAGCCCCGTTTTTCTCCCACGCAGAGAGTCCCTGGAACACCCAGGCCTTCTCCTGGCCCGTCCGGCTCCAGATTCTCTAACCTCTCCTGAACGCGCACGCGGTCACCCGAGGTTAGAGAATCTGCTCGTTCCAAAAAAAAAATATCCAAATGGCCGCCTGAGTTTGGACTGCTGAGCCAGGGGACAGGTGGTGAGCGGAAGGGTCTTTTTGGAAATGGAGCAATATCTTACATTTCATGCCATCACTCTTAGTTATGAGCCTACCAGAAGGGGGATGTCTGAAAAATGAACAAACAGGTCACAGAGGGTGTGTTTTCCTAGGAATGGCCCAGCCTAACTAAGGAGATCGTGGAGGGCTGACGGGAAAGGGCCTCGAGGGGTTAGAAGCTGCCGCCAAAGAGACAAGGCCCTGCTTGAAATACTAAGGTAGAGAGATTTAAAAATCTTCCCGGGGCTCTGAGTCCAATTACTTGGACCACTGTCTCGCCTGTCATTGTTGTTGATGACGAGAGGGACTCAGGTTTTCTGAAGTGAGCTCGGGTGTCGGTGCAGGATCCTGGAAGGAGAGTGAGAACTCCGTGAGGTGCGAGGAACAGTGTTCTTTTACTGCCCACTATCACCCAGAATATATACACATATGAATATATATTTAAATTATATATAAACTTATATGTAAATATTTATGAGTTCATATATGACTATACATGGAAATTTATACATATATTAGATATATAAATATATGTTATATATTTACATATATGACATGTATAAAATATAATTACATGTATTATAGATTTTTATAGCTTTATTTATAATACATAATACATACATATACAACATATATAATTATATGTGAATGTATATAAATTTTTATATATATCTCAATAGGATTAGGTTTAAGGCCATATGTAAATGTGTATCCATCAACACAGAAACATACACACACAAAAAACACACACACACACACACACAGCACACATATATAAATATATATATACATAAATATATATACATACATACATAATACATTTTTGAACTTTGGGGGTACACAGGGTAGCAGTGGCTGTAGCCCGGACTAACACACCATTCACTGTGGCATCTCTGTCTGGCCTTGAACTTCCAGCCAAACCCTTGTAACATGTTCTTATTCACAATTGGTTTCCTGGAAAAGTTAGAATAACTTCTAAGAAGTGTCAATCTCAGAATTAAATCCTTCTAATGTCCTAACATACATAGTAAGTGCCAGCGAGCATTCTCTGGATCTCAGTTTAAGGGAGGCTTCTGTGATATCGACTTTTCATGTGATGACACCAGGTGACTCTGGCCTTGTGTCTGTGTTATTTTCTTTCCCAGGTGATCTGCTGGAAAGTTTCTGAAACCAGCACTGAATTTTCTCTATCATGACAAAGGCCTGCATAGCCATCTGTGTGTCTCCTGCAAAGATAGAGCACATAGGGTTTTTTGTAATTTTCAAAGATTATCGAGTCGTCTCCTTAGCAGGACCTAATAGACGTTTGCCAAATGGGTTGTGTGTCATCGCTTCAGCTTTTCCTATTCCCGGCATTTAGGCTATGTAAAGTCAAAGCTTCAGTCTGTTTCGATCGTAATTCATTTCATTTATTGTATATTTTAGTTTTTCTTTCTTTCTCTGTTGCTTGCTTGCTTGAGTCTTTGGTCTGTCCTTCTTCTTCCTTTCTTTCTTCTTCTTTCTTTCTTTCCTTCTTCCTTCCTTTCCTTCCTTTCCAGCCTTCCTTCTTTTTTTTTTTTTTTTTTTATTTTGGCTTTGCATGTTTTTTTGCAAGTGTGACTGAATGAAGAAATGACATACAACTGATTTTTCCATACCTTGCCCTTGTTGTGGTCCATCACCACACCTGCATCCACTGTGTTGTCAGGAAGGTTCTCAAGCGCCTCCTTCTGGGGACTCCAGGCCTCAAGGTCCACTTTCCAAGTCTGAGGTTCTCGATTCCTTCTGCCCACTCTTCAGCTCATAAGGCTTATAAGGCAAAAAAGGAACTTCTGGGCTGGAGAGAATCTTAGGGGTTAAGGCGCCTGCCTCCTAACCCTCAGAACACTGGTTCCAATCTTCTGTTTCAATCTCCAGGTCCCACCATTTTAGAGGCAAATGCAAAGGGCCACCTGCTGCACTTGATCACAAGGGGGCAATGCATCTGGATTTCGTTCTCAGCAGCTGAGACACTGCTCTAAAACCCATCTCTGTGTTCCTCTTCCTCTTGATTTCTCTCTCTCTCTGTTTCAAAAAAATAAGATAAAATGAAAAGTTTTTTAAAAGCTTTTCTGAGAAATGGGCTTAAGATACCCCATTTCCCGATGACTTAGGACACTCCACCAGGTCTGCAGGGTCACCAGAAGTGTGAGCCTCAGGCAGAAAGGGTGCTCAAAACTCCCACTGAATATCTCAAAACCTCTGTCAGTTCTGGAGGTCCCAGACAGATGTGAGCAGATGACTCAGGTGGTTGTCGGGAGCCCCAGTTTTCTACCACGCAGAGAGTCCCTGGAACACCCAGGCCTTCTCCCTGCTGTCCGTTCGGCTCCAGATTCTGCTAACCTCGGGTGAAAACCCAGTTTAAAAAGAAAATCTGCTTGAAAAAAAAATAAATCAAAATGGCTCAAAATTGCCTGAGTTTGGACTGCTGAGCCAGGGGACAGGTGGTGCCATGAAGGGTCTTTTTGGAAACCCAGCTATATCTTAGATTTCATGCCATCACTCCATTACGAGCCTACCAAAAGGGGGATGTCTGAAAAATGAACAAACAGGTCCCAGAGGGTGTGTTTTCTAGGAATAGCCCTGCACTCCTAAGGAGATCGTGGAGGGCTGATGGAAAAGGGCTTCAGGAGTTAGAAGCCGACCACTAGAGAGCAGGCCCTGCTTCAGATACGAAGGAAGAGAGATTACAAAATCTTCCCGGGGCTTTGAGTCCAATGACTTGGACCACTGACTCGCCTGTCATTGTTTTTTTAATGACGAGAGGGACTCAGATTTTCTGAAGTGCAACCAGCAGCAGGACCCTGGAAGGAGATGCAGAACTCCGTGATGAGCGAGGAGCAGTGTTTTACTGCCACACACACTCACCCAGGAGGAACCTGATTCCAAGGCTGAAGGCCAGTCGCATTGCCATTCTCGACTCTCTAGCTGCTTATTTTTACCACTCTTTTAGACCTTTTTTTCAGAGAGGAACCCCTTGTAAGTGCCCACCAAACGTTGGTACCATCATGCCCGTCTTCAGCCGGCCAGGCGATGGAGGACATATATTCAAACTGGGAAGGTGAGCATTCCCCACGTTGCTCTGGTTCCTAACTTTTGGCAGCAGCAGTCCACCAGTGGTGGGATTCAGTGCCTGTCCATGTTGCCCCACGCCCTCTGGATTCTGCACACTCTCTTCTGCACAATCTCCTGAACATTGGTGGCTCTGTTTGATTTTTCCTGGTGTGTGGTTGCTTTTTAGTTAGAGACCCACTCAGTGAGTGCATAAACAGCATGTGTGGGTTCCATGCTCACCCTCGTCCATTCCCCCCCCCCAGGGACCCAGCTCCCTGGGGATGCCCGTTACATCTCCATGGCTATTGTGGGTCGTGCATTTGGGGTAGCCGTTAATTATCGGGGCGAGGCCATGTCTCTGTCCCGCCTTGTGGCTCTCACAGTCTTTCAGCCCACACTTGCATGAATCTCTATGAGCCGGCCCGGTTGAGTGTTATGGCTACTTCGCTGATGAGGTCTGGGAGCTGCTTTGTCTCTGGATCTCTGTGACTCTGGACTCTGCAGGAGTCCAGTGTTCTCTGTGCCTATCTCCTTCACCTTTGTGCTGCTTGGAGTCTATTCTAATACTCAGTTTAGCAGCCTCTAGAACTCTGGTCCCTCGTACATTTTGTTTTTCCTCCCCATCACACCAGTGTAGGTTTCCAAATTCTGCCCTCAACCAGCCATGTGGCTCTTCTCTCAAGATCTCTGTGCAGTGTCTGCAGGTGCTGTTTCAGCTGGCAAGCTCGACCTCTCTTTTAAGGGGTTCAGGTATCTATTCATGAATTTTGTCAATTTTTCCTCGGATCTCGTTGCCTCTGTGCAAGAAAAAAAAAAAAAAAAAAAAAAAAAAAAAAAACACGCAGTCAGCCGCATTCTGCATTGGCAAATCGGTTTCTGGCACAGAAGGCAGTGGGATTTTATAGGAGAGCCACTGTTGCGGTTGCTGTACCACCCCGCCCCCTTTTCTCTCACCTGGAAAGCTTCTGAAACCAACTCTGAGTTTTCTTGATCATGACAAAGGCCTGTATAACATTCTGGGTCTCTCCTGCAGAGATAGAGCTCATAGAGTTTTTCTCTTATTTTCAAAGAATATCGAGTCCTTTGCTTAGCCGGAACCTAATAGACCTTGGCCAAATGTGTTTCTGAATCACTTGTTGATTCTATTGAATGACTGATTGTTTGATTGATTGTTTTCTGAGAGACAGAAGAAGATGGAGAGGGAGAGAGAATGGAAACGCCAGGGCCCTCAGGCAATACAAACGAACTCCAAATCCATGCTCCATCATGTCTATCTGGCTAAGGTGGGACGTGGGGTATCAAACCTGGTTCTTTTGGCTTCGCAATCAAATGCCTTAACCACTAAGCCTTCACTCCAGCCCTTCTATATTTTATTTATTTATGTTTTGATTTTTAGAGGTAGGGTCTCACTGTAGCTCAGGCTGACGTGGAAGTCACATTCTCTCTCTCTGTCTCTGTCTGACTCCTTCTATCTCTCCATTAATAATGAAAATAATAAAATGACATAATAATAATAATAAAAAAATATATCTATGGTGGCGCTCACGCCTTTCATCCCAGCAGCACTAGGAGGGAGGCAGAGAGTGAGGAGCGTCGTGGATGTGAGTTCGAGGCCACCCTGAGACGACAGAGTGAATTCCAGGTCAGCCTGGGCTAGAGCCAGTCCAACCTGGCACACCAAGGAAACCCCAAAAACCAAAGTAATAAATGTAACGTCTACCCTAAGTCCAGTGTCATGCAATCAAAAGCAGGAGAAGGTGTTTAGAGCATGATATACATATAAACACACACACACACACATATATATATATATATATATATATATTATATATTTATTTTATTTATTTTATGTATTATATTATTTATTCAGAATATATATGAATATATATTTAAATTTATATATTAACTTATAGGTAAATATGTGAGTTCATGTATGAATATACATGGAAATTTATACATATATCACATATATAAAAATATATAAAAATATATGTGATATATATTTACACATATGACATGTATAAAATATAATTACATGTATTATAGATTATTATACGTTATTTATACTACATAACATAT
Organism: Orientallactaga sibirica; assembly: GCA_036365145.1. NCBI lineage: Eukaryota > Metazoa > Chordata > Mammalia > Rodentia > Dipodidae > Orientallactaga > Orientallactaga sibirica. The sequence goes on along the minus strand of JAEOAD010001902.1, from coordinate 16,687 downwards.
ACAACTATATATATAATTATATGTAAATATATATATATATATATATATATATATATATATATATATATATATATATATATATCATAATAGGATTAGGTTTAAGGCCATATGTAAATTTGTATCCATAAGTACATACAGAAATATATATATATATATATATATATTTTGGGGGGAGGGTGCCAGGTAGGGACTGGCTGTAGCCCCGGCTGACACAGAATTCACTGTGGTGTCTCAGGCTGGCCTTGAACTCACAGCCAAAACCCTTCTAACATGTACTTATTCACAATTGGTGTCCAGGAAAAGTGAGAATAACTTCTAAGAAGTATCACTCTCAGAATTAAATCCTTCTAATGTCCTAACATACATACTAAGTGCCAGCGAGCATTCTCTGGATCTCAGTTGAAGGGAGGCTTCTATGATGTCGACTTTTCACGTGATGACACCAGGTGACACTGGCCTTGTGTCTGTGGAATTTTCTTTCCCAGGAGATCTTCTGGAAAGTTTCTGAAACCAACTCTGAATTTTCTCTATCATGACAAAGGCCTGCATAGCCATCTCCGTGTCTCCTGCAGAGATAGAGCACATAGGGTTTTTCTGTCATTTTGAAAGATCATCGAGTCCTCTCCTTAGCAGGACCTAATAGATGTTGGCCAAATGTGTTGTATGTAATCGCTCAGCTTACAACTATTCCCGGCATTTAGGCTATGTAAAGTCAAAGCTTCAGTCTGTTTCGATCATAATTTATTTGATTTATTGTATATTTTAGTTTTTCTTTCTTTCTCTGTTGCTTGCTTGCGTCTCTGCTTTCTGCCTTTCTTCCTTCCTTTCTTTTCTTCCTTCCTTCCTTCCTTTCTTTTTTCTTTTTGTTATTTTGGCTTTGTGATGTTTGGCAAGTGTGACTGAATAAAGAAATGGCATATTGGCCATTTTTGCATACCTTGCCCTTGTTGTGGTCCATCACCACACCTGCACCACTTTGTTGTCAGGAAGGTTCTCACGCGCCTCCTTGTGGGGACTCCGTGCCTCAAGGTCCACTTTCCAAGTCTGAGGTTCTCGATTCCTTCTGCCCACTCTTCATTTCCTAAGGCTTATAAGGCAAAAGGAATTTCTAGGCTGGAGAGATGGCTTAGGGGATAAGGCGCCTGCCTCCTCACCCTAAGAACACTGGTTCCATTCTCCAGCTGTTCCAATCTCCAGGTTCCACGTTTAGCCAGATGCAAAGTGACGCAAGGGCGCAATGTTGCACTTGGTCACAAGGGGGCCCTCACATCTGGATTTCGTTCGCAGCAGCTGAGACACTGCTCGCGTGCCCATCTCTGTGTTCCTCCCTCTCCCTCTCTCTCTCTGTCTCTCTCTGTGTCTCTCGCCAAAAACAATAAGATAAAATAAAAAGTTTTTTAAAAAGCTTTTTCTGAAGATGCATGTTGGCTTAAGGTACCCCCATTTTTTTCCCTTTGGGGACTTAGGACACTCCCCCATGTCTACAGGGTCACCAGAAGTGTGAGCCTCAGGCAGAAAGGGTGCTCAAAACTCCCACTGAATATCTCAAATCCTCTGTCAGTTCTGGAGGTCCCAGACAGATGTCAGCAGATGACTCAGGTGCTTGTCGGGAGCCCCGTTTTTCTACCACGCAGAGAGTCCCTGGAACACCCAGGCCTTCTCCTGGCCCGTCCTGCTACAGATTTTCTAACCTCGGGTGACCGCGACACGTTCACAGGAGGTTAGAGAATCTGCTCGTTCCAAAAAAACGCTCAAAATGGCTGCCTGAGTTTGGACTACCCTAAGTACAGTGTTACTCAGCCAAAAGCAGGAGGAGGTGTTTAGAGCATGATATATATATGTACAGCCATATATAGACCCTACCTTTGAGAACCAAAAAAAAGACCTCTGCCTTTTAAACATAAAACATAGAAAAATTTTAAGTGCTCAAATAAGTAAGTATTTGGGGTAAAGGTATTTTAGCAGTCTTTCTTCGGTTACGGTGAGTGACCACATGCAATTTCCCAGCAAGAAATGCTCACCATGGAAATGAGGACAAACAGGATTTGCTTCTTGGTATGAGAGTTCTCATGCCCACAAGGTGATGATCCAGAACAAGGAACCACTGAAGTTTGAGCGAGCCTCTCATCACTGAATTTCTGTTTTATGTAAATTAATATCAGGTTGCAGAAATATTGTTGTGGACCAGGCTTGAGCTGGGAAGAGGTACTATTTGGGTTCCTTTAATCACTCATCGCCGCCCACCTTAGGTTTTCACCTCAGCCATCTCCCCAGCCCGCTATTACAAAGGGAACGTTCCTAAAACTGTGGGATACCTGAAGACAAAACCAGTGCTGTGAATGTGTCCCATTCACATCTGTCTCTTTTTTTATCACCTTCTTGGTGCAATTGACAACTTGGTAGCAAGAGAAGAACATATCTAGGCTTTCCAATTTTGCAAATGACCAAAAGACACTTATAATGTCTTTAAACTCTTGGAAACAGCAAGGGAGCAGCACTTCCGCCTGCCAGATGGGTTTAGGGTTGGTGCTAAGCGAATGCAGTGTGACATAGTTGACTCGGGTCAATAGCATCAAATTTCCAGTGTCAGACACCTGTGACAGAAGTCTGTCAGCAGAGGATGATGGCAAACTCAGGGTGGAGAAGTCAGTGGTTTCCTGTAAAGGCAAGGGGTCTCAGATAGCGAGTGCCTGGATCGAGAGCAAGTCTCCAATTTGCAAGAGTACTAGAGGAACAACTTTCAACAAAGAACTTTCCCAGATGATCTTCAAGGTAAGATGAGCCCAAGTGACAATTTGTCACGTGTGGTTCCTCCCCTTTAACTTTAGTAGGGAATGATAAGCTCCAAAGAGAGTAACTCATTCATTCTGTTTTAGTTTCCATGCTTCAGTATTACTTAATACTGATCCAGCGTCCATGTCTGTTCTCCGAGAAAAGATGGCTCATAGACAGCGAAGACTCCAGAAAGTCTTTCCCTACAACTCCAAGAGGCCTGGATGCCTTCTGCAGCTCATGCTGACCTGGAATTCATTATGTATTCTCAGGGTGGCCTTGAACTCACAGCAATCCTCCTACCTCTTCTTCCAAGTGCTGGGATTAAAGGTGAGCACCACCATACCTGGCTGGCATCTGAACATTAATTTGTGGTGGAGGTGAGATAGACACCCTAGGCTGATCTTGAACACAATATATAGCAAAGACGACTGCAACTCAGGCCTCGACTTCTCAAATGCTGGAATTCCTTGCCGGTGCATCACATTTGACTCTTGGAGATAAATATGTTTTAATTTTTTAAATTAATTTATTTTGTTTTGTTTTGTTTTTTCAAGGCAGGGTCTCACTGTAGCTCAGGCTGACCTGGAATTCACTCTATATTCTCAGGGTGGACTTGAACTCATGGCAATCCTCCCACCTCTGCCTCCAGAGTGCTGGGATTAAAGGCGTGCGCCACCATGCCTGCAAATTTTTTAATTTATGTAATTAAAAGGAGTGAGAGGGAGAGAGAGTGGGCACCAGGCCCCAACGAGCAGCGAAATGAGAGACGCTCCCTATCTCAAAAAGGTAGACAGTCTTAAAGGAGGAAGATACCCTGCTAAAAATATGACGGTCACTACCCATTAGAGCCAGACCTACCTCCCTAGAAAAAAAAAAACAAGTAACTTGCCCAAGTAGGGTCTTTTCTATTCAGTGATGATCAATACTGGACAGAGATATTTCAAGTAGAGTCACCCTAGGGCTCCTCCATCCCTCCCACCATACATATGTGTCCTCTCTCCCAGCATCCTGCACTCCCAATCTATTTGACTCCATTTTAGTGCAATTCCACACATAAACAGTACCACCATAGTTCCAGCAGGTGGCAGTCAGCACCCCTCCAAGAGACACAGACTTGGTGTGTGTGTGTGTGTGTGTGTGTGTGTGTGTGTGTGTGTGTTTTTTTTGCTCTTGTTTTGACATTTTCTTCTTATTTTAAGGCATCTCATTTTATTTCTATAATTTGCTTACTTCCTTGGGTGTGAATATAGACACATGCACCACGTATTTGTTTAATTATTTGCAAGTAAAGAAACAGAAAACTGAGGTGGAGGTGGAATGGGAACACCGCCCTCTAGCTCAGGATAGACTCAAAATCTCTTGTTTGGTCCATCCCAGGATGACTTGGAACTCACGGGGATCCTCCTAAATTCCTGAGCCCCTCCTGGGTGCTGGGATTAAGGGCGTGTGCCACCACACCCAACTCTGGTTTCCTTTTTTTTTTTAACTTTTATTTATTTCTTTATTTTTATTTCTTTATTTGGTTTTTCGAGGTAGGGTTTCATTCCAGCTCAGGCTGACCTGGAATTCATTATGTAGTCTCAGGGTGGCCTTGAACTACCCACGATCCTCCTACCTTTGCCTCCTGGGTGCTGGGATGGAAGGCATGAGCCACCATGCCTGTCTTTTAAACTCTGATCTCCATTTTTTTTGGTTTTTCAAGGTAGGGTCTCACCACTTTGGGCCATGCTGACCTGGAATTCACTATGGAGTCTCAGGGTGGCCTCGAACTCACAGCAATCCTCCTACCTATGCCTCCCCAGTGCTGGGATTAAAGGCGTGCGCCACCACGCCCTGCTTTTTGATCTCCATTTTTAGCTCTTGGAGTTCCAGGCCAGCTTGGGGCTACAGATAAAGAGAAAATGGGTACAACAGGGCCTCCAGGCACTGCAAATGCACGTGCCGTTTTGTGCACATGGCTCTCTTGTGGGTACTGGGGTATCTAATCTTGCTTGGGAGGCCAGCAACCTTCACCATGGAGCCATCTCTCTAGCCTTCCTTTTTTTTGGTCTTTTGGGTTGTTTTGTTTTGTTTTTGGAGGTGGGATCTCACGCTAGCCCAGACTGACCTGGAATTCACTATGTAGTCTCAGAGTGTATTCTTATTTATTATTGGGGGAGAGGGAAGGAGAGGGAGAATGGGCACAACAGGGCCTCCGGGCACTGCAAATACACTCCAGATGTAGGCGCCATTTTGTGCACGTGGCTCCGTGTGAGTTTTCTGCCTGCTTGTTGAAATGTAGGCCGAGCTGGCCATAGTGATGTCACGTTATGGAGGTTGCTCAGTCCTTGAAAAAACTGCTAGTGTATTGTAATGTTAAATGCTAAAGTGATTTCCTAAAATATGTTCCTAAAATCTAAAATTTCCAAAAAGTATTTATCTTTAAATAAAACTTTACTGTCATTTGTTTTAAGTGTAAAAGTTAACAAATTGGATGTCATTGTTTTAATAAAAGGGGGAGGAAGAGGAAAATAAAATTCAAGAGAAGAAAATACAGATCTATGGAGGTGAGGATCAGGCTCTTGAGTGCATTTCCTTTTTCTTTTCCTTTTTATTTTGAATGCATTTTTCTTTTTCTTTCTTTTTTTTAAATTTCCTTTTTCTTTTTAGAATGCATTTTTTGAGCAGGAACCTTTAGATGCTGAGCCCTCTCTCCAGACAATGGATACATTTTTGGAGTGGCTGGCTATCTTTTTCACCCTTAGAAATATAGGTAGCCTGGTGAACAAGCTGGCTACTCCTCATTTTGCCTGGCTGCATGAAAACATCAAACCCTGTGAGTCTGGGTGGGACAGAAAGGCCAAAGAGAGATTGGATGTGTGTGTGTATCTGCCTGCGGCAATGGCAGCCTGCCCTGGGGCAGTTGTTGGGCTCCGATGAGGCAGGCCATGCTGGTTCAGACATCATGTGGCACTTGTTATTTAGGCCATCCTCCCCGCTGTGCCCCACCCCTAGCAGCAAAAGCGTGACTTCTGCTTTTTTTTGAGTTAAGGTCTCACTCTAGCTCAGGCTGACCTAGACTTCATTATGTAGTCTCAGGGTGGCCTCGAACTCATGGACATCCTCCTACCTCTGCCTCCCAAGTGCTGGGATTAAAGGCCTGCACCACCACACCCGGCTTGACTTCTGCTTTTATTTGAGGGGAGGGCGAGGAGAGAAGAGCGACCCATCCTAGTGATATTTGCCAAATGCTTTCCTGGGACTGGGGTGCCATCTAGAAGTTGCTGTTTGAAACTTGAGACAGTGAAAGTCGGGAAAACCCGCCCTCACCCACACCAGCCACGCTTGTGCAGAGTTCACTCTGTAGCCCCAGAGGGGCCTGGAAATCCTAAGTCAGCATCTGGAGCGAGTGAGCACTGGAGTGAAAGGGCTTCACCACCATGTTAGGCTGCTTTGTGATCTTTATCTAAATTACTATGTGTTCTTAAAAAAAAGATATTTTCTGAATGGTCAACAGAGATAACCTTTAGGATTTTTCATTCTGTCCTCACACCCCCTTCTTACTCTTACTACTACTTTCTTTTATTTTGTTTTCTTTCTCTTTTTCTTCTTTTGGTTTTTGGAAGTAGAGTCTTACTCTAGCCCAGGCTGACCTGGACTTCAGCCTATGTAGTCTCAGACTGGCCTTGAACTCATGGCGACCCTCCTACCTCTGCCTCCCGAGTGCTGCGATTAAAGGCGTGTGCCACCACAGCCAGATTTTTACTTTCTTTTCTTATCTATCATTCATAGTTATTTATTTAAAGAGATGAGAAATGGTAGACCATGGAGAGAGACATACAGAAAGATGATAGATAGATAGATAGATAGATAGATAGATAGATAGATAGATAGATAGATAGATGATAGATAGATGATAAAAAGGAATGGATGAGAATGAACAAATGGTGAGTCTTCTGCCACTGCAAACGAACTCCAGTCTCACGTTTAACCCACTGTTGTGGGTTCCGTGTGTGTGTGTGTGTGTGTGTGTGTGTGTGTGTGTGTGTTCTTCCCTTCTTTTTTAAGTATTTTAAATGTATTTTTATATTTGTTTATTTGAGAGAAAGAGAGAGAGAGAGAGAGAGAGAGAGAGAATGGGCACACCAGGCCTTCAGCCACTGCAAAGAAACTCCAGATGCATGTGCCCCCTTATTCATCTGGCTTACGTATTTCTCCGGGTGAGGGGAGGGCGTTTGGTGTACATGCCAGCCTTCTACTGTCTCCTACGTACTGTTGGTTCTGTAACTGGAGTTGCCCGGTACTCGTCAGAAACCGCTAAGAAAAAAAATGTTTAATTTTACACAGATGACTTGTAGGATTTTCATGTGGGAGAACGAATGCTAGGCTCTCCTGCCACTGCAAAGGGAACAAACTCAAGACACAAGTGCCACGTCATGTACGTGCTTTTACATGGTTAGTGGGGAATTGAACCCCACCTTTAAGTAGCTATGGGATCAACCACCTCTATCTCCCCAGCCCATTCTTTCTCCTCCTCCTCCTTCCTTAAACCGCTGCTGTGATTCTTCTAGTTGCCCTGCAGGTTTTTCTAAGTAAAATAAAACCGACATTTCTTTTTTTTTCTTTTCTTTTCTTTTTTTTTTTTTTTTGGTTTTTGCAAGGTAGGGTCTCAGTCTAGCCCAGGCTGACCTGGAATTAACTATGTAGTCTCAGGGTGGCCTCGAACTCTCGGCGATCCTCCTACCTCTGCCTCCCGAGTGCTGGGATTAAAGGCGTGCGCCACCACGCCCGGCTAAAACCGACATTTCTTAAAAGCGGAGCTTGCTTTGTGATGGACATGGTTTGTTTCTTCTGTCTCTCCTATGGATTTTTAGGTGAACACTCTTAAAGAAACAAGCACTCACAACGTCATGCCCACATGTCAGAATTCTTCACAATACGTTAGGAAGTGAAAAGAAAAAAAATGTCTTTTCCATTCTCTCTCTCTCTTTCTTTCAAGCAGGAGTGTGGGAATGCATAGTGCCACCCGCCACTCCCATCCTGTCACGAGTCTCTTGAGAGAGAGTGTGAGAGAGAGCCTTTACCTCCTACCCTGTCCTGTACCTCACTGATGCTTTGCCTCTGCCTGCGCCGCCCCCGCCGCCCCTTCTTCCCATTCTTCACTGGGCGAGGGGAGGGCGGTTGGGATACATGCTAGCCTTGTCTGTGTCTCCTACATAATTTTCGGTTCCGCACCCACAGTCTGTTGGGACCCCAGACACGATTTCTGTATCCAGCAGGGACTCCCCAGAAACAGCTAAAAAGCAGATATCTTGTGGGGTTTTCAACTGGGAGAATGAATGTGGGGGCATCCCACCACTACAAACAGATGATATTTTCATCTTTTTATATTGTTTTTATTGATGGAAGTGAAAGGATGGCCTGACCCTTCTCAGACCCCAGATGTTAGCAGCCCTGAATACCTCAGATTCCAGGCCCGCCCTGCCAGTAAAATGGGAACTCGCCCTGCTGCCAGCAAGTGGGTAAAAGGTCACATTCCTTGCTGTTTCAGAGCCCAATATAGAATTGGGAAAAAGAATATAGGCTAGGCTCATAGATACGTGACCCTAGCCGAATAAATACTAGGAAATAGGATGAATAACTGCTTATTTGGCTTCTGTAGATAGCTGCTTGCGACATAAGGGAAAAAGAATGCTCAGGGGAACGCCCAGCCCGACCTGACCGGCTCTGACCACAATTTGTCACCCCACCCTTAAGGCTACAGACCTCTGAGGTGGGGAAGAGGAACCTTAATGTGTTACAATATGATTGGTCCACAAAGCGCGGGCTTAGGCAATTTAAAATGACTGGTCTACAGTGCGCGGGCTTGGACAATTTGAAATAATTGGTCTAAAAAGCTGTGGTGTGTTACAAATGGGTTGGTCAGCACTGCGCGGGCTTCTGATGTTTTGAAATGATTGGTTCACAATGCTTGGGCTTTGTGGTAAACCCTATAAAAACTGCCTTAACCCTGCATTCGGGGTCCCCACAATCCTCTTCACCCGTGTGGTGTATGACTGTGGGCCCCAGCGTGCTGGAATAAAGTCCTCTTGCCGTTTGCATCAAGACCGTTTCTCGTGGTAGTGATTTGGGGTGTCGCCTATCCCAGCCTGAGCGTGGAAGGTCCCCGCAATCGGGGGTCCCACAGAAGTTGTCAGTTAAAGAAGTCTTTTCCTCCCCTTCCTTCCCTTCCTTCCTTCCCTCCCTCCCTGCCTCCCTCCCTCCTTCCTTCCTTCCTTTCTTTAATCGGGAGAGTGTAAGGGACTGAGGGGCTGGTTTCTGTTCTCTCAGGCTGTCTGACAGCTTCATTCATTGAGCTCTATCTACTTTTGGTCTGGAAAGGTGGGTCAGAGGTTAGGGCGCCTGCCAGCGGAGCCCAAAGACCCGGGTTTGAATCCCCAGGTCCCAAAGCACAAAGCGGTGCCCGTGGTCCCTGGGAGGCCGTGGCATGCGACGGTCCCATTCTTTCTCTCTCACCAATAAATGGTGAAATGATAAAACGAACAAATAGATATATATAATCAATCAATAAAACAACAAATAAATAATTATGATAAATGAATATAATGAACGAATAAGGATCAATGTTAAACAAACAAATATAAATAATAAAAATAGCAGAGCATGGTGTTGCACGCCTTTAATCCCAGCACTGGGAGGCAGAGGTAGGAGGATCGCTGTGAGTTCGAGGCCACCCTGGAACTACAAAGTTAATTCCAGGTCAGCCTGGCCCAGAATGGTGGGACCCTACCTAAAAAAAAAAATCAAAAACAAAAAAAAAAAACAAAATAATAAAAACAAAACAATGAATACATATGATAAATAAATATTATAAACAAATCAGTATAAATATTAAGTAAATGAGCATAACCAATAAATAAGAAAAGCAATAAGTAAATATATAGATATATATAAATATAATAAACAAATAAGGGTGACTATTAAATAAATGAACACATAAATGATAAATGAATAAATGAATACACATAATAAATAAAATAATAAATATAATAAACAAATAATAAACAAATAAATGAATTAAATACTAAATAAATGAATATAAATAATAAATAAATAAATATAATAAATACATATAATAATCAAATAAGGATAAATATTAAACACACGATTATAAACAATAAATACTAAATCAATGAATATAAATAATAAGTAAAGATATAACAATAAATTAATATGATAAGTAAGTAAATGTAATAAATCAGTATGAATATTAAACAAGCGAAAATAAATAATAAACAAAACAATAAATAAATATGATAAATAAGGATAAATATAAAAAATGTATATGAATATTAAATTAATAAAACAATAAATAAATATAATTACTAAATAAGTATAATAAACAAAGCAGTGTATATATTAAATAAACAAATATTAAAAATAAACAACTATATAAATAAGGATAAATACTAAATAAATGAATGTAAATAATAAATATCAATAATAAAGAAATAAAGACAAATAATAATAAATAAATTTAAATAGCAAATAAATCTAAATAATAATAAATAAATGCAAATAATAAATGAATAAATAACTAATTTTGTTTGTTTGTTTTTTGTTTTTTGAGATAGGGTCTCACCACTCTGGCTCAGGCTGACTTGGAACTAACTTTGTAGTCATCTCAGGGTGGCCTTGAGCTCACAGTGATCCTCCTACCACGGCCTCCTGATTGCTGGGATTAAAGATGTGTGTCACCATGCCCAGCAATAACTACAAATTATTAAAGGAAGAAATAAAGATAAAGAAATCTTAAAAGGCCATATGGCTGGCATCCTGGCTCAAGGCCTGTCCAGTGCACAACCTCTCTGTGTGTCTAATAAGTAAATAAATGAAAATGCATATTTAAAAAATACTTTAGTTACTTATTGATTAGAGAGAGAGAAAGAGAGAGGGACAGAGAGACGCCGAGAGAGAGGGAATGGACACGCCAGGGCCTCCACCGCTGCAAATGAACTCCAGACCCATGCACTACATTGTGTATCTGGCTTACGTGGGTCCTGGAGAGTCGCCCCTGGATCCTTAGGCTTCGCAGGCATGTCCCTTAACTGCTGAGCCATCCCTCCAGCCCGAGTTCATTTGTTTATTATTATTATTATTATTATCATCATCATCATTATTATGATTACCATTGAGGTCAGGTGTGGCTCTAGGCCAGTCTGAGCCATAATCCACTCTGTCGTCTCAGGCTGGCCACAAACTCATGGCTGCGACCCTCCTCCTCCTTCTAAGCAAGTTGACTGCAATTTTCTTATTTTTTATTTTATTTTATTTATTCTATTATTTATATAATAATTTATCATTTTATTTAAATTTTTATTTTGGTATTTATAATTTATCTTATTATTTATTTTATTGCTTTATTTTACTTTTTAATTTAATTTAATTAATTTTATTATTTATTTAACTTTCTATTTCATTATTTATTATTTTATTTTACTTTTTAATTTAATTTTATCATTTATTATTGTATTTTTATTATTGGTATTGTTATTATTATTAATATGGGTTTTTGAGGTCAGGTGTGGCTGTAGGCCAGGCTGACCCGGAACCCACTGTGTGTTCTCAGGCTGCTCTTGAACTCGGGGCCCAGACCAAAGCCCGAGCAAAGGCAAGACCAGCTGCAACAAAATCAAGTTGAACATCTTTTCCCAGGTCTAACTCTTTGGCTCCAAGAAGAGGCACAGAAGGCACAGAAGAATACCAGGTGGGGCTTTTGGCTTTTGACATGTCCCCCCTTAGATTTGAGGATGGTGGAGGGGTTGGGGTGGCCATGTAAGAGGATTTTGATGCCCAGCTTGTGGGCATGAAGCCGCCTAGCCGGTGTGCATGCATGCGAAGGCGATGGCTTTCTTGCCTTTGTTAGTGTAATGGGCTTGCTGCAGTGCAATTGCCCTGGGACAGGTGCAGAGACCCAAAGCATATCCTATCCTGGATGTATCCCCTGAATGTCAGATATGTAGTGTGTGTGTGTGCGCGCGCGTGCTCCTGCCCGCTTCCCAGGCTTTGGGAAGGCATGACCGGAACACGGGGAAAAGCAGTCAAATGTGTACTTTGGAAATTGCCTGAGGGGAGCTGAGCGGATATCATTCCTGGTGTTTGGTCCTATGAGCAGGCAAATGTGATCCTGAAGCTGTTGCTAAATTGCCTGAAGGGAAAAATGGAGCGGTAGATCATTCACTAAAGACTACTTTGTGTTTGGTCCTAGAGACAGCTAAGCAGGCCAGGCTTTTGATTTAGGACTGAAGATCCTTTTAAGAATGCTGTCTAGGGGCTGGAGAGATGGCTTCTTGCCTGAAGGGAAAAATGGGACCTCGGAAAGTAGATCTGAGCAGATGCAAAGACTACTTCTGGAGAACTACATAGCCCTAGATGACAGCTAAGTCATTCTCTGTCTGTTGCTCTCAAATAAAGGTTTTAAATAAAAAAATTATATATACTGAAGAGCTTTACAAAAAAAAAGAATGCTTCCTAGGCTAAGAAGAGGAAATCATCTTCCATGATTCTTCCAAAGCTCTTGGTTCCTAAGATTAAAGACCCTCTATGTCAGATAATTTTTCTGTTTTTGCAAACTCCTGTATTACCGAGTTGATATTAAAGTTTCATAATGAATCCCAGATGCCCTTTCATGGATAAGATTCTATATTTTATTTTTATTTATTTATTGACTTGAGAGACTGAGAGAGAGAAATAGGCAGATAGAGTGAGAGAAAGAGAATAGGCGTGCCAGGGCCTCCAGCCACTGCATATGAATTTCAGATGTATGTATCACCTTGTGCACCTGGTTTATGTGGGTCCTGGGTAATTGAACCTGGGTCCTTTGGCTTTGGAGGCAAGGGCCTTCACTGCTAAGCCATCTCATCTCTCCAGCTCTATGCATGCATTCTATTTAAAACAACAGTCCAAATGAAGGTATATATTTTACTAGAATTAAATAATCAACATTAATACATAGTGATTAATAATAAAACCTTCCTCAAGTTATATTACAAAGTGATGTTTGGGGAAGGTATTAATGGAAGTATATTACTCTGTTTTCTTTGGAACAATGGGCACTGTTAAAGGGAAGTTTATGGTAAGCTACCAATGAACCCCACCTGGTCAAGTTTTGCCCTGTCAACTTTTAATGTCTAGTTCCAAATACAAAAAATATATGTGTCTTTTGATCTGGTGTTCATATATCTTTCCTGGAAAGGAAAAGTATAAAAAGAATTGAGGGTTCATTGGGCTGTGTGTCTTACTAAGTGTGCTGTGCTAAACACATCAAGATCATACTGTATGTAATCATTTTAGGAGATATACAACACACACATGTACACACCAAAACCTAGGCTCCATTTGTTACTATAGATCTTTAAATATAGGTCTAATTATTTCATTCCTACCTATGCATAGCTTCTACCTTTCGTTGCCTTAGAACTCCCACTGAAAATGCATGACATTTCTGTGTACTAATGACATCGGAAAACTATTAAAGAACATAGCCTGATGATGATAATCTGTGTTTAGTCAGAGTAAAGCACAGAATGGTAAGTCAATCGAAGGAGCATATTACCACAACTCGATTCACGCACATGGAAATTATCTCAAAAGAAATAGCAGATTAGTGGTGCTTGACTGTAGGCTTGATTTTAAGAGAGAGGGGAAGTTGAGGGGCTAACTTCACTTCCCCATTTAGGGTATGTATACAGAAACCACCACAAAAACAGAACGCTTAATGATTAATCTATCAATATGAAAGTATAGCCATTCAAATATATATATATATTTCCTCCCTCAAGCCAAACAAGTTTGGGCATTCATTTTAACTCATTAATTAAATGAGTGGAGTAGGATTATAGGTTGTATTTTTCAACTGTCAGTCATTTGTATAGCACTTCATTAATCTGTATTACTTGTATTGCACTTTTATTTTTTTCAATTTTTCTTATCTGACTTTCTCATTGAATTTAATATAATTGTTTTTCTATTATTTTAACTTGAAACAGTAAGAAAGAACATGATAACAAATGATTTCATAGTTTCCCAAATATATCCATTTCTAAAAACATGTTTGATGTTATACATTTAAGCTTATGTTACCTAGATTTATTATAATAGCGACAGTCCAATAAAACTTCATAATGTGCAAATTAGAACTTATAATTTATTTATTTATTCACTCACTCATTCATTTATTTATTTTGGTTTTTCCAGGTAGGTCTCATGCTAGTCCAGGCTGACCTGGAATTCACTCTGTAGTCTCAGGGTGGTCTTGAACTCACAGCGATCCTCCTACCTCTGCCTCCTGCATGCTGGGATTAAAGGCAAGAACCACCATGCCCTGCTAACTTACTTATTTTTTTGAAAAGGAAACAATGATAGGCATTTCATACTGATGGTTTATTGTATCTGCTTTGGGTACAATGAAGGCTATTTTAAATGGATAAGTTTCCCTTTCTCTTCAAATCTGTAATAAGATTACCAGGTATATATGTCAATTCTCTAATTTTCTTTAAAATAATATGTTTATTAATTACCCTGTTAGAGAAATAACTCTATCTTAAGTGATGAAGAAGTGTGGCTATAGATTAGAATACAGCAAACACCGCGTGCCAACTAGGTGCATAGCTCTGAGAAAAAGTGATCCTTTTAATGTAGAAAGCAGCTGTTTTCAGTAGACACAAAGAGAATAAGTAATAAGGAATTGCATTCATTAACAACTTCAAAACTATGATTAAAATTGAAGAATTTTTAGTATTTATTAAATATGCTTTAAAAACACAAATGCAAGTAATTGCTTTCTCCCTGAATTTTTTTTTTCATCCTGCCCTTCAATCTGTGAAGAAATAGTCCAGAATTAGAGAAACCAAAGCTATGCTGACCAAGGTGATACATGTTTGTAATGCTAGCACTACGGAGGATGAGGCAGGTAGACTGCCCACAGTTCAGCAAGGCCAGTCTGAGCTACATAGCAAGTATCACACCAGTCAAAGAAAGAAGCAAGACCTTGTCTCAAAATAAAACTGATAAACTAAAACAACCAAAGTGTGCAGAAAGATAGTGGTTTTCTCTCAGTTTTTCTCTGATATAACTTATTCATATTTTTATCTACAAGACTAACCTCTTGACACAGCTTGGACAGGTTTTATGAAATACTAATTCTATCTTGAATGTCTGAAACAAGTATTGGACTAATATGGATGACCAGCCATATCACATTTAGTGCTGTCTTCCAGGTTTTAGGGATTTTCATTTGTTTGTTTGTTTGTTTTTTTGTTTGTTTGTTTTACATGTGTGCTTTTGAATCAGGCTTCACAGAAATTTATAGTACATTAGGAAAAATACATGTTCTGCAAATTAATTCATGCCATTATACAGGAGTAGATAAGACCATATGATGGCTGATGTTTTTTGCTTTTCTTCCTCTTACCTCTTTCAAGCTGTTGGAACCTGGCTAAATTTTATTTTAGTTTTTATTAAAATAAAACTCAGAGAGTGGTTAGAAAAAAAAAAAAAAAAAAAAAAACAAAAAAATCTCAATGTCTCTTCATTTTCTCCCTCTGCCTCATTATCTTAACTCTTATGTTAAAGGTTGCTTTAAGAAAACTGAGAAGAGGGCCAGGCATGGTGGTGTGCGCTTTTAATCCCAGCAATCGGGAGGCAGAGGTAGGAGGATTGCCATGAGTTTGATGCCACCCTGAGAATGCATAGTGATTTCCAGGTCAGACTTGGAAGAGAAGGTGCTTTCCTGAGGATCGGGTAAAAGAAATCAAAACATTGGAGATGGGCTAGAGCTAAAAGAGACTGGGCTGTGTATTTCCCAAATACTGCCTATGGCAAACCTTTCAAGCTCACTGCGTGGATTCCCAAACCCAACCCGCTAGAGATGAGGGGGCCTAGGGAGAAAAGGGGGTTTGGCTCACAAAAATTGGCATGATATGAAAAATCAGCAAAAACCACTGGGTGACAGTGTGGTGCTCAGCTCTGTAGTGGCTGTCCCTGCCCCTGTAGCTGGGGCTGAGCCCATCTGTCGCCTCTTCTGAGTGGCTGGCAACAGGTGTGGCCATGCAAAATACCTCAGTGGGTGGGGGCTTTATGTGACTCAGGCTGGGGCAGGGGTCTGGCAAACTTCCAAGGGCTCCAGCTCAGGCTCCCACTGGCCAGCTAAGAGTCAGACACTCAGGGAAGAACCCAATCCCACTCCTCCCCTTCCCAAAAACGGAGCCAAGCGCAGCTCCTTGAATGCAACTCCCTTTTCCCAGGGCTCTTCCTCCATCACTGTTCACCGCCAAAGCTCTGTCCAGAGGGACAAGCGAGGGCACCAGCTCTGGGCACCAGGGCAGGACCTTAGGCCTCTACAGGTGTTAGGCTGAGTGACCCTCGGGGCATTTGGGGGATGGGTTGGGTGGGGGAGGCCCTCTGGAGACAATCAGTAGCTGGGCTCCCTGAAGGAGGGACTGACCTTCCAGGAAGAGGGCCGCCCTGAGGCTGTTGTGCTCTTCAGGAGGGAGGGGAAGGGGCCTGTGGAGATGAATTCCTGTCTGGTGACTGCACCTCACACAGAGCAGCAGGAACAGCAATGGGGAGGATGTGAGGATGTTACCTGTTTGATCACAGGTGGAAAGCTGGCACTGGCCAACTTTTGCGAGCATCAGGCCTAGAAGTTGCAGGACTAGGGGAAGAGGACAGGGAGGGGGCCAGGGCCGGAGCGCGCTCGCCCGTGCTGCCTCCTCCCCGCCCCGCGCCCGTGGCCTCTCTCCCGAGGGACCGCCCCCGCGCCTGCGCTCTCTCCCCTCCTCCTCAGGCACTCTCCGCACGCGCGCACAGGGCGGGGATGCCTCGTGACTCCCACAGGACAGGCTGGGACTTGCCCAGTGTCCTCAGGGCTCAG
>JAEOAD010002767.1:0-89488 GCA_036365145.1 Orientallactaga sibirica | reverse complement strand
GGTGCAAGGTCAGTGGTTCATTAACCCTTAATACTCCTCTTCTGAGTGTTCTGTCTTTTTTCCTGAAACATCCAAATCTTTTTTCAATTGAGGGAAGACACTTGTCACATTTGAAGGACAATCTCTGCTCTCTGCTCTGCCATTACCTTAACAAAATATATAACAACAAATGCTGGTGAAAAGAAGGATTGGAAGAAGGAAAGAATCTTCTATACTCCTGTAGGGAATGTCAATTACTCTGGGCATTATGGAACTCAGTATGGAGATTCCTCAGAACTGAGGTAGAGCAACCTTTGATCCAGCTATACCACTCCTGGGAATATATACAAGAAATCTAAGTTAGCATACACAGATATAGCTCCACGTCCATGTTTATTGGAGCACTATAAATATTCAAAATATACACACATTACTTATATGTACAAGTGAGGCTAGGAAAATAAAGGAGACTATCTATGGAGAGTGCAAAGAAGGAGAATGATGTAAAAGGAAAATATGGTCATGTGCATGATATATTTGAATGAAAATGATACCCATCCATGTGGCCAAAACATTTAAAACAAGTCACTGGATAAACATAACAAAAATGTCCAAGGGAGTGTAAATGTGTAAGGCAGCATTTTTAATGCCTGGATGTTGAGAAAAGCATCCCTGAGGGCCTCTCAAGTACCAGCGGTGTTTCTGCTAGGCTAGCAGAGGAACAAAGTGAAAATGTTTAGACAGTAAGAAGTCCTTGCTTGTGGCAGCAGACCCAAACTCTGTCCACAAATCTCCCAGGATCTCAAGCTCTTTTGCTATTTTTGTGAAGTCTTCCCTATAGGTTTTCTTGTCCTGGAAGCCCTCAGACAGCCATCTTCTTGACCTTTTCCTCAAATTCTCCAAGTGTTTATGAAAAACCTTTTCCTCAAAGAAGACATATGTATGGCCAATTTACCCATTCTAAATTCTCTAGGATCCTTTGTTCTTCTGTTCTTCTCTTTTAAAAAAAGCATTTGTTTTTCTTTATTTCTTTGAGAGAGAGAAATAGGGAAAGAGACAGAGAGAATGGGTACACTAGGGCCTCCATCAGCTGCAAATTAACTCCAGATGTGTGGACCCTCTTGTGCATCTGGCTTACATGAGTCCTTGGGATCAAACCTGGGTCCTTTGGCTTCTCAGGCAGGTGTCTTAAACAGTAAGCCATTTCTCCAGCCCCTCCTCTATTCTTTTGTTTCCTCACAGTTCTCATCCTTTTGTAGTGTTATAGGTAGTTACTAGTATGATGTGCTGTTTTGATTTGAGTTAGGTTTCCCTCACAAACTCATGTATTCTGAATGCTTTTTACTCAGCTGGTGACAGTTTGGGAGTTGGAGCCTTGCTGGAGTTGAGGTGTTTTATTGGGCGAAAACTTCTGGGTGTGATAACCAGCTTTGCCTTGCCAGTGTTCAGGTCACTGTCATGCTGTGCTTTCCCACCTGCTGTGGCAGAGGTGATGTCCAGCCTCTGCTCATGCCATTCTTTCCTTTGCCATCATGAAGCTTCCCCTCAAGCCTGTAAGCCAAAGTGAATCTTTTACTCCCACAAGCAGCTTTTGGTTGGCTGCTTTGTCCCAGTCATTTAAAGGTAACTTCAATGGGTATCATAGATAAATAATAAATTTTTATGAAGTAATGAGAATAAATAGAGTAAGTATATACTCAATTTCTCAATTGCAATTATGGATTTTCAGACGGTATTTTCCTAGTTAATCATGATATTTTGAATCAATATTAGTATGTTCATACAAGAGTAGGCATTATTTCCATAAGAAAATAATATGGGTGTGGTGGTTTGATTCAGGTGTCCCCCATAAACTTCAAGTGTTCTGAATGCTAGGTTCCCAGCTGATGGCAACTTGGGAATTAACACCTCCTGGAGGCAGAGTATTATTGGGGGCGGGCTTATGGGTATTATAGCCAGCTTCCCCTTGCCAGTGTTTGGCACACTCTCCTGTTGCTGTTGTCCACCTTATGTTAACCAGAGAGTGATGTCCACCCTCTGCTCATGCCATCGTTTTTCCTGCCATCATGGAGCTTCCCCCTCGAGCCTGTAAGCCAAAATAAACCTCTTTTTTCCCACAAGCTGCTCTTAGTCGGGTGATTTCTGCCAGCAATGCGAACCTGACTGCAACAGTAAAGTGGTACCGAGGAGTGGGGTTGCTGCTAGACACCTGACTGTGTGGCTTTGGCCTTTTGGAGCTGATTTTCAAGAGGAATGTGGAAGGGTTTGAAATCTTGGCCTAAGACATGCCTTGCAGTGCTGTAAGTACAGCGTAATGGACTATTCTGGTCAGAGCTGAAAGACCTGAATGCAGTAAGAACTATGAACTGTGAGGTTTGGCTTATGAGGGTGAGAAAGAGCTTTACTTGGACTGGGCTAGCAGTTTGTGTGAGAAGCGTCCTGTCCTGAGAAGATGTGCAGGGTTGCTTTGCGTAAAAATGAACTGGTGCGAGCAGAGGGATAAGGCACAGAAAAAAAAATGAAATCTTTGGGTGAACTCTGCCCATTCAGCTGCAATTGAGAGATTACAACCTTTGAGATTGGGCCAGCTAACCTGCACTGGGGCAACAGGAAGAATGCAGACTCTTTTGAAGGGGCCTGAATGCTGAAGGAGTGTCCTGTTCTTCAAAGTCTGATTTATTCCCCCCTGGATTAACAAATTGGCACCCTACCTGGTATTATGGAGTATAACAAATGCAGGAAAGAGAGGGTCATTGAGTTTGCAATGCGGTCTTGTGTTTTGGAAATGGCCATGGGCAGTGTGAAGCAGGTTTGCTGGATGCCTGCATGGAGATCCCATGGGGCCATGAGGATGGACCGTGGGTTGCAGTGGAGACCCAGTGGAGATGCCGGGACTATGAGATGGCTGCCAAGGAGAGCTGCCGGCCCTGGATGAAGTTTCCCAGGACTGTGAGTAGCCTAGCTGGAGGGGCGGAATTGGAACTCCAGAGACTTGTTGCTGGTTAGAATTATCGGACTTGGGGATTTGTCACTGACTAGTTGTTGGATTGGAATTACAGAGTTTGACGTTTGCCCTGGTTGTTTAAAATCTTGTATTGGTTAAGTATTTCTTTGTTTTGCCCAATGCCATCCTTTGCAGTGTGAATGTTTTATTCTGTGCCATTATGGGTTTTTTTGGGGATATTTTTGGTATTATGGCTCAGTTAAAAGACCTTGGATCATGGGGATGTATGAACATCATTGGAATTGATAAAAACTATGGGGACTTTTAAATTTGCATGAATGCATTACATTTTACATCATGTATGGTTATCAGTTTATGGGGGCCAGGGGCGGAATGTGGTGGTTTGATTCAGGTGTCCCCCATAAACTTCAAGTGTTCTGAATGCTAGGTTCCCAGCTGATGGCAACTTGGGAATTAACACCTCCTGGAGGCAGAGTATTGTTGGGGGCGGGCTTATGGGTATTATAGCCAGCTTCCCCTTGCCAGTGTTTGGCACACTCTCCTGTTGCTGTTGTCCACCTTATGTTGACCAGAGAGTGATGTCCACCCTCTGCTCATGCCATCGTTTTTCCTGCCATCATGGAGCTTCCCCCTCGAGCCTGTAAGCCAAAATAAACCTCTTTTTTCCCACAAGCTGCTCTTAGTCGGGTGATTTCTGCCAGCAATGCGAACCTGACTGCAACAATGGGAAAGAGACAATACTTGAAAGAAAAATGTTATCAAAGAAATGTTTGTGTGTATGTATGTGTGAGTATAAAATATGGACTACTTCACAATGTTTCCTGTCATTCTTGTACAAGGCCTTTCTCGTCTTTCCTGTATTATTCCAATGTTAGCATATGTGCTGCTCCTCCTGGTTACCTTACAGAGCACACCTATGAAACAGTGATCAGCTCTGACCTGACTCTTCATGTAGAACAATGAAGCATAGCAAGACTCCTCACAGCCCAGCAGGTACATTTGCTAATATTTGAACACAGGGATTCAAACGGAAGCTCCTCCTAAACATGTAATAAGTGAAGATGGGCCCTCAGTGAATGCTGAGCATTCCATGACCAGTATAGAACAACACGGGAGTCTCTAAACTGTGACTTTCAGCCACTAAAAAGCAGCTGCATGATTTCATGCCTGTTATGGAGCACCATGATATTCTGAAAAACGGGATATTGTCTTATAGAAGCAACCGCATAATTTGGGTAAAAGATGCTGTTGTTTTTAAGATTTTTTTCCAATTTTTATTTATTTGCAAACGGAGAGTGAGAGAGAGAGAAAGAGAGAGAGAGAAGAAAGGCAGACAGAGAGAGAATAGGCATCCCAGGGCCTCTATCCACTGCAAACAAACTCCAGATACATGTGCCCCTCATGCATCTGGCTTATGTGGGTGCTGGAGAATCAAACCATCATCCTTCGACTTTGCAGGCAAATGCCTTAGCTGCTAAGCCAAAGAGATGTTGTTTTTATGTTAAGGTATAGATTGATTAAATATAAAAATAAATACAACATAGGCCAACAATTTTAGATCAAATAGAGAGGTTCTATTACCTCTAAAAGTATTTGAAAGTTGTGAGTACAATTTCAGTTGTTTGGGGAGACGTCTTTCCACATCAAAGCTTAGGCTACTTGCTCAAAACAGTAGCTGGAAAGCCAGACATGGTGGTACATACCTTTAATATCAGCCCTTGGAAGGCAGAGATAGGAGTTCAAGGCCAGACTAGGACTACAGAGTGAGTTGTTCCCAATCAGCATGGGCTAGAGTGAGACTCTGCTTCAAAAAAAAAAAAAGAAATTAAAGAAATTTTCAAGGAAGATTTTCATAGTTGTCACATTTTTAAATAAGATATATATAATTTCTGTGATGAGAAAAGATTAAGTGCAAATTTTGCATCAGGGTCAGGATCACCCACAGAAAGCTTTGCCTTAACATAATAGCACTGAAGAATGTGTTGTTGTTTTTTTTTAATTTAAAGTTTTATATTTTATATGGCAAGTTCTTGCTGTAGCCCAGGATAACCAGGAATTTACTGTATAGGCTCAGACTCACAGTGATACTCCTTCCTCAGCTTCTGGAGTGCTGGGATAAAGGAATGAGCCATCATGCCCAATAGAATGTGTTATTTTATACGTATTTATATTTGTTTTAATTTTTTTATAATGACACTTTTTTATTGACAACTTCCTTAATTATAGCCAATAAACAATGGTTTTCCCCTCCTTCCTCCCACTTTCCTTTTGCAACTCCAATCTCCACCATACCCCTTCCCCCTCTCAATCTCTTTTGTTTTGATGTTATCTCTTCCTCCTATTATGTTAGTGTTAGGCACTGTGAAGTCCCCTTGTGCATCTGGCTAACATGGGTCCTGGGGAATCGAACCTGGGTCCTTTGGCTTTGCAGGCAAACATCTTAACTGCTAAGCCATCCCTCTAGCCCAGTTATTCTCTCTTTTTTTAATATTGAATTTTATTTATTTATTTGAGAGAGAGGGAAAGAGGCAAGGAGAGAGAGAGAATGGGCATGCCAGGGTATCCAGCCACTGCAAATGAACTCCACACACATGGGCCCACTTTGTATATCTGGCTTATGTGGGTCCTGGGGAATCAGGACTAGGTCCTTTGGCTTCACAGGCAAGTGCCTAAATCACGAATCCATCTCTCCAGCCCAGAAACTGATGTTTGTTTTTACAGTGTTATATACTCCAACCCAGGAAGAGAGTATAAACTTTTTTTTGGTTTGTTTGAGGTAGGCTTTTTCTGTAGCCCAAGCTGACCTGGAATTCACTGTGTAGTCTCAGGGTGGCCTTGAACTCATTATAATCCTACCTCTGTCTCTGGAGTGCTTTGATTAAAGGCATGTGCCACCACACCCAGCTTTAATTTTTTCCATCTCTCCAGCCCAAGTTTATTAATTCACATTAAACTGGATGACTCACAAGCTTCATCCTCACTATAATTATTCAATTTACATATGTTGCATATAATATAATAACAATATTTTCCATTCTACAGATCAAACCCAGACCCTTCTATATGCCTGGCAAATGATTTACCATTGAACTACATCCCTGATCCACTAAGAATTTTCCTAACCAAGTAACTCTGTGACTTTTCTTGGGTGAGTTTTTCTTTCAATTTTTTTGTTTTTTCTTGTGTATATTGTATTTATTTATTTATTTATTTATTTATTTATTTATTTATTTATTTGAGGCAGGGTCTTGCTCTAGCCCAGGCTGACCTGAAATTCACTCTGTATTCTCAGGGTGGCCTTGAACTCATGGTGATCCTCCTACCTCTGCCTCCCAAGTGCTGGGATTAAAGGCATGTGACACCATGCCTGGCCTTTTAAAAAGATTATTAACAACTTCTACACTTACAGACAATAAACTATGATACTTCCCTCCCCTCCACCACTTTCCCCTTCACAACTCTGCTTTCCATCATATCCCCTCCCTCTCTCCATTATTCTCTCTTTAATTTTGATGTCATTGTCTTTTTCTCCTACAGTTATTCTTTTCTCAGGGCACCTGGAACAACTAACATGACCTCTCTGATCACAGCTCTCTGATCCTTTCACTGGGACTATACTGACTACAGAATTTGACGAGGTAACTTGTTTGGCAATGGGCTCAGTCAGCCACAGTGGTTTTTAGAACCGCTTTCCCCCATCACACTTCTCTGCCTGTCACTCACCATCAACAGAGGGCAGAAAGGCAAAAGAGGCAGGTAGATGAGGGAAATAATCTGAGTGTGATGGTGCATGCTTTACTCCCAGCATTCAGGAGGCTGAGGTAGGAGGATCATTGTGATTTTGAAGCTTGCCTGAGACTACCACATGAATTCCAGGTCAGCCTGGGCTAGAGTGAGACCCTACCTCAAGAAAACAGGGTTGAGGTGGTAATAGGAAGGAGGTGGAAGGTGCTGTCTTGATTGTGGGTAAAGCCAAGGCACTGTCTAATATGGAGGAGCCAGCGCCATCTTGTAATGGCGACTGCCACGGCTCCCTGCAGACATTGTGATGACCCCAGACCTAGTGGCCAGCCAGGCTGGTGTCACACCCGTCAGTACCTTTTCTCAGAGATGGGATTACAGTACCAACCCATATGCAATCAGACATGCCCTCCATGAAGCTGCTAAGAGCTCGCCCCACGTGCAGTACTTTGTCTCGCATCCTGAGCGTGATGAATGCCGTGCTCCCAACACCAATCCTCTGCCCATCCTTGTGCAATGGGCACTTCAAGCCCTAAGGGTGCAAGGGCCAGGGAAACTAGGTGCTTTTAGGGCCGACAGCCAGGTCTGGGGGAGGATCCACACTCCAATGCAGCTAGTGCCTGAGAAATGACCACCTTGTCCCGCCTGGTCTGGGCTCGCAGGCGGCAGATCAGCCATAGACACAGCAGACATCCCCCTATACAGCAGGCAGCAAACAGTCCCACTCCAGCCCATTCCTTAAAAAAAATTAAAAGCAGAGGAGATCCAGGAAGTAAGGCCCTGTGCAAGACTAAGATCCACTCTCGTGGAATTAATATCAATAAGCAGAAAAGGGGGGTGCACACAGACCGGGGCAGGGGGGAATGTCTGATTACGAGCATAATGTTCACAAGGATGACCCAGAGTGAAAACTCCCCCCGAGATATTCAGGAGGCCCCAGTCCGCTGAGAAATCTCCCTCCGCTTCCTCCTTCTTTTTTGATGTTGAGGTCTCATGCCCTGACACATTGTTGCAAGCAATCTGTCCCCCCAACAGCAAAACCAATGGAGACACATCCGTACAGGAACCATTGACCCCATATAGCACCCACTTTGAAAATGGATTAATTCTGGAATCTTGAAGAAAGAGTCCTCTGACTATGCCCTGACCTAGGCGGGGACCCCTCATAGCTGGTGATATGGTGAAGAGATGATTTGCATCAGCCCAGGCGACCGAAGTGCTCTGGCACTCTGACCATGGCCAGAGTTCCCCTTCAAACCAGGCAAAACTCTGCTGACGAAGTCTTATACAAGAGTCATCAGTCTGATTCCACTGCAAAGTAAAACAAAGAGTTCCTTTTTCAACAAAGGAGCGGGACTCCCCCATGGGGACCACCTGTTGGTCCTCCTGAAGGGAAGGGAGGCCTAGTTCCTTATTCGTGGTGAAGAAACATGGAAACACAGACGCTTGATGAGGAACTGGCATCGGCCGGGAAGGCTGACAAAATTGCTCTGCTTTACTGAGTGTCAAGATCTGGATTATGAATCTCCAAACTTTCTCCTGAGGAAGGATGGACTGTTCTCACCAACCGGCTTGGAACCCAGTGGAGCGACTCCTAGTCCTGTGGAAAAACACAAACAGCTCCCCTGGATCTTAACAAGATCCGGTCCTTTCCATTTGTTATCTAGGACATCTTTCCACATCACTACTTCTCTGGGTGCCTGGGCCACAGCTTGACTGTGTCTGTCAGCTGCAGACTTATCATTATTGTCCAAAATTAAAAAATTAAGGGTGAAGAGGCTAGGGGTTGCATCTTCTGTTATCCCCCTCTTTTGTTTAAATAAGATGGCTTTGATACTCTTATTGGCTCTCTCCACAATGCCTTGGCCTTGTGGATTATAAAACAGGCCAGTGGTGTGGGCAACTTGCATCTGCGCACAAAAGGCCCGAAAACCAGTAGATGTATATGCCGGGCCATTATCAGTTTTTAGATGGCGCGGCTTTCCCACGCTGTCCAGGCTTCCAGGCAGTGGGTTTTTACATGAGAAGCCTTCTCACCCGCCAACGGCGAGCGAAGATAACTCCCGAGCAAGTATCCACTGAGACATGTAAATATTTCAACCTTCCAAACTCAGGAGATGAGTTACATCCATTTGCCAAAGATCACCAGGACGGAGGCCTCGGGGATTAACACCCACATGAGGGGAGGGCAGAGAAGTAGTCTCAGCCTGACTTTGAACAATGATCCTCCCACCTCTGCCTCCTGAGGGCTAAGATTAAAGTGTGTGCCACCACACCTGGCTGTTTAGCAATTTTAAGGCACTCAAAACCCTTGATAGACATTTCACATTTGAAATTTTCTTGCTTCTAGCTGCAAGTTAAGAACCTGACAAAGCTACCTCAACCCAGTGAATCTCCATCTCTGGCTTTGAGACCCAACAATCATTTAAAAATTCTAGAGGCTGGTGCTATAGCTTAATGACAATGCACTTGCCTACCATTTATCCTTCAAAGTCCTGGGTGTAATCCCTAGCCCAGTATAAAAAAAAAAACAAACAGAACTCCTCTTATGAGGACTTAACATTACAATGTTAATTTCTAAATTTAATAGCCTGTATTTTCTTCCCCTTTCCCAAAAATATTTCTATATAAACAATGGTTATACTCCTAAGATTTCTGGATATACACTTATCCCTAACAAAATCAAAACAGAAGTAATCTAACATCACATTCTGAAAATTATGACTTTAGGCATGAGCACATTTAAATAAAAAGGAATAGAGTGCTCGCTTTAACAGCACATTTATAAAAAGAAAAGGAGCCTAGAGTGGTAGCTCATGCCTTTAATCCCAATACTTGAAGCCTGAGGTAGAAAGATCACTGTGAGTTTGAGGCCAGTCTGGAAGACACAGTGAATTCCAGGTTAGCCTGGGCTAAAGTGACACCCTACCTCTATTAGCCCAGGCTGACCTGGAATTCAGTATTTAGTCTCAGGGTGGGTTTGAACTCACAGCGATCCTCCTGTCTCAGCCTCCCGAGTAGCTGGGACTACAGGCACGCGCCACACGCGCCGGCCCTACCTCATTTTTGACCTTCTTTGTGATCTATGTATACAGAACTTTACTCATCCCCAGCAGAGGGCGCCGCGGCGACAACAAATGTGCCTGCCAGCCCCCGCCCCTGCGGATCACCTCTGGTTGAACTTTCTCTTTCTCTTTTTTTTAAATATCTCCTCCTCCTGTTGCCACTGTTTACATGGGTACTGGAGAATTGAGCCTCGAATCAGGGTCCTTAGGCTCTACAGGCAAGTGTTTAGCAATTAAGGCATTTTTTATCTTTATGTTAATGGGAAGGCAGCGAAGGGTGGGACAATGGTGTGTAGGATATAGCCATACAGATTTGAAAAACAGGTTTTTTTACCTCTAGCAGGGCAATATGAATGCCTCCAGCTGTTTTTTTAATTTTTAAAAGTAAATACTTTGGGCCCCGTGGGACACTTAGTTAGGAGCATAGAGGGAGCGTCTAGAGGCAAAAGGGGTGGAGACGGCAGCGGCTCGCCTCATGGCCTCATGGCGGACCGCCCGCCTGTTCCTAAGATATTTTTAAAGCAAGTTGATAAAAGTGACCAAAAATGACGCCTGGAGGAGCGGGCGAGGCGCAGCCAGTGAGGCTCGGGGCAGTGCTCGGGCGGGGCTGGAGCCGCAGCTTAGGATGTCGGCGGAGCCTGATTGTTGTACCTCCGCTTGAGGTGCGCAGTTTTGTTTTTGTGGACCAGTGGCTTGTGTTCCACGTCCGCGAGGAAAGTTAACCTCGGTTTGTATTTGATCATAGTTTACATTCACAGAAAGCTACATGGAGGAGCTGTCCTTCACCAGGGCTTTGAGCACATTTGCCTTAGGCAGTAGTTAGGGGCTGAAAAGAGCTGAAAAGATAGCTGCCGGGTGGCGGCTTGGGTGGCGGCCTTGGGAGAAAGAAGATTTTAAAAGTCAGTTTTAGTTTTTTCTTACAGTTTTTAAGGGCAAAAATGAACTTTTCCTGGAAGAGCCTTTAAGGTTGGCAATTAAGGCAAGGAGGACTGAATTAATCCATGGGGCTAAAACAAAGTTTTGTTCCAAGCGCCATGGAGGTTTTTTGTTTAATAGTAATATATATGAGTACAACATAAGCATCTTTTAGGTCTACCCACGTGGTGAGTTTCTTTTTAGGTTTGCCCACGTGGTGCTTCTAAGATGGCGCCCCATTCAAATGGGGCAGGACAAAAATGGCGGCACCGCAGAAGCGGTCTGTCGGAAACCCAAAAATGAGAGGAAAGAGAAAAGAACAAGAGATGTTGAAGTTTGGGACGGAGTTTTTATTTAAATGAGGAGGCAAAGCGTTTAAAGTCTCCTCTAATGGAGGATACGATCCTCCCGGGCCTCTCTGCCCCTTCCGAGGGGGCGGGCATGAATGAGCCTCGCCTATCTCCTCAAGTTTTTCCTTTAGACTTTTTTCCTTTTTTTTTTTTTTTTTGACTGGATCCTATTTTTCCCTTTTGTTTCTTCCTAGGCCTAGCATGTGAGTCCCCGCTAGTATCTGACTCTGAAAGACTGTCCTGATGTTGGGCTAAAGCTCCTTGCCCCCCCCAATTATTTCCGCATGTTTACCGCTATAAAACCCCAAACAAAACAGGCAAAAACAGGCGAGGAAAGCCAGGGTCAGTCGAAAATCCATCAGAGAACAAAGCCGGGGATGACTTACCGACGCCTACCTCTCCGTGTGTCAAGTTCTGAATCCTCTTCGCCCTCCGCCTGTGTCTTTGAAAGGTCCGGCGTCCCGGGCTTTCGGCACCACTTTGCGCGAGCCCTTCCCAAACCAGCAGGAAAGGAACAGCCACAAACGAAGATCCTTCTTGTGTCACACTTTTTATTGAGAGCACTTGGTTAACAGATGAGCTGATGGCGGAGGGCGGGGGCCCAAATCTGCAGCTGCTTTTATAGAGTGTACTGCTACAAGGCGTTTACTGATTGGTTGCGACCAGCTTGCCATCACCAGGTGCCACGGGATAGGCTTGGGACAGGTTGCGCTCAAAACATGCGCATACCTTAGATACGGTTGGCGCCAAGGCACTGTCTAATATGGAGGAGCCAGCGCCATCTTGTAATGGCGACTGCTTACGGCTCCCTGCAACTAAGCTCACAAGCCCATCAATCAGTGCCCTTACCTTGGTATTTCCCCAGTCTCCTATTGCTTATTGGTAGCCTGCCACACCTCCCCCCAGCTGTTCCTCATGTCCTCCTTGTCAATGAAGCCATCCTGGTTCTGCTCCATGATGGTGAAGTCCTGACAGAGACATGAGCCCTGAGCAGCCATGATCTACTGAGTCCAGGTGGCCACACACCCTTCACCAAGACTGCTCACCTGACTTCTGCTGCCAAAAGAACCTCAGTTCAGGCTCCTGCTTCCCTGAGCTCTGGGATCCACTCTCTCTGAGTGCTTACTGTAACTCAGCATGCTGGAAGGCTCCACACTCAGTCCCTCATTTCAAGACTACACCAACACTGAGAGGGATGTTGAGGCTCAGAGAGGGAAAGGCCTTACCTGAGGTCACATGACAAACACTCAGTTATATGTAAAGGGGGCAGCAAGTGACATCTCCAGGCAAGGTGACATGCCATGATGGCCATGGAGAATGATGACAGCATGTGCAGCCAAGCATGTGCAGCCACTGAGGTCTCCTTGAATAATTTTCTTTTAGAAATATTTTATTCATTTATTTGCAAGAGAGAGAGAGAGAGAGAATGTGTGTAGCAGGATGCACGAGGGTTTCCGGCCACTGCAAACAAACTCCAGATGCACATGACACTTTGTGTATATGGCCTCATGTTGATAGTGGGGAATTGAATCCAGCCTCAGGCTTTGCAAGCAAGCACCTTAACTGCTGAACTATCCCTTCAGCCCTCCTTGAATAATTTCATGTGTTCTGTTAATACCTTCAAAGTCCCTCTCAACCTATTTAAACCCCTGGTTCTGAGTCTGATTGAACATTGACAAGACACCGGACAGGCTTCAACTTCTGCTTTCTTCCAGGCTCTGCTTGATAACTGTAGGGGACCTGCTGCCACTTTGTCAAGAGGTCAGACAGAACCAGAGCCAGGATTCAAGTCTCAACGCATCAAAGCAAAGCCAGGATAATTAGTTAGGACATTTCTCAACCCAGGCAGGAAGTCTGCAGTGTGTCCAGCATGCAGGCCTGGGTGCCTGCTGCAGGTCCAGTCATTTCATCCCTGTCCAGGCCACTTTTCTCTGTGGCCCAGATGGGCTCATTACTGACCTTGGCTTCCAGGGAAAATTTCTTGTCCCTACTCCTGCCATCCTCTGCTCAGCTGGAATCTGGTCTGTTCAGCTGCTAAAAGTTTTCAGACTGTTCTCAGCATAACATTTGGGCTTTTTTTCTACAAGATCCATCCATGGACAGGATTTCAGGGTGACTCTTCTTGCCTTCCTGGGTCTCCTACTCACTCTAAATCTGCTTTAACCAGATTTCTCTCCCAAAATCTGCTTCTCTCACCCAAGGATGCTTTTGTTAAGAATGTGGTAGATGGGCTGGAGAAATGGCTTACTGGCTAAGGTGCTTGCCTGCAAAGCCTAACAACCCATGTGTGATTCCCTCACACTCACCTAAAGCCAGATGTACAAAGTGACACATGTGTCTGGAGTTCATTTGTAGCAGACGGGGGACCTGGGGTGCCTAGCCTATCTGTCTCTCTTCTCTCTACCTCTCTGTAGCAGACAGGTTCAGGTTCACTGAGATGAACTTCCAGACCAGGCACAGTTATGGAGGAAGGGATTTATTGAAGCTTACCAATCCACGGGAAGTTCCATAATGGCAGAAGAAGCTGGCCTGCCTTCACAGGACCAGAGAGCAAAGCCACAAGCCAAAAGCCACACAGCACAGCACACCTCAGGAACTCCAGCTAGGCACACTTTGCATATCTTTAGATTGAAATTTCACCCACCACCACACCTTAAGATCTTCCCAGTGATACTGCCTCCAGCCAGGTGGCTGCAGATGCAAATTACAAACTAATAAAACAGTGAATGTCTTGGGGATGATCTATTCAAACTACCACACTCACTCTACTCGCAAAATTTTAAAAATTTAAAAATAAAAACTGTTGTGTGTGTGTGGATGTGTATTTGTATGTTCATGTGTGTGCAGTGCATGTGTGTATACACGTATACATGTACACAGGCAATGGGGATAAAAAGACAATTTTGTGTGTTAGTCCCAGGAATACATTGGCAGTTTTTGAGATAGGGTCTCTCACTGGCCTGGAATTCACCAAGTAGGTTAGATGGCTGGCTACTCAGCCCCAGGGACTCTCCTGTCTCACCCCACCCAGTGCTATGATTACAAGCCTGCAGCACCACACCTGGCTCTTTTATAGGTGATCTGGGGATCAAACTCAGGTAGTTAGACTTACAAGGCAAACACTATTAATGAGCCTCGCCCCCAAGAACATATTTGGGATCAGGTCTTGCTATACATATCCCAGGCTGGCTTTAAACTCATGATGCTCCTTGTCATCTGCACAGCTCCCCAGGCCCCCTCCTGTCACAAGGGCTAAACTCAGTAGTCAGGAGGCAGATTATGTTAATTCAATTGCCAAACTTTATTCACTCTTCACACATGTTAATTAAACCAAGTCCCTTTCTTCATTTGTTCTTTCAAGTACCTTGTTGTCCTATCCCTAACCCCCTGGGGCACTCACATGAAACTCCACTTGGTCAGCAGGCAGTGTCCAGAGTGCAGGCCTTGCTCCTATCCATTCCTGGCTGCCTACAGGTCCCATGGGCTGCTGCTTCTCCTCACAGTGGGTATGAACTCAGAGAGGGATGAGGAGCCTGTCTCTCTGAGTTGACTGACAATTTTCTGAGATTTTGCTGGGGTTCTTATACCCATTTTTTCCTCAGTCACCCTGGCTGCTGATAGCCACCTTAGGGCTAGCTCATTACCATATCAGCTCACAGAGGGTCTCTGGTCAGTCTCTGGCCTTGGCCCCCATGTTGCCATGGTGACCTTGTCACTGCTGGGTGAGTGCCACTTATCAGAGCGGCCAGTCTCTAGTCAGTCTCTGCTCGCCATGGTGATCTTGAAGTTGCTGAGTGAGTGCCCCATTTTACTTCTAACAATTGCTTCTAATATTTCTCATTAGTTCTAACTATTCTAACAGTACCCATTTCCCTTCTAACGATTGCTACTAACACCTTCTCCAAGAAGTCTTTCTGGATCCCAGTCCACTTCCCATCACTGCCATTGTCCACGCCCACACCATTCCTCCACACGTCTGCCTCCAAGTTTAGAGACCTCAAGAGTAAGATCCATTGTGCCCATGTCTGCCTGACTTAGCTCTGTGCTGGGATCACCTCAAATTTGTAAGCAGCTGCTCAGAATCCAGGTTTCACTACCCCACACATGAAGCTGTGCCTCCCATGTCACTAGCCTGACTTCCTGCTTCTAGATGTTTCTTCCGAAATACCCTGTGTCCAAGAATCACTTTCCTCCCTACACTGGGCATTCACCAAGTGCGTTGTCTCTAGAGCCCACTGAGGGACGTTTCCCTAGAAACCATCATTCCAGCCCACAGCCTTAAACAGAGAGAGAGAGGAATACCTAGGATCAGCGCCCTTATCCCAGCCTTCACTGTCCTCCCTGGCCAAGCCCTGTCTAGTTTCCCCAGTAGTGGCTTTCCCCAAATTCCTCCTCTCCAATCAAGCACATGTGTGGTCTTCCAAGTTCCTTTTGTCTTCTCTTCACTTCCCTCAGACTCCTGGGCCTGGTAGGAGCAGCAGACCCCAGCCACTTGTAATTAGCCTTTACTGGGTGCTTTGTCTCTGCTATTCCTTTGAAAGGGGGCTGACAGAGCAGCCAAGGCCATGACACTAGGATGCTGTAAAGCTTCTGTACTATTTATAAATCCCTTCAGACATTGTTGCAGACAGCTTCAGGTTCGCTGAGATGAACTTCCAGACCAGGCACAGTTATGGAGGAAGGGATATTATTTATTGAAACTTACAGATCCAGGGGAAGTTCCATAAAGGCAGGAAAAGCAGCTTGCTCTTCACAGGGCCAAACAGAGAGAGAAAGAGCCAACCAGCCACCACAGCACACAGAGCAAAACTACAGCCAAAAGGTCACACAGCACACTTCAGGAACTCCTGCTAGGCACATTTGCATATCTTTACAATGGAATCTCAAACCATCACCACACCTTAAGACCGGCCCCCAGTGACCTTGCCTCTAGCAAGGTGATTGCAGATGCAAACTATAAATAAAACATTGAATATATTGGGGACATATATTCAAACTACCACATTCCCCCCTGGCCCCCAATATTTTTAGCTCCTGGCCCCAATAGATTTATAACTATCACACATTGTAAATTGTACTCAGTCCAATTTCAAAGGTTCTCACAGTCTTGATCATCCTAAGATAGTGAGTCTTGTAAAATCAAACAAGTTAAAAACTTTCAACATGTAAAGGCACAGAGTAAACATTTTAAAGTGGTATAAGGCATAGCAAGGAGAGACTATAACATGCAAACTCAACCACCATCAGCAGTCATCAAACTTCTGCAGTTCAAGTTCAATATAACCAGAGACTAACAGTCTCCATGTTTTCCAATTCCGCCCCTCCAGCTTGGCAGAGTTGCCAGGGAAAACTTCGATCCTAGGCCAACACCCCACTCCTGGTACCACTTTACTGTTGCAGACAGCTTCAGGTTCGCTGAGATGAACTTCCAGACCAGGCACAGTTATGGAGGAAGGGATATTATTTATTGAAACTTACAGATCCAGGGAAGTTCCATAAAGGCAGGAAAAGCAGCTTGCTCTTCACAGGGCCAAACAGAGAGAGAAAGAGCCAACCAGCCACCACAGCACACAGAGCAAAACTACAGCCAAAAGGTCACACAGCACACTTCAGGAACTCCTGCTAGGCACATTTGCATATCTTTACAATGGAATCTCAAACCATCACCACGTGACTATATATAATGTAATTATATACACATTCTACACTGATTAATAAAAAATAATCACTTCTGTTTGTGAGATATTTTACCTGTTCTTGGGGCTGCTTTCCATCTCATCACTCCCAGCATGTGCACGTGCAAACACACACACACACACACACACACACACACACACACACACACACACACACTTTTCCATCCCAGTTTCTCATTTCTATCTCTTTCCTATTTGGGCCAGAACTTTGCAAGGGTGGAAGGCAATATTTTAATCCTGACTGCACAAGGGAAACATGAGATGCAGTCCTCACCAGGCCTCTGAGCTCCTAGCAAGCCAAAGGTAAAGGTAGGAAGGGAAGAAAAGAGGAAAGGAAGGCAGAAGAGGAGG
Source organism: Orientallactaga sibirica (assembly GCA_036365145.1). Taxonomy (NCBI): domain Eukaryota; kingdom Metazoa; phylum Chordata; class Mammalia; order Rodentia; family Dipodidae; genus Orientallactaga; species Orientallactaga sibirica. The sequence goes on along the minus strand of JAEOAD010002767.1, from coordinate 72,426 downwards.
GGAAAGGGAAGAGAAGAAAGGAAGGAATGAGGGAAAAGAGAGGGAAAGGGAGGAGAAGAATAGGAAGAAAGGGAGAAAAAGAGGGGAAAAGGTGTTAAGTGGCAGGATGAAAGGGTGAGAAAAGAGCAGGAAAATGAGGGGAAGAATGGAAACAAGGAGAAAGAAAGGTTGGCATGACTAAGGGAGAGAAGAAAGAATGGGAAAGAAGAGGGTTTAAAGGAGAAGAATGGAAGGAAGGAAGGAAAGAAGGAAGGAAGGGAGGAAAGAAGGAAGGAAGGAAGGAAGGGAGGAAAGAAGGAAGGAAGGAAGGAAGGGGCAGTGTCAATCCCTGTGAACTGACCATAGTGTTTCAGGCACATACAGTGGGCTTTATGGGATCTTCTGGCCCCAGGAGTCTCACCATCACACCAGGCCTCCTCAGGCCCCAGGAGTCCTGCACCTGTTCTCTGGGTAAGCTTGTATATGTGTGTGGGGAGGGACAAACTCTGTGAGCTGCAAAGCTTCTGCTTTATTTTAGCTGAACCATAGGTACTAGGAGCCCCTGCATCTGCTCTCTGGGTATGTGCGGGGTGGGACACAAGCTGTGTGAGCTGCAAAGTCCCTCCTTCAGCACAGCTGCACCCCAGTGTCCATGCAAAAGACACAGCTCTCACCTCAAAGGGGGTTAGAGATAGTTTAGTCCAGGGCCAAATATGAGTGACCATGGCCCAGGAACACAGATTAAGGTTACCCAAAATTCCCTGTCCAAATGTGTTAACAATGTGTCCAAATGTGTTCACAAGGTTTTCATAGTTACATAAACAAATCATAAATCCAGGCACTTTTCAAATACATTGGTTGACCATCAGGTAGGCAGGTTTTAGCAAAGCAAAGAAATCTCCACCATAGGCTTCACATGCTATCTGATGACATTCTTAGCCCTTGGGTTGGTGGAAGCTGGTGGTCTGTCAGTACACACAGCTGCACCTCAGGTCCCAGAAGCTCCTGCGTCTGCTCTCTTGAGTGTTTTGGGGCCACACAAGCTCTATTAGCTGCAAGGTCCCTGCTCCAGTACAGCTGCAGCCCACTCATCTTCTGCCAGCCACTCCCCCTCCTGACTGATGGGCGCCTCCGGCCTCCCCCGTGTTGTAGGCAGATGGTTCTGCCCATGACGTCACAATGCTGTGGCTCACCCAGAGCGTCCTTAGGGAAGTTGTAAACTTTAAAATGGTGGGAGCAGTGGAGTTCTTTCTCCTGAGCCTCTCTCCAGCACCTCTGTAGGGCAGAAGAGGTGGCGGTGGCGGTGTTGTGTCTGTGTGCCAGGGAAACCACTCAGCAGATTGTAAACTGAAAGGCGGGACGGCGTGAGCAGGGTGGAGGAAGCAGCGGAGTTCATTTTCCAGAGCCTCCATCCTGCGGGATGGCGGAGGAGGCGGCCATGGCAAGTCTGGGGGCCAGTGAGAGCGCTCCACAGCAGGTAGGAGGATCGCGCTGGGCGGAGGGGTCACAGGCTCCCTGGGAGGCGCTGTGAGAAAGCCAGGCAAAGGGCTGGCAGGGCCCACACCCAGCTCCAGCTCACTGCCCTGGAACATGAGTACAAATCCACACAGACCACACACACACACACACACACACGCACGCACGCACGCACGCACGCGCACGAACGCACCGCCACAAACAGTTTTGGGCCTGGTGCACTCCAGTGACCCCAGTGGGAGGCTGAGGTAGGAGCTTCCAGGTTTGAGGGCAGACTGGACTACATAGAGCCTACGTCAAAACAGAAGAGCAAAAAGGAAAGCAGAGGGGGAGGAAAAAAGGGGGCAAAGGAAAGAGTGTGGAAAGTGTGGATAAGGTGATCTAGAGTGAGTGTAGTGAACCTGGCTTGGTGGCACATTTTATCTCATGCCTCCACCTGCCAAGTACTGAGTTTACAGGTATGTGCCACCACACCGGGTTACTTTGACCCAGCCTGTGTTATGGGAGACCCTATTTCAAAATCAAACAAAGAAAAACCACACAGAGAACAAGGAGTGTATGGAGGGCAAGGCCAGGGCAGCAGAGCCTGAGTGGGCCCCATGGAAACTGCACAGGCCCGTGAGTGCTGAGCACACCCCTCTTTGCAGGCAGCTGTTCTCATCTCTTCTGGCCATTTGGCCACTTTTCATTTTCTTGTATGCAACCATCCTCTTCTTCAACTGTTTTTTTCACTATTGTTTTCCATTTTGATATTTTTTACAAGTGTTTTATGATTTATTTATTTCAGAGAGATATAGAGAGAAACACAGAGAGAGAAGAGCTATGGAGGGTGAGAATGGGCACACCAGGGCTTCCAGCCATGCAAATGAATTACAGATGCATGCACCACCTTGTGCATCTGTCTTATGTGGGTCCTGGGGAATTGAACCTGGATCCTTTGGCTTTGCCTTAACCTCTAGGTGCCTTAACTACTAGGCAATCCCTGTAGCCCACATTTTGATATTTTAATACATATTTATAACGTATTTTGATGCTATTCCTAGAAAATCTACCATCTTTCCAGTTTCCACCTCTCATTAACACACTTCTTCATTCCTATGACTCCCCATCTTAATTTTGTTCCTTAAAAAAATGTTTATTATTATTATTAACAACATTGGTTTTTTGTTTTGTTTTGTTTTGTGTTTTCAAGGAAGGGTCTCGCTCTAGCTCAGGCTGACCTGGAATTCACTATGTAGTCTCAGGGTGGCCTCAAACTCATGGCGATCCTTCCACCTCTGCCTCCTGAGTGCTGGGATTAAAGGCGTGCAAGACCACGCCTGGCTCTTATTATTATTAACAACATGCTTTGTAGAGATAAATCATGTGTTGGTACCCTCTTTTCCCTCATCACTGCCCCCGCTTCCATTAGGGACACTCCTCAGTGGGGATCAGGTATTCCTCATTCCTTTTTTTTTTTTTTTTTAACCCCACTGAGTTAAATTAGGGTTTCTTGAATGAGTATGGTGATTTAACAGGATGGGAAACTTACCAGTAGGTACACAACTGATGAACATGACTCCCCTTTCCCAGCAATCATTAGGTGCAATGAGCTTCTCTAGAGGTGTGGAGTCACATGTATCCTTCCGCCATGAAAGTGATGTATTGACAGGCTCAATCTTTGCAGTAAATTTAAGCTGCTATAAATTCATGGGTGTAATGACTATGTGTACCCAAAAACAGCATTTCAGAGTGCTCCTCCCCACCACACAGGAATCTCTGTAAGACTCAGGAAGTTAGAGAAACCATGCTTAGTAACTGGACAAAACTTGAAAATCTCAGAAAGCTCCTTAAATTCACAAGCTTCACAAGCTCCCTACATAAGGTTATATAAACAGTAACAATTTCTGGGAAGAGGAGATATTCCAAATGGTCAAGCCCCCTTCACATTTCACAAGCATCTCCAGGGATACAGCTTTCATGAATTGTCACCCATGGGAGGTGGAACTTTTACTGGTGCAGATGCTTTCCAGTCATCCATGTGCCTGTAAATATCCTCTCATCCATATTCCTCTAAATAACCCCAATATACTCACTGACTCACTGGACTGGACTTGAATGGCATTGTTTCTTTGGTCTGTCACTGGCATCTTATTTGGGGTGAATAAATATTTCTTCACATCTCTGCAGAAGTTGAGGCAATGATAGTTTGGCTGTGCTATGGAGATGTGTATATTTTTACAGGACATTGCCCAGGACTAAGGAGAGGAGGAGAGTATTCCCTTGTCTTTCTTGCTGGCAGTGCTTGGTGCACACCTTTGGTCTCCCTCACAGCTGAGCCCCTGTGCAGGGAGTAATAATGTCAGAACACTTCATGTTCTGTGTACGCACGAAGCCTTGTGCTGCTGGTCTATATGCACTCTCTCTTCCAGAAGGCAAAGCAGTTTTACTCTTATTTGGAGCTAAATTGGAGTAACTGTCAGTCTTATCCTCTGTTCCTGGCTATCAAACCCAGGGTCTAGTGTGTGCTAAGCAAGTTCTTTTGCACTGAGCTACACCATTGGCTCTTTTTATTTTTACTTAGAGGTGAGGTCGCATTATGTATCACTGGCTGACCTCCAACTCAGGATGCTCCTGCCTCTGCATTCTCAATTGGAATTATAGGGGTGCACAGTGATGCTCATCTTCCTCTGACATATACTCTTTTTTAAAAAAATATTTACAATGAGAAAGGGAATGTGCATGCCAGGGCCTGTAGCCACTGCAGATGAACTCCAGATGCATGTGCTCTTTTGTGTATCTGGCTTTATATGGGTACAGCGGGATTGAACCTGAGTTGTTAGGTTTTGCAGGCAAGTGCATTTACCACTGAACCATCTCTCCAGCCCCAATACATATATTTAAAAAAATTTTTATTTATTTGTGAGCGGGGAGAATGAGGGTCTATAACCACTGCAAATGAATGCCTCCAGATGCATGCACCTCTGGGGTGTTTAATTCAGGTGTCCCTCATAAAATTAGGTGTTCAGACTGCTAGGTTCCCAGCTGATAGAGATTTGGAAATTAAAGCCCCCTGGTGGCAGTGTATTGATGGGGGCAGGCTTAGTGGTATTTTAGCCAGTTTCCCCTTGCCGGTGTTTGGCCCACTCTTCTGTTGCTGTTGTCCATCTGATGTTGGTCAGTAGGTGTTGTCCATCTTTCCTCATGCTGTCATTTTTCCTCTGCCATCATGGAGCTTGCCCTTGAGTTTGTAAGCAAAAGCAAAGTCTTTTATTTTTTCCCTACAAGCTGCTCTTGGTCAGGTGCTTCTGCCAGCAATACAAACCTGACTAAAACAGCCACCTTGTGTACCTGGCTTATGTGGCTTATTGGGTAAATAAACCTGGGTCCTTAGGCTTCACAGGAAAGCACCTTAATTTGTACGTCATCTCTCCAGCCCCATTACATATATTCTCATAGATGATCATGGCTATCCATTGAATGTGATGTTTAGGATGGTTAATATGTAATTTAGTTTATGTCAGTATGTTAAAAACACACATAATATCAAAATTATCCTTTAAATCATTTTAGAAACTTCTGGGGCTTGAAATATATAAGCATCACAACCATCTATCTCCTGAGCTTTTTTCAGCTTCCCAGAAAGGAACATGCCTTGAGCATGTATGATTTGACAGTATAATCTGTACATACTGATCCTTGCTTTAACAGGTAAGGAAGGTTTGGGATGTGGCTCAGTTGGTAGAGTGCTTGACTAGCATGCACGAAGCCCATGTGATGGTGCTGCCCACAGTTAGGTGGGTTCTCTTATGTGGTATTATGCTCTTTCCTGCTGCAGTTCTCACTCCTCTTTGTTAGCCAGAGCAGAAAACCGTGTCCCACTGCATCATTCATTCCCATGTTCTCATTTTGTACTGGATTCTCTTGAAAGATAGGCACTTTTCCATGAGCTCAGGGGATCTCTGATCTGTGTTCCCCTTCATGGGACTGGGGTTACAGGTTTTCATGTGCATTCCCAGCTGTTTATGTGGGATCTGGAGATTCAAACATGAAGTGTTTAGGCCTTCCTGTATCCTCATAGTTGCAGAGAAAGTGCACATAATCTCTAAGCTACCTCTTCGTTCTTCATACTTAAACTGTATATAAATGCTGGGGTGGGGCTTTATGAGTCCTGTCATCTAGTTACAGTAACTGAATCCATGAAGAGGTGGAGAGCTGCATGAACCTTCCTCACCTCCATGGTGGAAGGTTACAGGCCACAGTCCACAGTCCACAGTCATTGATTGTGCAAAGGACAGTGTTTCTTCCTTGTATGGAGGACAGCTGTCTACACTAAGGTTTTTTCCAAGCTTCACTCCTCTCTCAACCCCTTTATCACAATTTTTTCTCATCTCTTGCTTTAACTGTCAGCTTGAATTACCATCATTTCACAACCAATTCTGTGAATTTATTTTGAATGATTTCCACCATCCCCCCCCCAGTCTCAAGAAAAGTATCTTTGAAAGTTCCTTTTGGTAATTTCAAGAGAACATCCTTACACCTTCTCAGGGACTGTCACTACCTTAGACCCTTTCTGCCCAGTCCTCAGCTTCTGCCACTGCACAGAATCCTTCCCTTCTGCATGAAACAGGCTCTCACCTGTGATGGCCACAGTTCTTCACAGTGGAGCTCCTTGAAAGAGTTAGGCCTCTTTACCACTGCCTCCATTCCTGCCTCTAATTCCCTTAATCTTCCACATATTGAGGTTGGGACCCATGTGACATTTAGAAGAATGATGCACTTGCTTTTGCAAAGCAACCATAATTTTGGGGTGTTTTGTTTATCATTTTTTTTTTTTTTTGGTTTTTCGTGGTAGGGTCTCACTCTAGCTCAGGCTGACCTGGAATTCACTCTGTATTCTCAGGGTGGCCTTGAACTCATGGTGATCCTCCTACCTCTGCCTCCTGAGTGCTGGGAATAATGGCATGTGCCACCACGCCCGGCTATCATTTCTTTTTGAGACAGGGTATCAAGTAGCTCAGTCTGCCTCAAACTCAATATGTAGCCAAAGATTGCCTTGAACTTTATTTTCTAAATATTTCTTTCTTTCTTCTTTCTTTCTTTCTTTCTTTCTTCATTTATTTATTTATGACAAAGAATGAGGTAGGGAGGGAGTGAGAAAAAGAGAAAGAATATGGGTGAATGGTGCACTAGCGTCTCTAACCACTGCAAATGAACAGCAGATACTTGTGACACCTAATACACTTGGCTTTATGTGGGTCCTGGGGGATTGAAGCTGGGTTATTTGCTTTGCAAGCAAGCACATTAACTGCTAAGCCATGTCTCCAACCCTGCCTTGAACTCACATCCTCTTTTTTCTTTTACTTAGGAAGACCCAGACACCGTTTTAGCTCAGCAACTCACCTGGACAGTCCTGTCACAGGTTTTAGGGACAGTCCCCACTACTTTAGTCAGGCCCCAATGAGATCTCTCATCCCTAAACCTCCATCCCAGTCATCTCTTACAGTATGTAGATGACTTTCTCCTATGTAGTCCCTCCCATGAAATCTGTGTTGCACACACTGCTAAAATTCCTCAATGCCTTATCTGCTTAGGGGTATTGGGTCAAAAGACAAAGTTCAGATCTGTCAGCAGACTGTTACTTACGTCATGCCCCACCCCATGCATCAGGATATACCATCATCCAGGGCCACCCCAACTCCCCTAAATATGTACCCTTGTTGAATCACAACCTTTGACCCTAAGCACAACCTTCCAGCAGGCTGAACTAACAGCCCTTACTCAAGTCCTAACTCTGGCTGAGGATCTTTCCATTAACATTTGTATAGATTCAAAATATGCTTATAAAATCATCCACTCATATATTCTTATTTGGAAGGAAAGAGCCTTCCTCACACAAAAGTGAACTCCAATTATTAGTCCCTCTCTAATCCAAGACCTTCTGGATGTCACTTTTCTCCCCTTTAAGGAATCAATCATGCAATGCCAAGGCCATGAGAAAGACAAACAGTACATCTGCCTCTCAATCACACTCATAAATTGGCCTGTGAAATTGCCCTGACACACCCAGACATCTACCCCACCTCCCTACCTTTCTTAGCATACAAAGTCCCCTCACTCAAAGAAGAAAGGTTTCTTTCATACCTGCATTCCCTCTAACCAAGCTCTATTTTCTTTTCTTCAAAACCACACCTCCTTTCAACCCTAGGACAGACAATTCTTCAAAGATCTTGCAGACTCATGTGATATCTGCCAAAGAGCAAACCCTAAATCCAACATCTGACCCCCTCAAATCCCTACCCACCAGGTGCAGCACCTTCTTCCAGCCATGGATTGGCAAGCAGACTTCACCCATATGCCTTCTGTTAAATGATACAAATATCTCTTAGTTAGTGTGGATACCTTTTCTGGATATGTAGAAGCATTTCTCACCACAAACAAGAGAGCTCAAATAGTAACTGAGATATTGACTAGAGAAATATTCTCTCAATTTGGCTTGTCATCCTCAATACAATCAGACAAAGGCCCAGAATTTGTCTCCTCTAACTCCCCAAACAGGTACCTACAGATCGCCTGGAAGTTTCACATTCCCTACCATCCCCTATCCTTTGGCAAGGTTGTAAGAACTAACCATAACATCAAAATAGAACATTTATATATCAAAGATTCAACAATGAACTTACACATTGTTGAGATGAGCTATTGTAAAGTTTCATTAAAATAATATATCAAAACATGAGCCTTGTAATACAGACTTAGGTAAATGTGTCTTCCTATGTAAGAGGTAGCCTGTAGAGAATAGGTGCCTTTACAAATGGAAATTCCTTTTTCCATGACTTTTGAAATAGTCAATTAAAATTGTTAGTCACATTTTTGGAAAGCTATATACACACATCCTTTGAATATAACTCATTTTAAATTAAATTTTTTTTTGGTTTTTCGAAATTAAATACTGCTCTCCAGTGATTTGAGTAGAAAAATATCTTTTAACATTCTTAAGTTCTATTTTGAAGTTTTAATTCAGATAACAGATAACAGTCAGCAGGTTTCCCAAATAGGGGAATTTCAAATGTTGAGTTTGACTGGGCCATCAAAGAAGTGGGCTGGAGAGTGCAAAGCCTGAGGCATGTTAGAGGCTGAAGTAGTAAGATTGATATGAATTTGTGATGCAGAAGGAGTTACATTTCAGCCTGGGCTCAAGTGAGATGCTGCTTCATAAAAAGCCAAAAATAAACTGAGAAAATTTCTTTGATAAAACACATAAATCTTAAGACATAATAGGAGGGTGTACATGATAACTGGACCTCTCTGTGACACAAAGCAGATTCTGGTGCCAGAAACCTTACTGAATGGTCTCTACAAGGGCACATGCCTGTAATTTTTTTACATGAATCCCTAGGCAGAGAGAGAGAAGGATGGAGAGAGTGGGCATGCCAGGGCTTCTAGCCAGTGCAAATGAACTCCAGATGTATGCGTCCCCTTGTGCATCAGGCTTATGTGGGTCCTGGAGAATTGAACTAGGATCCATTGGTCTGCAGGCAAATGTCTTAACCGCTAAGCCATCTCTCCAGCCCCATCGAAGCTTTTTGAACCTCCTACAAGACCTCAGAGACTAGTGTAAGGATTAAAAAATTAGTTATTCAAAATTAATACCTTTTGTTCCTTATCTAAATAAGAGTTTGACTTTTATATTTTCTGGTATTCTAATGGTAATATACTTTCCTATATGAGTATAGAATGTATTATTACATCACATTATTTGTTTAGTGTAGAAGTGTATGTAACAGAACTAACCTATCAAAGGTGACCCTGCATTTTCTTTTGAAGGTCTTGCCCTTTTGCAGATCTGCAGATAGAAAAAATTTTCATTTCTTGCAAATTTTAACTTTATGGTCATCAGAACAATTATTTCTAATCTCTCAAAATTCCCTTTTTTTTTTTTTTTTTGGTCATGAACACTGATTAGCCTCTGCTTTAACTTGAAGACTTCTTTTAATCTCCTGTACCTATGTGATCAGCATGAATACGGATAATCCTCCAATCTTCTAAACTTAAGGGCCAAGATGCAATCTCAAGATTATGGGTGAGAACTCCCTGCTTTCCTCATCTTTGAAGTTTTTTTTTCTTCTTATCTGGTTTTCATTATTTGACTGAGGCCCATTGTGATTGTTCCATTCAGGGAAACTCTCAGTCAAAACCTTTTCTTGCTGGGTGTGGTGGTGTATGCCTTTAATCCCAGCACTGGGGAGGCAGAAGTAGGAGGATCACCATGAGTTCTAGGCCACCCAGAGAATAGAAGTGAATTCCAGGTCAGCCTGGGCTAGAGTGAGACCCTACCTCGAAAAACTAAAAAAAAAAAAAAAAAAAAAAAAACTTCTTCTTACAAGCTCTGCTGTACATTCACTTTGCAGAGCAGTTCTTTGCCTACTCAGACTCTATTCTGGTGAGGTGCATGCGTATTTCCTTGAGATGAAATCTCTTAGTGAAACTGAAGATGCTTTTTTCTAGTCAAAACCTTGTCTCCTTACAAGCTCTGCTGTACATTCCCTAGTCAGATTGGTAGACCACTATGTTGCAGTGATTATCTTTTTTCTAAACTCTCTGCATGGGTCACAGGAATGTGTGACCATGGCTGGCTTTTATGTGGGTGCTCAGTATTTAACTCAAGTCCTCATGTTTGTATATACAGCACTCTTACCTGTTGAGTCCTTTCCCAGTACCTACCCTGTTTGCCCTTCTTCAGTATCTCTCCTGTTCCATCAATCAGAAAAAGCTGAAGAATCTTCAAGGAGAAAGTCCCATTTTGGCATGAACAATTTGTAATAAAATGTAATAATATATATATATTTGTAATAAAATTTTGTGGAGCCAAAGAGAAACCAAGAATGATACTGACATAGGATAGCAGAAAAAGGCTTACTTGAGGTCAAGAGAGTGAGTATAAGAGTTACATTTTGAACAATGGAAACATGGGGAGTTTTCTCAGTGCCTTTACATATTCATGTAGAAACTCATTTTAACACTGGGTGCCTGTATATGCATAGTCAGTTGTAGAGAGTGATCTACATGTTTATGTTTATATTTATGATCACAACTGAAGATGGTAGACACTTATTGGGCGTGCTTAGCTCAAAGGCAAGAAATACATGTTCTTTTTTATATTCTTGCAAAGTATTCTTGTTGACAATTTTGATACATGTACAGAATAAATTTTGAACATACCTTCTCTTATCTCACATCCCCATTCTTCAGAACCCCTTTCTCTTTCCAACTACACCCTCTACTATTTTATAATAGATGTTTTGTTGACAAGGAACATCAGATGGGGGAGGGAGGAATGGGTGTGCTATGGCCTCTGGCCACTGCAAAAAAAAAAAAAACAATACTCATGCACCAACTTGTGCATGTGGCTTTATGTGAGTATGGGAGAAAACAGTCAGGCTTTGCAAGCAAATGTGTTGAACTACTAGAGAAATCTCTCTGTAATTCTGCATACTGTTTAGATGCCCTTTTTAACCTCCTTCACCACTCTATACAGAAAGTGGCTAGGCCCAATACTGAGCATGTCCTGTCTAGGTGGGTTCATGAATGCAATGACCACATCCTGTGTAGAAAACAGTGGTCCACATCCTTCTGTACCATCCATAGGAATGGTATGGGTCATGGTTGTTCCTCATTCTCTGAGGATGAATAAGGGACTGAATGGTCTGTGGAATGTGGATGTGTATGAGGAAGACAAGCCTTATTAGTGTGAAGGGTGAATTCATGGTGTGAGGGATGAAGCAAGAAACAGGGGGACAATATAAGAGATTGAGGGTTAGAGACTAGTGCCTAAGGGGGTGTGATTGTCTAAAAGGATTTGACTTTCTGAGAAAGCATGTAAGGGTGTCAGTGATGGTTGTATAGAGCCAGTAAGCATCTGATGCATAAAATATCCAGAAAGAGTTTGGAAGGAAAAGGTGATTTGTTGGTGATCTGAGACAAAAGCCAGTTCTCAGGAAGGACAGACGTTTGAGTTCTGTAAGAGTGAGAATAATTGGAGATGTTTTAGCTTATAAATTCTAGGGAAAGCTTCATGATGGCAGAAGAAGCTTGATCACTTCATCATATATGCATAGCAAAGAATGGAAAAGAGCAGCCAGAGATCAAGCCAGCTTAGAACATGCCCTATGTGTTGGTAAAGGATACTCTGCCAGTAGCACACTCCCCCTAGTAGGGCTCTGCCTGCAGGAGACATAAACAGGAGGCTTAATTTTAATCATAAAGAGACTGCGACTCAATAGTGCACACAGACATCAGGATTAGATAGAAAGTAGGAACTGTTAGAAGCAGGATGACTCCATCTTTGGACTCGGACTGCCATGTCATTGTGACCCTTTGTTTCCTAAAAGTGATCCAACCACCCTCCCAATTATTACATGCTTGGAATAACCCAGATCATCCATTCCCATTTTAATTTTACTGGAATTTCCCAAACCACCTGTCTGATTATTACTTCTTTAAAGTGTCCCAACCCTGAGGCAAGGGGTCCACCTAGCAAAGAATTCCAATTCCCACATCCTCCCAAAATATTCCCTAGGCTTTTTGACCTGCAGGATCAGAGTCCTTCTCAGGATGCCTTGAATAAAGTCTATTCATGTCTTTCCTGTCTTTTAAAATTATAATTATGAATTTTTTTACTATACCATCATTTTCAGGAAGCCGACTTTACATCTGTTTTCACAATTCATTTACAGACAAATTCTAATATACATTATGTACTTTGAACTGGTTTTTAAATCAACAGGAAAAACAACACTGCAGATATTGCTTCTGGTTTTGGTTAGTCATGACTTGGATACCTTGGAGTTATAACATAGACTGTAAGTTCTCAAGGCCAGCATCATTTCATTGTGGCAGGCAATGCTCCATCAAGGAGAAAGGGGACAGTTTCTCCCCAACAAAGTGAAAACATAATATTTAACCAATAACATAATTACAGAACCCTCTTAATCAGATCTAAATGTATCTTCTCAAAATGCTGCATCAGAAAACGTAAAGATCAATAGAAAACAGAACTCAGGCATCAGAATTAAGAAAAACAGTGAGGCCATCATCCCCATGGATAACATAATGTATGTGGTTTACAGCTATGATTATCTTCAGATGTGTTCACAAGCATACAAACGTAACCACCCAAGTTAATTTGGTGACATGAGAGCCAATGGTGTAGGCTGGAAAGAGAGCAGAAATGGTGCTGCAGTCTTACTGACCTTCAGTGCAGGCCTGCTTGAACCCAATGTGCATCCTCAGTGTCCTGGAGCTCAGGAAACCATCAGAACAACTCTGGTCAGAAAACAGGAGTGCACCTGGGCCAGGAATATCATCCATGTCACATGACTGTTCCCAATGATGGCTACAGGGGGGCACATTCTCTGATGAATTCAGTAAAATAATTCAAGGGACAGTGAACACTGAAAGAGAACTCAGTACTCTCATGAACAAACCAACATGGCAGAAATATGATTCTATGAAAGGCTGTACTGATATCTTCATACAGCAGCAGGTACAGAGAAAGGCATTTCACTCAACAAAGCCACACCCAGGAGGAGGCATTTTGTTATTTCAGGCACAACTCCAAGCAATTAAGCTCATTTAAAGTGCGTATCTGATATTTTCTTTCATATCCAGATTTTTACTTGATAAAATGCTTAGTAAGTTCTCCAATAGCTATATAAATACAATGAACAGTAGTCTATATGTCTGGAAATAATGCATCAAATGAAAAAAAGACTACAAAAGAAAAACAATAAAAGGATGGTCTCAGTTGTTAGAAACAGCCTATGTCACACGACTCTACAATTCTTCATTTGATGTCTTAAAACTGCCTGTACTTATATCAATAAACATCTTAGGATCCTCACATCCATAACAGGCAGACAATACAATTCCTAGAGCTCTTTTTGTTTGTTTTTTCAAGATAGTGTCTCATTCTAGCTCAGGCTGCTCTGGAATTCACTATGTAGTCTCAGGGTGGCCTCAAACTCATGGCAGTCCACCTATCTCTGCCTGCCAAGCACTGGGATTAAAGGTTTGAGCCACCACACCTGGCTTTCCTACAGCTTTTAAAGAAAACTGCAAGCAACACTTTGTATTTTTGTGTAATAATACTAAATATTTCCTATCCTAATCTACTATGTTTCAGAATTATATTGGTAAGGGCTGGGGATGTAGCTCCAGCACCATATAACCCAGATATGGTGGCACACAACTGCAATCTAGCACTCAGGAGGGAGAGGCAGAAAGATCCAAAGTTTAAGGTCATCTTTGGCTACATAGCAAGTTTCATCAGCCTGGGCTACATGTAACCCTCTCTCAAAACACACACACACACAAACAAACAAACAAACAACACACACACACACACACACACATGCGTTCACACATGCACAAACATGGGGCAGGAGGGAGGAGCCTGTTTCATATTAAGATTATGAAATAAAAGTACTGCTGTCAACATGTCTACATAATAAACAAAACATTTCCCTCAGATTAGAGGGTTAAAATAAATTAAAAATGTAAAACATTTCCCTAAGGTTAAACAGAATCTGTAAAAAACTATTTCCTAAGATCTATACCAAGTGCAAGTCAACCAAAACTCTACTAACTCATTAGCACACGTTCCTTTAGGAAACAGATTGTGATAGCATCTGATGTGCAATGTAATCAATTTCCTGTCTTCTTTAAAGTGAAAAAACACATGTTCCACATAGAGCTGCAGCTGACTGGCTCACTTTCATGAACAAAGAAGTGCTTCCTTCACTGATAGGTGTGATTGCCTCTACACAAGCAGTACCTGACTGTGTGCAGGCCTTTCTGAACCTGGTCCCTTCTGTGGCAGAAATGCTAGGCTTCTTCACCTGTGAGCGACCCTAAGGAAGGCTTGTACCACTGAATGGCAGACTTACCTGAAGGGTCTGAGAGCTGAGGGAAGATGACATCAAAATGATAGCAAACACCACTTTGGAAATTTCTACTAAAGTATCTTAGACATTTGTTCTCTTATAACAAGGGGAAGAAACTGTTTGTCTTCTGCATTTTTTAAAGGATTCCCTAGAAATTTGACTGACTTTTTGGCCATGAATTTGATACATTTTTCAGTTAGTTAATCAAAAATTGACTTTTATAAAATTGTCTGCCTAAAATATTAATTTAAGCCAAATCATGCATTGGTGACTAGCCTAAAGGTAACATGATTTGGGAGAACATAAGTTAAATTTACTGAACTATTTGGCAAGTCACTTAGAGAATAACTGGATTCCTGCACATGGCCTTTTGGGTGGGGTCTCCCAGCTGCCTTCTGTAAAGTATTACATAAGCACTCTGCCTTTGAAATACTGTTTACGGAAATACAATTCAATTTTTCTTTCCAAATCTACTTTTCATGTAAAAGTCATTCAAACATATACCAATAGAAAGGAAAATCTAAGAAACACATAAAAGCAAACATATTGTGAATTTAAGCTTTCAAGATATCCTTAAATTTACATTTTCCAGGGTGAACGGGCATGAGTGAGGGAGAGGGGGTACATTGGCTGAGAAGTTGGGTGCTCCCTCGGTCCTCGTACAATCCATGATGCTGCTGGCTGCTTGGGGCCAGGCGACCATGCAGCAGTGGCTGGGGATGTGACAGACATCCTAGAACCCCTGGCCATACTTTTTTTTACATCCTCTGTCACCACTGGGCACAGTGCAGCCACACCCACAGCCCAGGAGGCGATGGCAACCTCAGCATGATTCTGTCAAATTTTAAGAATAAATGCACCTTATAGCAGCTCTTGGAAGAAAAAAACACAAATCAAAACACCTTTGGGTTCCAAGTTGCAAAAGTATGTAGAAAAATCAGAAGTGCACTGCAGCCAAAGCTAAATGGGACAGCTGTTACTCTGCCATGAACCTCCAAGGATAGTAATGCCAAAGGCTACGTAAGAAATAATGGCTCTGGGGAAGGAGAAATGGCATAGCAGTTTAGGGGCCTGCCTGCTAAGCCTAAGAATGCCAGTTCCAATAACCTGGTCTCATGTTTAGCCAGATGCAAAGTGATGCAAGGTTGCAATGCTGCACTTGCCCACAATGGGGGCACACGTATCTGGAGTTCATTCACAACAGCTGAGAGGCTGCTGGTGCATCATGATCTGTCTCCCTCTCCCTCTATCTCTCTCTCTGTCTCCCCCACCACCCCCCAAAAAACAAAGAAATAATGGCTCTGATTGTTCACTGGCCCATTCATTTACTTGGATAAAAGCAAATAAACACCAGCTTAGTACACAAAATACTGATGAACTCAACAATCCTCAAGGTTCACATAGAAATTAACTGACCCTGACAAACATGCTCATCCTCAGGGATTGTTTGGTAGAAATGGGATAAAAGGAGGTATGAAAAGTGTTTTTTTATACACATCAAAGCTAGCAAAACCATCTGTGATGTTTGTGTCATCAACAGAGGAATTAAACCACAAGCTTTTTTCTGCGCCATCCAATTTGGGTAAATTCATGAAAGGCACATTGCTGGGCACGACTTCATATTCTTCAGACAATGCTTTCAAATCTCAGTTGAACACATTTTATGAGAACCGATAAACTGGCAGCAGGCAAAGGCCCTGAGCAAGCTTGTGTACTACCCAAAGCAGCTCCATAGATAGCCTGGCACACTTTGCATTATCGGATGGTCCATCGCACTCTACTGAAATCTAGGCGACCTCCATTTTCTAGAACTATGACAGTTGATGATAATAAAAATTCACCTGCTGACACATGTGTGGAGTAAGAGGCTGCCACACTGACAGAGTAGCACCACTAGTAAGGACTGAGAGCTGATTGAAAATGAAAGCTATAGAACAAACAATGATCAGCCCATGAAGCCTGATGATAAAATTCAATACCTGAATGATGATGTAGATGGATATTTCCTTGTCATCATTACCATCTTCTGAAAGGAATAATTTAAGTGAAGACTTTAGTGATAATTTCATAGATATAGAAGAATCCAATAGAACTAGAATAACTCCAGAGGAAATTTCTCTCAAAAAAGTAAAGCAAGGAACTATACTGTCAAAAGATATATATGATTCTTCTAAGGAAAATGAAAATGCATTCACTAAAACTGATGAATGTATAGATATAAATGTCTCAACATGCATTTTAAAGTAAATCGATATTGAAATACTTGTATGTATTAACCTTCTGCTAGTATCCTCTCATTTTATTTTCCATGTTTCCTAACACAACCCATGTGAGTTTATGAAACATGCTGCTAATGAACATCATGCATGTTGTAACTCATACAAGAAGAAATATGTAGTATATGTGCAGGAGTGTATTTTCAGGATATAGTATGATGTTGGAAGGAATATATATAAGTAGATTGGTTGGGTTTATCAATACGGGCTAATTGTTCAGAGATTCTAGGTTTAATTATGCAGATTGCCCAAGTAAAATATTTGGCAAGAGTTTAATGGGAGGGTTGATTGAAGGGTGCTTCAAAAATTTTCCTACTGTGTATGCCTGGAGATATTTGAGTTCCCATTTATGAAAGAAGAACACACTCTTGTATACTAGTAGATGAAGTTCATTGTCTAGCCACACTATTGAACTATATAACAATTTGATATTTAAAGGCTGAGTAGTAATGGGAAAAATACTGCCCTTTAAAATTTTCCTTATTTGTAACTGTCCTAGATATATCCAGTGTACCATGATGAAAATCCTCTCCCACCAACCTCTATTTTATTCAACAAAATCCAATCTACATTAATTCCCTTCTTTTCAATTAGTCTCTCTTCTATTTAATTTCATTTAATTCTCTCTTGTTGTGCAAGTTTTGTGTAGATAGCATCAGCCACTGTGAAGTGATTAATGTCAAGGGTAATTTTTGTCTAGAATTTTGTCATTTATAATTCTTTATGGTTTCACTCTAGTCCAAGCTGACCTGGAATTGACTATGTAGTCTCAGCATGCCCTAAAACTTATGGTGATCCTCCGACATTTGCCTCCCTAATGTTTGGATTAAAGGCCTGTACCCCAATGCCCAGCTCTCAAAATCTTCATCCACCACTTCCACAATGGTTCCTGAAACTTGGAGTATATGATAGCGATGCCTCATTTAGTACTGAACATTCTGTCAATTCTCAGCAATTTGGTGTGCTTTGAATCAACCCAATCATAACTGCTGTATGAAAAAGTAGGCTGCTCTAGCCCAAAATGAGAGAACCAGTAATATATGGGCATGAACATATTTAGAAGGCAGTTTGGTGGAAATAATATATCAAATTAACAATACAAGAGAAGTAGTTCTCCCCTAATATGACCTGCTGTGGTGGTTTGATTCAAGTGTCTTCCATAAACTTAGGTGTTCTGGGTGTTTGTGTCCCCTGCTGGTGGCAATTTGACAATTGAAACCTCCTGGAGTCACTGTATTGTTATAGCCACCTTTCCCTTGCCAGTGCTTGGTAGACTCACCTGTTACTGTTTTGCAAGTGATGTCATCAGGGAGGTGATGTCCACACTTTGCTCGTTACATCATTTTCACCTGCCATCTTGGAGCTTCCCCTCTGGTTTATAAGTTAAAATACACCCCTTTTCCCCACAAGCTGCTTGTGGTGAGCTGTGTTCTGCAATCAATGTGAAACCAAAAGCAACAAACTCCCCAGTAATGGGCTTTTGATTAAGTATTCAGTACCAGGCAGAATTCCCCTCTTATGGAGTAGACTTCAAGTCTAATCAGAGAGAAGATGGTTTCCCCCATAATAGGAATAGGAATATTTTGCCAGTTAATACATTTGACCTGGTGGACCATCAGTAAAACTTGCATAGTTCACCACAGAGTAACATCATTGATTACTTTTCTCTGGCAACAGGTTACATAGCTCTTTCCAGTATGTTGACAGCCAGCTAACTGGTGGAGGCTTCCAGCTTTGCTGCAGCTTGATTTCTCAGTGTCCTGCATCTCACACATGTGGAGTCTTTAGCAATAGAGTCTTACCATCTGATTCTGAAGGATAACCAAGGGTCTTGACAATGCCTGAATTATTGTATGGCATCAGTGGTCTTTATAGCTAACAGTCAGTGGAAGCTTATCCACCCTAGCACAGGATTTTCCCAGTAACAGTGCTTTGCTTCTGGGTATAACAACATCTATGTCCATAAGGTACTTCTGCTAACACTCTATATTAACATATATATTACCAGTTAGCAAAGAAATAGGTTTTAAATATCATTGATATCTTAGTAAACCATTAGAGTTAAAGAGAAGTGAAAAAATATCCCACTTTTATCACATTTTTTATTTGTAACATAAATTTGAACCAAGATGTTTCAGATTGTCTGTGTTCATTGAACTGGACTTGCATGGCATAGTATACACAGTGCAATGTGTTGTATGGGTTTCCAACATAAGCTGCAGTGCAGGTGACTGGCAACATTGCAGATTGGTTCCAAAACACATTGAATTCATTGTTTATAGTATATTTGATTCTGAATTAATATTTGGTTATTGTTTACACAGAATCCTTTCAGGTTTGCCATATTTATTATGACCCCTACATTGATGATCAGACTCCATATGGAGTCAAAATTCCAAACTTTATTAAGAGCTTCTATTCTATTATTAGTGTTAGAAATTGAAACCATGGTCTTGTATTTTCTGGGAAGGCAGTGCACCACAATGTTTTGACACAAGCCCTAATATATGTCTTTACATTCTATTGTCTTTTCATTAAAAAAAAATCTAAGCTCTTTTGTTTGAATCACTACAGCATGATGGAGGTATGATATTTATTTTGAGCGTTTTCTTCCATAATACAGCATATAAACTTTGTGCTTATTGAATAAGTCCCTGCCTAGATACATACAGAAGAGTAAAGTCTAATTTTCTAGTCCCTTTTGTAATCTTGGGTTGAAGAGAAATATCTCATTATAGGAGTTGGTGTCATTTGAAGACATAGCTGTGGACTTCACCTGGCAAGAGTGGCAGTGCATGGATGTTGTTCAGCAAAACCTTTACAGAGATGTGATGCTGGAGAACTACAGAAGCCTGAAGTTCTTGGGTGAGTTAAACTCCCATGAATCTCGAAGTAGCAATTCCTTTCTTTTTGGTAGGTAAGTATAGTCATTATTACAAATATTTAGTATTGTTTTGACATAGTACTCTTAAACTGACATACTTAATGGAACATATTATATTGAATAAAGTGGCTTCACAGCACACACATAGATAGTAACAAGAGTATCAGATCAGGCATTAGCTGTATGGGGAGCACTCAAAAATTCTTGTAGCTATTTTGAAATACTAATGTATGTGTTGTCAGATACATACTAACCTATTACTGTGATATACAACATATGAAGTTATTTCTTCCAAATGCACCTAGTTAATACTAACCATGCTTATTCCATCCCTTTTCTACTACTCATTTTACATATTCTAATTACTTGTTTTGTTTTCTCCCTGTATTATGTTAACTGGGACTTGCAAGTATAGCAAGAACATGCATAACTTTTGTTTCTGTGTTTGTCATACTTCATTTATATCCCATGAATTTTCTGGGGGAAGTGAAATAACATCTATTCACTCCAATTATAGAGGGATTTGATAGCCCAAAGGAAAAATCATAAATTCCCCTTTCTGAATAAGTTCATTGGATTACTTAGAAAGGAAATGCTTTTATGATACACATTTGTACTGCCAAAAAAATCAAACCATAATCTGTTTTTATCGTTTATCTACACATTACCAATTGGAATATCAAGTGAGAAAGTTATGATATTTATTTCTGGTTGTTGAGTGTTGATACTCTATTTCCATTATCATAGACTTATGTAAGTCTCACAGCTTTCTTGATTTCTTTGATACAATTTTGTTGAAAATCTCTTAGTTATCAGTAGAGCTGCTTTGATTTAAGATGACAGTCATTTCAAAACCAGAGGAAATACGTATATTACTTCACATAATGTCTACAGTTATGTTTATATCACCATTTTGGGGGGATATTTTAGAGGTAGGGTCACACTCTAGCACAGGCTGATCTGGAATTCACTCTGTATTCTCAGGGTGGCCTCAAACTCATGGT
Organism: Orientallactaga sibirica; assembly: GCA_036365145.1. Taxonomy (NCBI): domain Eukaryota; kingdom Metazoa; phylum Chordata; class Mammalia; order Rodentia; family Dipodidae; genus Orientallactaga; species Orientallactaga sibirica. The sequence continues at coordinate 51,884 of JAEOAD010002767.1, read as the reverse complement.
GATCCTCCTACCTCTGCCTCCCAAGTGCTGGGATTAAAATCATTCACCACCATGCCTGGTTCCATACCACCATTTTTAATGTTTTCTTTTTATTTGGAGACTGGATTTCACTCTACCCTGGGTTATCCTGGAGTTCACTCTGTAGCCAAGCTTGTCATCAAAATCTTAGTGATTCTCCTGCCTCAGGTACCCAATTGCTTGTGGCAAAGTAGTATGCCACCACACCTGGCTCCATTTTTCCTTAGTCTTTTTTTCCTCTATATATCAATTTGACCTACAGATAAGGACATTTTTGTAGTTTCTGTTGTGATTTGTATGGACTTTGTTCATTGCACTTACCATATATTTCAGCTAAGACTTTATCTTTTTTATGCTTTGACTTGAACTTAGAGTTTAATGCATCCTGGAAAAGTGCTCTATCACTAAGCTATTTTTCCTCACTAATAATTTGTATATTATCAGTGAGTGGTGGATAAGTACACCATTGATTTTTAGAGAAAGTAATTTCATTGTTGCTAGTCAGTAAAATTGAGGCCCTCTGTTATATATAATATTACTTGTTACACTATAGGCATTTGTTGATTTATGCAAAAAATCCATTTTTCTTTTAATTTATTACTGTGTGTATGTAAGGACATTCATGTTCCTTACTGAGTGGCCCTTTTCAGATTACTTGTATTTCATTTGTTTTACTCTGGTTATTATATACATTCACTAACTTAAGGGCAATTCTTATAAATCTAGAGGCTATCCCTTCCTTATATTCCTTGTGATTTCTTAATGTGCTTGATATATTTTAAAATAATAATGCAATATTTGGCTCTGCTTTATCAATTTAGTTGTGAATCATCTTTTATGCTTTACTTTTAAATTTTTTACTTATTTATTTGCGTGGGAGATAGAGAGAGGAAGAGGCATATAGAGAGAGAAAATGAGTTTACCAGGGCCATCAGCCACTGCAAATAATCTCCAAATGCATGCAAAACCTTGGGCAACTGGCTTATGTGGACTCTGGGGAACTGAATCTTGTTCTTTTGGCTTTGCAGGCAAAGTGCCTTAATGCTAAGGCATTCCTTCCAACCCCCGTTTTACTTCTTTTGTATTCATTTGTTTAATTGAGCTATTTTCCCACAACATTTCTCCCTTGTTCTTTTTATGATCACTCTCTCTTTGTTCCACTTATCATTAATGTCATGTGTTGCTTTTCTTGTTTGACTATGTTTCCCTTCCCTTATGCTCTATTCATTTAATGTTCTTTTAAAACCATTATTTAATATTTTTGTATCAGAACATGTAAGGCTGAGGTAGAAGGACATCCATAAATATGAGGACAGCCTGGGGCTACAGTATCTGTTCATGGTTAACCTGGGATACAATGAGTCCATATTTTGTGAAAACAAAACAAAAGAAAAGTGAAACAAAAGTACAAAAAAATTGTTGTATTATTTCATGCTGTTCAAGGTCACTTAAGAGAAATGTTTTCAATATTACTTCTAGGGAAATATTACCATTAATGAACACCAGGAATATAAATTTTATCAAAGCTAATATTGCAGTTCATCTAATAGACATCAGTTGTAGAAATGCAGCTTTTATCTTACAGGAGTCCACCTAATATAACATACTAACACAATTTGTACATTATTTCCCAATTACAGGGAACTGTATGACCAAACCAGATTTGATCTTCAAGTTAGAACATGGACTTTCACCATGGAGTGTAGTAGAAGGCTCAACTCAGGGGCTTCCAGGCAAGTAATGAAATAGTATGTAACATAGGTCAATGAGATGAGAACTCATCAGGAACTGTCATGATAAATGGTATTACTGTGAATCAGACACCTTTTGTGACATGAAGAAAGCTCTACTGTGTTTCTGATATTGAAAAGTGTTTTCTCATGCGTTCCCAAATTTAATCCCCTACATAGGTGGTCTTGTAAAATATTATGTGTTAGATATTGTACTAAATTCTCACTTGACTTTTTTGTGTATATTCCAGTATAAGTGTCACTAGTCACTTTCACTGTTGTGACAAAATCCTTAGAAGAAACTCCATAAGGAAGAAAAATATTTATTCAAGTATACAAATCTATAATGGAGGTTTTGCTTAAAATGTCCACATAAAGAAAGTATTTAACACTATTATTTTGCAATTGCATGTGAAAGTTAGAAATAACTGAGGAAAGAGAGCATGATCTTCCATGATAAGGGATTAGAACACTTCTGTACAATGTGAATGAGAAGAATGTAGGTGGCAAAGTATATTATATTTGCACATATAGGAAGTGTGTCAGGAATTGAAAAAAGAGCATTTGGGCCTTTGAAGAAAGAAACTGTGAATTACAGTGCAAGGAAAATTAAATAGTAGTATTCCAGTCTTTATTCTAGGTGAAAATTAAATATAAAGCCCAAAGTGCAACATAAGACCAGACAGTGCAAATAGCTCTTGTGCTAAAAGAGTGTTATGTGTACTGTTTTTTAGAAATATGTGTCTCTTGCAGGTGTTAATTCTAGAGATTCAGATCAGTATGTCTGTCACTCAGTCAGTAACAACAGACTCACACTTAAAGTCAACCATTTAAATTTTTTTAAACCTGAAAACATGGGTAATCCAGGGAGTCAGGACACATTAAATATTTATGTGTGAGAGATGGACACAAGAAAAAATACATAGTCTCATAGCAATGGAGAATTGCTGATCATGTTTTTCATTAGAGAGCCTTAGGAGGGAAATTTTGGCAGTCTCACCCTTCATGGTGAATAGTCAATCATACTGCTTATTGATGGTCAAAGTATAGTGAATGTTAAGCCTATATTGATTGGTTGACCTTTCTACAATCATTATAACATCACAAGTTTAGTTGTAACATGACTCTGAAAATTATGAGCACAGGTCAATTTTATAGGAGGATTATTCCCCTTACCACATGTAGTTGATTCTTGTTTGGGTACTTAAATCCCTGAATAGAGCTAAATATCCTTGTTTCTGGTTTCTCACTGTCTGATACACAATGGAGAGACATTGCATTTTTGCCTGTATTGGAATAAATTTAGGACTTCACCTGTTATAGTAATCTCAAGGGTTTGTAGTAGCTTTTTATGAAAATACAATTTTATTTGCCTGCAGACATGCCATTAACCTTGCTTATTGGTCCTCCCTTCAATGCATATACACCACCATCAACAGTGAGCCCAGAATGTCTGTCATGGTCTACAGATGAAACTACATAATTTCTGCCAACAACCAATTGTAGAAAAAATATAGATGTTCTCCAATATGTTCTTTTCTCTTCATATATCAACTATTTTTTTGTATGAATATCTTTGTTTTCACTTTATTCATATTGTGATGCTTTTCTGATTAATATTTTCCACTTCTTATCTCTATGTTAATTGCTAATGTTTTGATTTCATTTTCTAATGTGGTTTGTTTTAATTCTTTCTCATGCAGCCTCTTTATTGCCATCTCCCTTCTCCTTTTCTACTTCATTCAGAATAATAATGATTGAAAACTGTTCGTCAAGTATTATCATTAGATATGTATTAGTTAAAAAATATTTTAAAAAATCAAATTCACAGTCATTATGAAACCCAGCATTGACTGGCGAGATTGTACAATGGGTTAATTTGCTTTTTGCATAATCATGAATTCAGATCCCCAGAATCAACCAGAACACCGAGAATTCCTCAAATCTCACAGGACAGAATCATGGCATACACAGTCGTTTACAACAGGAGGCACTGTGAAACAAGGTTAAAGGCAATGACTGGCATCCAAACCTGAACTATTATTATCAAGCATGCATTTGGTAACACACATTTCCAAACTCTCAAACACACTTGCACATATAAACATATAAGAAACAAACCTATCATAAATATATTCCATGGAAAAAGGTGGTAGTGGAGATTCTAGAAACCAAACAAAAACATGTCCTGTGTTATTGTACTAGAAATCTGCACTAATCTTTATAAATATACCAAACATCTGAAGAGAAGACCATCCAGTTATAATGTGTTAAAATGATGTGTAAATACTTAGTCAAGTAACTGCAAGTGGAAGAAACAGAAAAACTTTTCTTTTTTTCTACCCAATATGTTATTTCACTGAAAATGACATTGTTGAATAAACCTAATACAAGAAAGAATTGCTGTTGTCAACAAAAATTGGATGAGAACTTATTGAGGAGGCAAGAAAATGAAACAACAAAAAAGTCATCTTGTTTAGAGGTCTCTAATAAGTTGTGCCAATTAGGAAAGCATTTGCTGAGTTTGTACTTTGTTGTGTAAGACATGCCTGAAGTCAAGAAACTTACCATTGAGAATAGTAACGAAGTCAATTGAAAAGCAGAATTAAAATAATTATTTTGAATTATCTTTTCATAAAATATATACCCTATCAAATAATAGGAAGCCTTGGTGAGTCAAAGTTTTGTTTAGTATCTGGAATGTAATAATATTCTTTGTATTTTGCAGAATTAAAAATTCAACAGAAAATGCACTGGACAAAGACTGATGATTTCAAACAATGCCAAAATGCTTTTTCCAGAAGTTACATCACACTTGTCATCAAGGAACAAACCCATGTGAGGAGCTGTATGAATATGGGACAACCTTGATCTCCAAGTCACACCTCACTATGTATCAGCAAACCCATAAAGATAAAAAGCAACATGAATGTAGTGAATGTGGGAAAGCTTTCATCTCCAAGTCATCACTTACTAAGCATCAGAGAACTCAAACAGGTGATAAGCCATATGAATGTACTGAATGTGGGAAATCCATCATCTCCAAGTCACATCTTAACTTCCATCATAGAACTCACAGAGGTGAGAAGCCATATGAATGTGCTCAATGTGAACAATCTTTCAGCACCAAGTCATGCCTCAGAAATCACCAGAAAATTTATATAGGTGAGAAACCATATCAATGTTCTCAATGTGGGAAAGCCTTCCACTGCAAATCAAAGCTCACTATACACCAGAAAACTCACAAACATGAGAAACCATATGAATGCCTTGAATGTGGGAAAACCTTCATATTCAAGTCAGGTCTTATTGTCCATCACAGAACTCACACAGGTGAAAAAACTCACAAACGTGAGAAACCATATAAATGCATTGAATGTGGGAAAACCTTCATGTTCAAGTCAGGTCTTATTGTCCATCACAGAACTCACACAGGTGAAAAGCCCTATGAATGTGCTGAATGTGGGAAATCCTTCAACTCCAAGACAGATCTTAATAAGCATCAGAGAACTCACAGAGGTGAGAAGCCATATGTATGTACTGAATGTGAAAAATCTTTCAGCTCCAAGTCATGGCTCACAATTCATCTGAGAATTCATACAGGTGAGAAGCCATATCAATGTTCTCAATGTGGGAAAGCCTTCTACTGCAAATCAAAGCTCACTAATCACCATAAAAATCACAAAGTTGAGAAACCATATGAATTCATTGAATGTGGGAAAACCTTCATGTTCAAGTCAGGTCTTATTGTCCATCACAGAACTCACACAGGTGAAAAGCCCTATGAATGTGCTGAATGTGGGAAAGCCTTCAACTCCAAGTCAGATCTTAATAAGCATCAGAGAACTCACACAGGTAAGAAGCCATATGAATGCATTGAATGTGGAAAAGCCTTTATCTCCAAGTTAGGTCTTATTATTCATCACAGAACTCACACAGGTGAAAAGCCATATGAATGTACTGAATGTGGGAAAGCCTTCACCTCCAAGTCAGCTCTTATTGTCCATCACAGAACTCACACAGGTGAAAAGCCCTATGAATGTACTGAATGTGGGAAAGCCTTCAACTCCAAGTCAGATCTTAATAAGCATCAGAGAACTCACACAGGTAAGAAGCCATATGAATGCATTGAATGTGGAAAAGCCTTTATCTCCAAGTTAGGTCTTATTATTCATCACAGAACTCACACAGGTGAAAAGCCATATGAATGTACTGAATGTGGGAAAGCCTTCATCTCCAAGTCAGATCTTAATAGACATCAGGGAACTCACATAGGCGAGAGGCCATATGTATGTACTCAATGTGAAAAATCTTTTAGCACCAAGTCATGGCTCACAATTCATCAGAGAATTCATACAGGTGAGAAGCAATATCAATGTTCTCAATGTGAAAAATCCTTCATCACAAAGTCATTTTTCAGAAATCATCAGAAAATTCATACAGGTGAGAAGCCATGTCAATCTTCTTAATGTGGGAAAGCCTTCTACCACAAATCAAAGCTCACTATACACCAGAAAATTCACAGAGGTAAGAAGCCATATGAATACGTTGAAAGTGGAAAAGCCTTCATCTCCAAGTTAGGTCACAAGCTGACCTTGGAACCCTCTACACACCAGAAATCTTAGCCTCCCAGTTGACAGACTTAAGGGTGTGGAACAACACACATCCTAAGGGACTGTGTTAAAGAATCTGTTTGCCATAATACCTACTTTTGCACAAATACTCGGTGCTGTATTTCATTGAATGGGTACATATTTAAAGATTTTTAGAATTTGACTGTATTCTATTCCATTCAGCCAACTTGAATACTCTCATAACAGGCAAATCCAAAACCTAGGGTCACTTTTGTGGTTACTCTGAGAGTCTTAACAGCCACACCTAGCACCTTAAGCTCCTATCCTGAAGATATATAACATCAGATTGATTGATACATCTAATATTACTGCAGGTAATTAGAAAACCCAAGCATTAAATTAATCCAAGATGCAAAAATCTCTGCATTATAATGCAAGAAACACAAAAAATCAAGACAATATAAATCCACCAAAAAGTACTAATGTATCAGAAATGACCATAAGTGAGACTGAATTAGAGGAAATTCCTGAGAAAGATTTCAAAAGAATGATTATAAATATGTTCAAAGAACTCAAAGAGGAAATGAAAGGGTTCAAGGATCTCAAAGAGGAAATCAAATGATTCAAAGAACACACAGGAAACCAATTTAATGAAATAAGGAGGTCAATAGTAGATATAAATATGGAAATAGAAATAATAAAGAAAACCCAGTCAGAAATACTAGCAACAAACACAGTGAAATAAAAAACTCCATAGAAAATCTCTCTAGTAGAATGGATGAAGGAGAGAACAGAATATATAAACTGGAAGACCAGATTGCATACCTAATATAGTCCAACAAAGAGAAAGACAAATTGATAGGAAGGTATGAATGGGAATTTCAAGATATTCAGGACACTATGAAAATATCAAACATAAGAATTCAAGGTATAGTATAAGGATAATAATTTCACTCCAAAGGCATAGTAGGAGTTTTCAACAAAATCATGCAAGAAAACTTCCCCCAGATTGGGAAAGAGATGCCAATGCAGATACAGGAAGCCCTTAGAACACTAGACAAAACGTGGAAAGAACCTCTCCCTGCCATATTGTAATTAAACTACCAAACATACAAACCAAAGAAAATATATTGAAAGCAGCTAGAGAGAAAAAACAAGTCACCTACAAAGGCAAGCCCATAAGAATTACTCAACACAAACTTTAAAAGCCAGAAGGGCTTGGAGTGATGTATTCTATATTCTGAAAGATAATGACTGTCAACCAAGGTGACTATCCTGCAAAGCTACCCATTCAAATAGATGGAGAAATAAGGACATTCCACAACAAAAGCAGGCTAAAGGAATATTTGAAGACAAAACCAGGTCTACAGAAAATACTTGAAAGTATCCTCCATGGTGAAGAGAAAGAAAAACACACATATAAGAACCTGGAAAAAACAAACCATACTCCAATACTAGTTAATACAAGAGAGCAAAGGTAAAATTGAAAGAACTACAAAACAAGAAAAATGGTAAAAATAAATACACACCTCTCAATAAGAACTCTTAATATCAATGGCCTGAATGTCCCAACAAAAAGACATAGGTTTGCAAACTGGGTTAAAAAGCAGGATCCTTCAATTTGTTCCCTCCAAGAAACCTTTCTACAAAGGATGGACACTATATTAGGGTGAAAGGCTGGAAATAAGTGTTTGAAGCAAATGTGCCTAGTAAACAAGCAGGGGTTGCTATCCTAATATCTGACAGGATAGACTTCAGACCAACATTAATTACGAAAGATAAGGAAGGTCACTTTATATTGATTAAAGGAACACTCCAACTGGAGAACAGTATAATCCTAAACATATATGCACCTAACACCGGGGCTCCCAATTTCATCAAACAAATGCTATTACAACTAAGGTCACAGATGACACCAAATACACTTGTAGTGGGTGACTTCAACACCCCACTCTCACCATTTGACAGGTCATCCTGGCAAAAAATAAACAGACATGCTTCTGGATTAAATGAGGTCATAGACGAAATGGACCTAACAGATATATACAGGACATTTCATACAAATGCTGAAGAATACACATTCTTTTCAGCACCACATGGAACATTCTCTAAAATAGACCATATATTAGGACACAAAGCAAATCTTAACAAATATTGGAAAATTGAAATAATTTCTTGCACTCTATCGGATCACAATGTGATCAAACTACAAATCAATAACAAGAAAAGCTATATAGCATACACAAAATCATGGAAACTAAATAATATACTACTAAATGATTGATGGGTCAATGAAGAAATCAAGAAGAAAATCAAAAAAATTCATGGACTCAAATGATAATGAAAACAAAACATACCAAAACCTTTGGGACACAATGATGGCAGTCCTAAGAGGGAAATATATAGCTTTACATGCCCATGTTAAGAAATTAGAAAGGTAGCAGATAAACAACTTAATGCTGCACCTTAAGGCCTTGGAAAATGAAGAACAAGACAAACCAAAAATCAGTAGACAGGAAGAAATAATGAAGACAAGGGAAAAATTAATGAACGAGAAACAAAAAAAAAAAAAAAAAAAAAGAAAGAAAGAAAAAGAAACCCCAAAGAATCAATGAAACAAAGAGTTGGTTCTTTGAAAGGATACACGAGATTGAAAAACCTTTAGCAAATCTGACCAAAAGAAACAGAGAACAGACACAAATTAATAAAAATCAGAGATGAAAAAGGCACCATTACAACAGACACCAGAGATTAAAAAAATCATTGGGACATACTATAAGAACATATACTCCACTAAGTTTGAAAATCTGAAAGAAATGGATGATTTCCTTGATTTATATGAGCTACCTAAATTAAATCAAGATGAGATTAACCACTTATATAGACCTATAACAAGTATGGAGATAGAAACAGTTATAAAAAAATCTCCCAACTACAAAAAGTCCTGGCCCAGATGGATTCACTGCCAAATTTTACCTGAACTTCATGGAACAACTAACACCAATGCTTCTTAAACTTTTCCATAAAATAGAAGAGGAAGGAACCATACCGAACTTCTTCTATGAAGCCAGCATTACCCTGATCCCAAAACCAGACAAAGATAGAACAAAAAAGGAAAATTACAGACCAATCTCCCTCATGAACTTAGATGCATAAATTCTCAACAAAATATTGGCAAACAGAATACAAGAATATATTAGAAAGATCATTCACCCTGACCAAGTTGGCTTTATCCCAGAGATGAAGGGATGGTTCAACATACATAAATCAATAAATGTAATACATTATATAAATGTACTGAAGTATAAAAAATCACATGATCATCTCATTAGATGCAGAAAAATCATTTGACAAAATCCAACATCCCTTCATGATAAAAGTCCTACAGAGACTGGGAATAGAAGGAACATATCTCAACATAATAAAGTCTATTTATGACAAACCCACAGCCAACATAATACTAAATGGAGAAAAACTTGAAGCTTTTCCACTAAAATCAGGCACAAGACAACGGTGCCCACTGTCCCCACTTTTATTTAATATAGTACTGGAAGTTTTAGCCACAGCAATAAGGCAGTAGACACATATAAAAAGGATACAAATTGGAAAGGAAGAGACCAAGTTATCATTATTTGCAGATGATATGATTCTCTACATAAAGGACCCTAAAGACACTACCAGAGCTGATAAACACCTATAGCCATGTAGCAGGATACAAAATAAACACAGAGAAATCAGTAGCCTTCCTATATTCTAACAAGTAACACACAGAAGGTGAAATCATAAAATCACTCCCATTCATAAGTACATCAATAAATAAATAAATAAAGTACCTTGGGATAAACCTAATCAAGGAAGTGAAGGATCTCTACAAGGAGAACTTTAAAACACTCAAGCAAGAAATTGCAAAAGACACTAGGAAATGGAAAAATATCCCTGGTTCTTGGATCATAAGAATCAATATTGTGAAAATGGCAATCCTACTAAAAGCCATCTACACATTTAATGCAATCTCCATCAAATTTCCAATGGCAGTCTTCAAGGAAATAAAAAAAATCCAAAAATTTATTTGGAAGCACAAAAAACTTCGGATATCTAAAACAATTTTGACCAACAAAAATAAGGCTGGTGGTATCACCATACCTGATTTTAACCTATATTACAGACCCATAGTAACAAAAATAGCATGGTAATGGCACAAAAACAGACATGTAGATCAATGGAACAGAATAGAAGACCCTAATGTAAGTCCAGGTAGCAATAGCCACCTGATCTTTGACAAAAATGCCAATAATACTCATTGGAGTAAAGACAGTCTCTTAAGCAAATGGTGCTGGGAAAACTGGATATGCATCTGTAAAAGGATCAAAATAGATCCTTATTTCTCTCCATCCTCAAGAATAAATTACAAATGGATCAAATGCCTTAATATCAGACTTGAAACTCTGAAACTGCTAGATGAAAAAGTATGACAAACCCTTCAATATATTGTCTTGGCAAAGACTTTCTGAATATTAACTCCAATCGCTCACAAAATAAAACCACAGATCAACCGCTGGGACCTCATGAAATTACAAAGCTTTGGTACCACAAAGGACACTGACTAGAGCAAAGAGGCAACCTACAGAATGGGAGAAAATCTTTGCCAGCTATACATCTGACAGAGGGTTAATATCTAGGATATACAAAGAACTCAAAATATTAAATAATAAGACATCAAACAACCCAATTAAAAATGGGCTATGGAACTAAATATAAAGTTCTCAGAATTAATACAGATGGAATATAAACATCTAAAAAATGTTGTACAGACCGAGCCATCAGGGAAATGCAGTTTAAAACTACCTTGAGATTCCATCTCACTCCTGTCAGATTGATTACCATCATGAAAACAAATGACTATAAATGCTGGTGAGGATGCAGAAAAAGAGGAACACTTCTACACTGTTGATGGGAATGCAATCTGGTCCAACCATTGTGGAAATCAGTGTGGAGATCCCTGAGACAGCTAAATATAGTTCTACCATATTACCCAGCTATACCACTCCTAGGCATATATCCTAAGGACTCGTCTCACTACCTTAGAGATACTTGCTCAACCATGATTATTGCCATTCTATTCACAATAGCTAGGAAATGGAACCAGCCTAGGTGTCCCTCAACTGATGAGTGGATAATGAAGATGTGGCATATTTACACAATGGTGTTCTACTCAGCGGTAAAGAAAAATGAAGTTATGAAATTTGCTGGAAAATGGATGGATCTGGAAAGGATTATACTTAGTGAGGTAACCCTGGCCCAGAAAGCCCAACACCACATGTTCTCTCTCATATGTGGATCCTAGCTACAAATGGTTGGACTTCTATGTGAGTAAAAATAAAACTCAGTAGCAGAAGACAGTAAGCTAGAAAAGGGAAAAAAGGGAATAGAAAGGGAGGAAGGGGGAGTTAATAGGATGGTATTGTATATATTTAAGTAGAAGAACATATTAATGAGGGTGAAAAGGCATAAGTGAGGACACGGGAAGAGATTGAGTAAAGGAACGGTGGAGGGAGGACTAATAAAAATCAAAGAGGATATAAATATGTCATAAGGAAACTCATTTTTCTGGACAATGGAACACTCAAGACACAGATTGTTACTAGAAAATTTTCAGTGCCAGGGATGGGATACCTTCCAGTGAGTTGTTGGCCAGGGAGGTCATAGATACCCCGAAAACATTATAGGCCATTGCCGAGGACCTTGGTTTCCCACCAGGAATAGATGGTAAGAACCTATTGCTGAAGACTCCACATACGTGGGTGGCAAGTTCACTGAGAAAACTTGCTGGAACTGAGCTAAAAGCCTCCTCCATGAAGACTAATTGACAGAAAGTTGGAAAAAGCAATGCTGCATGCAGTTCAACGAGACAGAGAAAACACCAGTGAAGGTACTCAATAGTGAACACTGCAAGCTTTGAATTTGGCCAACGGGTGCAATAGTAGCAGGTGTGTTATGGGGGAAACCAACTGCTCTCTAATTGGACTGGAGGTCCGCCCCATGGGAGGGAACACATCCCTGATACTGAAAATGCATGACAGGGGTAGTAATGAGACCTAAGGGTGTAATGTCTGCTGGTGTCTTACTAAATGTATATACTATGCTCACCAAACTGCCCAGTAACCACTTCTCTTAATGTCCACACCCATATATTAATGCTACTCTCACTTTTGGTTAGAGAAGCTTTTCAGATGGTGGTGGCCTTGGGATGACTCAGAAGGCACCATGGTGCTGAGAAGTGACAGAGCAATGCTCAGCACTGAAACATCTCAAAACCTACCTTCCAAGGCTCAGGGTCCATTGTGGAAGAGGGGGCAGAAAGAATGTAAGAGCCAAAGGAAGAGTAGGACTCCTTACAACATGCTCCTCCAGACTCAAAATGGCCTGGATATCCATGACCTCACAGTGACTGATACTACCTACATAAGACCAACATAATGGGAGTAAAAGATCATCACATCAAACTGAAAAGAGAGTCTGATTGAGAAGGGGAGGTGATATGATGGTGAGTGAAGTTGCAAAGGGGAAAGTGGGCTCTCCATAGAGACTTGCAGGTCTTTCACAAGGAAATAACTAAGGCAACTCTCCTACAATACATGTATGACCTCTTCCCAGTAGCAGAAATGGAGGAGGAATGCCTCTCTGCCACAGAGTGTCTCCTGGAGGACTTAGAACATCTGTGCTATTGTGTATCAGCCAGGAAGCATGAACTGAGTGTGTGTAAGGCAACCTACATAGATATGAACTCCAAGAAGGTAAGAGGATGCTGTCAGCCGCTAGGATTCACTCAAATCCCTACTAAGAGAAGGATCTGAGCATTCTTCAGAGCTGTAGGGTATTCAAACATTTGGATCCCAAGGTTTGCTGAATTAGCCAAGCATCTATATAAGGCCACAAGAGTACAATAAATAAATAAATAAATAAATAAATAAATAAATAAATAAATAAATAATTTTAATTGGACTGAAGATGAGGAGCAAACATTCCACGAACTAAAGTCAGCTCTGACATTAGCCCGTGCCCTGGCACTTCCAGACTTAACCAAACCCTTCCACTTGTACATGGATGAAAAGAAGGAGACATCCAGGGGCACCCTAACCTAAAGACTGGGGCCATGGCATTGTCCAGTCACCTACTTGCCTAAGAAGTTAGACCCAGTAGCTGTGGTTGGCCCCCTTGTATGCTGGCTATTGAGCTGCTGCTATTCTGACAAAGGACACTGACAAATTAACCTTGGGCTAGACTTTATCAATCATGGCAACACATTTAATAGACACTCTTTTAAGAAGCCACCCAGACTTGTGATTATCCAACCCTTGTTTAACCCACTATCAGGCCTTGCTGTTAGATCAACCAAGAATATAGTTTTACCCAACTGTGGGTTTGAACCCAGTCTCCCTGCTGCCAGAAACTTATGAGGCATCAACCCCTCTGCATGTCTGCCTAGAGATCACCTCCACCTTCGATGGACTCCACCTGGACCTGAGAGATGTGGCTTGGTTGGACCTGATCTAGTGATGTATTCTGATGGCAGCAGCTTTGTTGTGGATAGAATCAGGTATGCCTGGAGGCTGTCTTGACTTTGGAAGAAACCTTGATGTATCTTGGGGTACACTGGCTTAAAAAGCTGAACTTATGGCACTGACCAAGACTCTGACAGTGAATATCTACACAGACAGCTGTTATGCCTTTGCCACAGCACATGTACACGGGCCATCTATTGGGAGCGAGGGCTATTAACAGCAGAAGGTAAAGACATCAAAAATAAAAATGAATTCTGGACTTATTGGCTGTCATTTGGGCACCTGATAAAGTGCCTATAATCCACTGTCCGGGTCGTCAGAAAGGGGAGACCACAAAAGCAAGAGGGAACAGACTGGCAGACCTGGCAGCAAAGAGTGCTGCCTCTCAGCATCCATCAGATTGTCTGATCACCCTCCCAGCACCCAGTCTTCCTGAATGACCAGTATACACTGAACAGGACCTACAGCTCACCTCTCATCTGATAAAGGAACAGACCCCACAACTGGAGGATGGACAACTCTTGCTGTCCAAAGCCATAAGACAGAGACTAACTAAACAACTACATGAAGGAACTCACTTAGGCAGCAACAAGCTAGCCAAGCTAATAAGGAAAGAGCTTTTCTTTCCAGGTACAGACTCAGTCATCAAGGACACCACCACCTGACAGACAAATGTTCTTCTGGTAAGGTGGCACCAATGGGGGCAAAAAAGTGTGGAACAGAGCCAGGTAGATATTGGAAAGTTGATTTCACAGAGGTAAATCCGGGTCAGCATGTGTGGTGGTTTGATTCAGGTGTCCCCCATAAACTTCAAGTGTTCTGAATGCTAGGTTCCCAGCTGATGGCAACTTGGGAATTAACACCTCCTGGAGGCAGAGTATTGTTGGGGGCGGGCTTATGGGTATTATAGCCAGCTTCTTCTTGCCAGTGTTTGGCACACTCTCCTGTTGCTGTTGTCTACCTTATGTTGACCAGAGAGTGATGTCCACCTTCTGCTCATGCCATCGTTTTTCCTGCCATCATGGAGCTTCCCCCTCGAGCCTGTAAGCCAAAATAAACCTCTTTTTTTCCACAAGCTGCTCTTAGTCGGGTGATTTCTGCCAGCAATGCGAACCTGACTGCAACAGTAAAGTGGTACCAAGGAGTGGGATTGCTGCTAGACACCTGACTGTGTGGCTTTGGCCTTTTGGAGCTGATTTTCAAGAGGAATGTGGAAGGACTTAAAATCTTGGCCTAAGAGACACCTTGCAGTGCTGTAAGTACAGCTTGATGGACTATTCTGGTCAGAGCTGAAAGACCTGAATGCAGTAAGAACTATGGACTGTGAGGTTTAGCTTATGAGGGTGAGAAAGAGCTTTTCTTGGACTAGGCTAGCAGTTTGTGTGAGAAGTTTGCTGTTATGCCCGTGTCCTGAGAAGATGTGCAGGGCTGCTTTGCGTAGAAATGAACTGGTATGAGCAGAGGGATATGGCACAGAAAAAATGAAATCTTTGGGTGAACTCTACCCGTTCAGCTGCAGTTGAGAGATTGCAACCTTTGAGATTGGGCCAGCTGACCTGCAATGGGGCAACAGGAAGAATGCAGACCCTTTTGAAGGGGCCTGAATGCTGAAGGAGTGTCCTGTTCTTCAAAGTCTGATTTATTCCCCCCTGGATTAACAAATTGGCACCCTACCTGGTATTATGGAGTATAACAAATGCAGGAAAGAGAGGGTCATTGAGTTTTTAACGCGGTCTTGTGTTTTGGAAATGGCCATGGGCAGTGTGAAGCAGGTTTGCTGGATGCCTGCATGGAGATCCCATGGGGCCATGAGGATGGACCGTGGGTTGCAGTGGAGACCCAGTGGAGATGCCGGGACTATGAGATGGCTGCCAAGGAGAGCTGCCGGCCCTGGATGAAGTTTTCCAGGACTGTGAGTAGCCTAGCTGGAGGGGTGGAATTGGAATTCCAGAGACTTGTTGCTGGGTAGAGTTATCGGACTTGGAGATTTGTCACTGACTAGAGTTGTTGGACTTGGGAATTACAGAGTTTGACGTTTGCCCTGGTTGTTTTAAAATCTTGTATTGGTTGAATATTTCTTTGCTTTGCCCAATGCCATCCTTTGCAGTGTGAATGTTTATTCTGTGCCATTATGGGTTTTTTTGGGGATATTTTTGGTATTACGGCTCAGTTAAAAGACCTTGGATTATGGGGACGTATGAACATCATTGGAATTGATAAAAACTATGGGGACTTTTAAATTTGCATGAATGCATTGCATTTTACATCGTGTATGGTTATCAGTTTATGGGGGCCAGGGGCGGAATGTGGTGGTTTGATTCAGGTGTCCCCCATAAACTTCAAGTGTTCTGAATGCTAGGTTCCCAGCTGATGGCAACTTGGGAATTAACACCTCCTGGAGGCAGAGTATTGTTGGGGGCGGGCTTATGGGTATTATAGCCAGCTTCTTCTTGCCAGTGTTTGGCACACTCTCCTGTTGCTGTTGTCTACCTTATGTTGACCAGAGAGGGATGTCCACCTTCTGCTCATGCCATCGTTTTTCCTGCCATCATGGAGCTTCCCCCTCGAGCCTGTAAGCCAAAATAAACCTCTTTTTTCCACAAGCTGCTCTTAGTTGGGTGATTTCTGCCAGCAATGCGAACCTGACTGCAACAGCATGGATATAAATATTTACTTGTTTATGTTGGTATCTTTTCAGGATGGGTGGAAGCTTTCCTGACCAAGCCTGAGACAGCCCATACAGTGACAAAGAAATTGTTAGAGGAGATAATTCACCACTATGGGTTGCACCTCGGGATAAAATCAGATAATAGGCCTGCCTTTGTGTCAAAAATTACTAAGGAATTGACCATGACATTGGGGATTAATTGGAAACCACGTTGTGCCTATCATCCCCAAAGGTCATGACAAATGAAAAAAATGAATTGGATCCTAAAGGAGACTAACTAAATTAACCCTAGAGAGCTAGGAAGGATGGGTGGGACTCCCTCCCTTTGCCCTGTTAAGGACCAGGTGTACCCCTTAGGTAAATGTATGGATACCCCCATCCTGCCCCAATGGATCTTATGCAGATAACTTATTTTACTAGTGAAAGGCTTTTTTTTTCTATCCAAGTCTAACAAAGAGTCCAGGTGTCCACTGTTCCAGCAGTCAAGGATGCTTTTCAGACACACCTTGTTTGTCCCCATTCCTATCAGTCTGGTAACAGAGTTTGGATTAAGAGACATCATATTGGGAGGATGGAAGACCCCCACCAGGTCATCCTAACTACTCCAACATCCGTGAAAGAGGAGGGAACAAAATAGAAGAGGATTAGACTTACCCTTTATGAAACAAGGGGGCCTGTGTATGGCTTTAGGTAAAACTTGTTGCTTTTATGCCAATCAGTCACAAATAATCCAAGAGGGGCTGGAGAGATGGCTTAGCAGTTAATCCCTTGCCTATGAAGCCTAAAGACCCCGGTTTGAGGCTTGATTCCTCAGTACCCATGTAATCCATATGCACAAGGTGGTGCATGCATCTGGAGTTCGTTTGCTGTGGTTGGAAGCCCTGTTGCACCCATTCTCTCTATCTCTCTTTTCCTTCTCTCTGTCTTTCTTTCTCCTTGACAATAAATAAATATTTTTTAAAAGAAATAATCCAAGATTCACTGGCTTTAGTTACAGAACATCTCAAAGAAAGAAAACATCAGAGACAAACCACTAATAATTAGTTTCAGTCTGTTTAGTTGGTCTCCATGGCTAACTTCCCTTGTCTCTTTATTGCTGGCCCTCTAATACTACTGCTCTTAAG
Source organism: Orientallactaga sibirica (assembly GCA_036365145.1). Classification (NCBI taxonomy): domain Eukaryota; kingdom Metazoa; phylum Chordata; class Mammalia; order Rodentia; family Dipodidae; genus Orientallactaga; species Orientallactaga sibirica. Next base: position 34,208 of record JAEOAD010002767.1, on the reverse strand, counting down.
CCTTACAATAGGACCCTGCATTATTACTGCTGTAAGAAGATATATAAAGAATAAAATAAGTTCTGATAAACTTTTGGTATTGCAGACACAATATACCCCATTAAATGAAAACACCCTAGACACTGTTCTTCACTTAGTGTCATATCAGAGGGGTGAATGGAAAATGGAATGTAAAGGGCCACAATAAACCTGGTTAAATATCCTCCTGTGCAGCCATTGCATTGGGCACACATAATGGAGGCCACCACCCAATTTGATCTTCCTGACAGATAAAGAAGGTCCAGGAATCTCTGTCACAGGCCTTATTGGAAAATGCAGGTGTTTTCTGTTATCTAAGGAATGGGATGACCCCTCTGTGAAATGTACCATGACCTTCTTCTATCTCTTTGTTTCTAAATATCTTTCTGATTACATAGCATAGAATGTTTCTTGCCTCAGTTCCACCTATGAGTCCTATGTAATAAATACCTTGTGACTTCTTGTAATACCCCCCACATTTAACAGTAACTTTATGAAACTTTGTGGTTTAACCCCATTCCTGTTTTTGCTATAAACATCATGCAGTTTTTTTTCAATAAAAGCTGACCCTCTGAACGGTTCAAGGCTGCATCCTGAGATCCTGACCACTGGGGTGTAGACTTGATGCACCAGTCTTTCATCTTTTTCTTTAATAAAACTTTGTCTCACATTTTTGTGCAACACCAGATGCCATAACACATTTGAGCTCTAGAAAGGATGCAGTATGAAAAGGGGAAAAGGAGGAAGTGGAGAGAGTTAGAGGAGAGTTCTATCCTATGGGCTACCCTGAAGAAGGCTGTCAGGGGTCTGGCTAAGACATCAAGGGGTTTTAAACATTTGCCAGGTAGTAGCCCTGGCCAGAAAGTCCTCAGTTTCCACCAGTAAGCTGCTAATATCTACAAAGTCTGACAGACTGAAAACTTCAGCACCATTTGTTGGAATTCAGGATTGACTAGAGCAGTGTCAGGAATACAAGAGAGAAGGAACACCAGCTTCAACAGCACAGACTATTCTTTGTTCCAAATACCAATGGGTCACAGCCACTCCACCACAGGAATGAGAATTATAGCCACCCTTGAGTGTGAGGGATTTGAGACTTAAAGGTCCAGAGATGTGAAGGAGTTAAAGTAAATTTGGTTATTTCTTTTGTTTACAAATGACCTGCCAAGAGCAGATTAGGGCCATTCCCCTGGAGACCCAGTAGCTCTCATAGTCCAACCTGGCCTGCTTTGTAACAGATGAGCCTTATTTTGCTATGGTCCAGGAAAGTTTTATGGTCTACTAACTTTAGTGGTACAATGTCAGTATTAATGCTTAATACTCCTCTTCTGAGTTTTCTGTCTTTTTTCCTGAAACATCCAAATCTTTGTTCAATTGAGGGAACACACTTGTCACATTTGAAGGACAATCTCTGCTCTCTCCTCTGCCATTACCTTAACAAAATATATAACAACAAATGCTGGTGAAAAGTAGGATTGGGAGAAGGAAAGAATCTTCTATACTCCTGTGGGGAATGTCAATTACTCTGGGCACTGTGGAACTCAGTATGGAGATCCCTCAGAACTGAAGTAGACCAACCATATGATCCAGCTATACCACTCCTGGGAATATACACAAGAAATCTAAGTCAGCATGCACAGATATAGCTCCACATCCATGTTAATTGGAGCACTATGAATATTCAAAATATACACAAATTATTTATATGTACAAGTGAGACTAGGAAAATTAAGGAGACTATGTAGAGGGCAAAGAAGGAGAAAGAAAATTTTATAAAGGGAAAATATGGTCATGTGCATGATATATTTGAATGAAAATGATACCCATCACTGTGACCAAAACATTAAAAAACAAGTCAGTGAAGCCGGGCGTGGTGGCACACGCCTTTAATCCCAGCACTTGGGAGGCAGAGGTAGGAGGATTGCCATGAGTTCAAGGCCACCCTGAGACTACATAGTGAATTCCAGGTCAGCCTGGGCCAGAGTGAGACCCTACCTCGAAAAACCAAAACAAACAAACAAACAAACAAAAAAAAAAAAAACAAGTCACTGGATAAACATATCAAAAATGTCCAAGAGAGTGTCAAATGTGTAAGGTAGCATTTTAAATGCCTGGCCATTGAGAAAAGCTTCCCTGAGGGCCTCTCAAGTACCAGCAGTGTTTCCTCTAGGCTAGCAGAGGAGTAAAGTGAAAAGGTTTAGACAGTAAGAAGTCCTTGCCTGTGGCAGCAGACCTAAACTCTGTCCACAAATCTCCCAGGATCTCAAGCTCTTTTGCCACATTTGTGAAGTCTTCCCTATAGGTTTTCTTCTCCTGGAAGCCCTCAGACAGCCATTTTCTTGACCTTTTCCTCAATTCTCCAAGTGTTTATGGGAAACCTTTTTCTCAATGAAGACCTATGTAAAATGGCCAATTTACCCATTCTAAATTCTCTAGGATCCTTTGTTCCTCTGTTCTTCTTTTAATAAAATTTTGTTTTACTTTATGTCTTTGAGAGAAATAGGCAGGGAAAGAGACAGAGAGAATGGGCACTCTAGGGCCTCCACCTGCTGCAAATGAACTCCATATGCATGCGTCCCTTTGTGCATCTTATTTACATGGGTCCTGGGGAATCAAATCTTTGTCTTTGGCTTTGCAGGCAAGTGTCTTAAGCCATTTCTCCAGGCCCTCCTCTATTCTTTTGTTTCCTCACAGTTCTCATCCTTTTGTAGTGGGATAGGTAGGTACTTGTATGATGTGCTGTTTTCATTTGAGTTAGGTTTCCCTCATAAACTCATGTATTCTGAATGCTTTTTGCTCAGCCGGTGGCAGTTTGGGAGTTGGAGCCTTGCTGGAGTTGAGGTGTGTCATTGGGAGAAAACTTATGGGTGTGATAGCCAGCTTTGCCTTGCCAGGGTTCAGGTAACGGTCATGCTGTGGTTTTCCACCTGCTGTGGCAGAGGTGATGTCCAGCCTCTGCTCATGCCATTCTTTCCTTTGCCATCGTGAAGCTTCCCCTCAAGTCTGTAAGCCAAAGTGAATCTTTTCCTCCCACAAGCAGCTTTTGGTTGGGCTGCTTTGTCCCAGTCATTTAAAGGTAACTTCAATGGGTATCATAGATAAATAGTAAATTTGTTTATGAAGTAATGAAAATAAATAGAGTAAGTATATACTCAATTTCTCAATTGCAATTATGGATTTTCAGACAGTATTTTCCTAGTTAATCATGATATTTTGAATCAATATTACTATGTTCATACAAGAGTAGGCATTATTTCCATAAGAAAATAATATAGGAAAGAGACAATACTTGAGTGAAAAATGTTATTGAAGCAATGTTTATGTGTATGTATGTGTGAGTATAAAATATGGACTATTTCACAATATTGCCTGTCATTCTTGTGCAAGGCCTTTCAAGTCTTTCCTGTATTATTCCAATGTTAGCATATGTGCTGCTCCTCCTGGTTACCTTACAGAGCACACCTATGAAACAGTGATCAGCTCTGACCTGACTCTTCATGTAGAACAATGAAGCATAGCAAGACTCCTCACAGCCCAGCAGGTACATTTGCTAATATTTGAACACAGGGATTCAAAAGGAAGCTCCTCCTAAACATGTAATAAGTGAAGATGGGCCCTCAGTGAATGCTGAGCATTCCATGACCAGTATAGAACAACACGGGAGTCTCTAAACTGTGACTTTCAACCACTAAAAAGCAGCTTCATGATTTCATGCCTGTTATGGAGCACTGTGATATTCTCAAATACGGGATATTGTCTTATAAGAAGCAACTGCATGATTTGGATGAAAGATGCTGTTGTTTGTAAGATTTTTTTTTCAATTTTTATTTATTTGGAAACAGAGAAGAGAGGCAGACAGGAGAGAATAAGCATGCCAGGGACTCTAGCCACTGCAAACAAACTCTAGATGCATGTGCCCCTCATGCATCTGGCTTATGTGGGTGCTGGAGAATCAAACCAGAATCCTTTGGCTTTGCAGGCAAATGCCTTAACCGCTAAGTCAAAGAGATGCTGTTTTTATGTTTAGGTATAGATTGATTAAATATAAAAATAAATACAACATAGGCCAACAATTTTAGATCAAATAGAGAGGTTCTATTACCTCTAAAAGTATTTGAAAGTTGTGAGTACAATTTCAATTGTTTGGGGGGACATCTTTCACATCAAAGTTTAGGCTACTTGCTCAGAACAGTAGCTGGAAAGCCAGACATGGTGGTACATACCTTTAATATCAGTACTTGGAAGGCAGAGGTAGGAGTTCAAGGCCAGACTAGGACTACAGAGTGAGTTGTTCCCAATCAGCATGGGCTAGAGTGAGACTCTGCTTCGAAAAAAAAAAAAAAAAAGAAATTGGAGAAATTTTCAAGGAAGATTTTCATAGTTGTCACATTTTAAAATAAGATATATATAATTCCTGTGATGAGCAAAGGTTAAGTGCAAATTTTGCACAAGGGTCAGGATCACCCACAGAAAGCTTTGCCTTAACATAATAGGACTGAAAAATGTGTTGTTGTTTTTTTAAACTTTAAGTTTTATATTTTATATGGCAATGTCTTGCTGTAGCCCAGGCTAACCAGGAATTCACTGTATAGTTTCAGGCTCACCTCAGACTCACAGTGATCTTCCTTCCTCAGCCTCTGGAGTGCTGGGATTAAAGGAATGAGCCATCATGCCCAATAGAATGTGTTATTTTATAAATATTGATATTTGTTTTAGTTTTTTTCATATTGACACTTTTTTATTGACACTTCCTTAGTTATAGCCAATAAACCATAGTTTCCCCCTCCTTCTTCCCACTTTCCTTTTGCAACTCCAATCTCTATCATACCCCTTCCCCCTCTCAATCAGTCTCTTTTGTTTTGATGTCATCTTTTCCTCATATTATGATGGTCTTGTGTAGGTAGTGTTAGGCACTGTGAGGCCCCCTTGTGCATCTGGCTAATGTGGGTCCTGGGGAAGCAAACCTGGGTCCTTTGGCTTTGCAGGCAAACACCTTAACTGCTAAGCCATCCCTCCAGTCCAGTTATTTTTTAATATTAAATTTTATTTATTTATTTGAGAGAGAGGGAAAGAGGCAAGGAGAGACAGAATGGGCCTGCCAGGGTATCCAGCCACACACATGGGCCCACTTGGTATATCTGGCTTATGTGGGTCCTGGGAATCAGAACTGGGTGCTTTGGCTTCACAGGCAAGTGCCTATATCGCTACACCATCTCTCCAGCCCAGAAACCTATATTTTTTTACAGTTGTACTACAACCCAGGGAGTTAGTATAAACTTTTTTTTTGGTTTGTTTAGGTAGACTTTTGCTGTAGCCCAAGCTGACCTGGAATTCACTGTGTAGTCTCAGGGTGGCCTTGAACTCATGGCAATCCTTCTACCTCTGCCTCCTGAGAGCTGTAATTAAAGGCATGTGCCACCATACCTGGCTTTAATTTTTTATTCCATCTCTCCCACCCAAGTTTATTAATTCAAATGAAACTGAATGACTCACAAGCTTCATCCTCATTATAATCATTCAATTTGCATATATTGCATATAATGTAATAACAATATTTTCCATTCTCCAGACCAAACCCAGACCCTTCTGTATTCCAGGTGTAGCAGACGGCTTCAGGTTCGCTGAGATGAACTTCCAGACCAGGCACAGTTATGGAGGAAGGGATATTATTTACTGAAGCTCACAGATCCAGGGGAAGTTCCATAATGGCAGGAGAAGTGGCCTGCCTTCACAGGGCCAAGCAGAGAGAGAAAAACCAACCAGGTGCACAGCACACAGAGCAAAACTACAGCCAAAAGCCACAGCTCATTTCAGGAACTCCTATTAGGCACACTTTGCTTATCTTTAGAATGGAATTTCAAACCATCACCACACCTTAAGACCAGCCCCAGTGACATTGCCTCTACCAAGGTGATTGCAGATGCAAACTATAAACTAATAAAACACAGAATATACTGGGGGACATATATTCAAACTACCACACCAGGCAAATGATTTACCATTGAGCTACATCCCTAGTCCACTAAGAGTTTTCATAACCAAGTAACTCTGTGACTTTTCTTGGGTTACATTTTATTTTTTTTTTTTTTTGAGTTTTTGGTTTTCTTGGTTTTTCAAGGTAGGGTCTCACTATAGACCAGGCTGACCTGGAATTCACTCTGTATTGTCAGGGTGGCCTTAAACTCATGGTGATCCTCCTACCTCTGCCTCCCAAGTGCTGTAATTAAAGGCATGTGCCACCACGCCTGGTCTTTTTTTTTAATTATTGATAACTTCTGTACTTACAGACAATAAACCATGATATTTCCCTCCCCTCCACCATTTTCCCCTTCACAACTCTGCTGTCCATCATATCCCCTCCCTCTCTCCATTAGTCTCTCTTTTATTCTAATGTCATTGTCTTTTTCTCCTACCGTTATTCTTTTCTCAGGGCACCTGGAACAACTAACATGACCTCTCTGAACACAGCTCTCTGATCCTTTCACTGGGACTATACTGACTACAGAATTGGACGAGGTAACTTGTTTGGCAATGGGCTCAGTCAGCCACAGTGGATTTTAGAACCGCTTTCCCCCATCGCACTTCTCTGCCTGTCACTCATCATCAACAGGGGCAGAGAAGCAAAAGAGGCAGGGAGATGACGGAAATAAGCTGGGCATGATGGTACATGCTATAATCCCAGAACACAGGAGGCTGAGGTAGGAGGATCACGGTGATTTCAAGGCCTGCCTGAGACTACACATGAATTCCAGGTCAGCCTGGGCTAGACAAAAAAAGTAGGGGGTGGTAATAGGAAGGAAGTGGAAGGTGCTGTCTTGATTGTGGGTAATGAGCCTAGGTGGAAACTGATGCATGGCCTGGGATGGTGTGTGCTTCCAGGGGATGGTGTCTGTGGAGGGACACACCATGTCATCTGTGGTTATGTTAACATCAGGGCCCCATAGGGAGACATGTCTACCACATATCCCTAGCCCCTCCCCCATCTCCTGAGAGCCTCCCTCACCCTAAAGTTTCACCCTAAACATGGTCAGGTAGATTGTGAAGTTGATGGGCCCTTGGTCCTTCTTCACTACAGCATCCAACTCCTCATTTTTGACATTGATGCAACCTGGAGGAGGGAGGTGGAGCAGAAGCATGATGGGCACAGAAGAACACTAAGCTCACAAGCCCATCAATCAGTGCCCTTACCTTGGTATTTCCCCAGTCTCCTATTGCTTATTGGTAGCCTGCAACACCTCCCCCCAGCTGTTCCTCATGTCCTCCTTGTCAATGAAGCCATCCTGATTCTGCTCCATGATGGTAAAGAACTGACAGAGACATGAGCCCTGAGCAGCCATGATCTACCGAGTCCAGGTGGCCACACACCCTTTACCAAGACTGCTCACCTGACATCTGCTGCCAAAAGAACCTCAGTTCAGGCTCCTGCTTCCCTGAGCTCTGGGATCCACTCTCGCTGAGTGTTTACTGTAATTCGGCATGCTGGAAGGCTCCACACTCAGCCCCTCATTTCAAGACCACACCAACCCCGAGAGGGAGGCTGAGGCTCAGAGAGGGAAAGGCCTTGCTTGAGGTCACACGACAAACACTCAGGTATATGTAAAGGGGGCAGCAAGTGACATCTCCAGGCAAGGTGACATGCCATGATGGCCATGGAGAATGATGACAGCATGTGCAGCCACTGAAGTCTCCTTGAATAATTTTCTTTTAGAAATATTTTTATTCATTTATTTGCAAGGGAGAGAGAGAGAATGGGTGTATCAGGATGCACGAGGGTTTCTTGCCACTGCCAATAACCTCCAGATGCACATGGCACTTTGTGCATATGGCCTCATGTTGACAGTGGGGAATTGAATCCAGGCCTCAGGCTTTGCAAGCAAGCACCTTAACCGCTGAGCTATCTCTTCAGCCCTCCTTGAATAATTTCATGTGTTCTGTTAATACCCTCAAAGACCCTCTCAGCCTCTTTAAACCCCTGGTTCTGAGTCTGATTGAACATTGAGAAGACACTGGGCAGGCTTCAACTTCTGCTCTCTTCCAGGCTCTGCTTGATAACTGTAGGGGACCTGCTGCCACTTTGTCAAGAGGTCAGACAGAACCAGAGCCAGGATTCAAGTCTCAAAGCATCAAAGCAAAGCCAGGATAATTAGGCAGGACATTTCTCAACCCAGGCAGGAAGTCTGCAGTGTGTCCAGCATGCAGGCCTGGGTTCCCTGCTGCAGGTCCAGTCATTTCATTCCTGTCCAGGTCACTTTTGTCTGTGGCCCAGATGGGCTCATTACTGGCCTTGGCTTCTAGGGAGGGTTTCTTGTCACTACTCCTGCCATTCTCTGCTCAGCTGGAATCTGGCCTGTTCAGCTGCTAAAAGTTTTCAGACTGTTCTCAGCATAACCTTTGGGCTTTTGGTTCTACGAGATCCATCCATGGACAGGATCTCAGGGTGACTCTTCTTGCCTTCCTGGGTCTCCTACTCACTCTAAATCTGCTTTAACCAGATTTCTCTCCCAACATCTGCTTCTCTCACCCAAGGATGCTTTTTTGTTAAGAATGTGGTAGATGGGCTGGAGAAATGGCTTACTGGCTAAGGTGCTTGCCTGCAAAGCCTAACAGCCCATGTGTGATTCCCTCACACTCACCTAAATGCAGATGTACAAAGTGACACATGTGTCTGGAGTTCATTTGTAGCAGATGGGGGCCATGGGGTGCCTAGCCTATCTGTCTCTCTTCTCTCTACCTCTCTGTAGCAAACAGGTTGGTTTGATGAGATGAACTTCCAGACCAGGCATAGTTATGGAGGAAGGGATTTATTTTTTTATTTTTTCTTTTTTTTAATATATATTTTTTATTTATATTATTCTGATTTTACATTCATAGTATTGGTTCCATTGTCCTCCTCCCCGTCCTCCCACTTTCAAAGGGACCCTCATCAATGGGGAATGTGGGTCATACACTGTGATTTTACTCAAGAGTTCTGGTGGATAGGCCCCAGTCTCTGTGCATAGTGCCCCAACTTGTGACTCTAACAATCTTTCCGCCCCCTCTTCCGCGAGTTTCCCTGAGCCACATTGGGGTCATTTTTGTTCTGCTTCCTTGATGAGGTTTTGGAAGCCTCTGTGTCTCTGGATATCTGGCTTAGTTGGAGTTGGATGTTCTCTGTGTTTATCTCCTTCAGCCTTTTCCTGGTGTTGGAATCACCTTGAACGCTGTATTCTTGCCCTTCCCTGCGTTGTTCTATGGTTTCAGCTGGTGAGGTGTGGTTAGCTGATCCTCCCTTCAGGTTCGTTGTCCACCTGGAAAAAGATAAGCAAATTCTCCAACGGAGAGAGAAGTTAGTACTAGATAGAAGGGATAACCATATATGTTTTGGAGGGAATTTTATATGCATTGGCTCTCTTCTAGTCCACATTTGGTGGCATCTAGATCTTGGAGACTGAGCTCATTTTTTGTACATGGCTTTGACTTATTTCCGAGTTCCAGCAATGAGTTCCATTCCACTGAGTGGATTTATTAGCCAAATCAAGAGCAGTTGGTTACCCACCATGGCTGTTTGCCACTACTGCACTTGTATGAGCATTACATCAGATTGTTCCCTGCTGGGTATCTTAGACTGCAGGTTGTTTGGACTAATGTCAGACATTTTCCCGCAGTTGCTCGTGTAGCACCCTTTGGTACTAACCTAGCTGTCTGGGGAGTGACCTTCTTCCAGATTCTGGCCAGGTCTCTCTGTGTTTGGTCTCATACACGTATGCTGTCTTTGACAGTAGGGTCTTACCATTAACCTTTGGTGGGTCACCAAGTACTCTGACAGAAGTCTGTCTTTTTTGGGAAACCTTGTAGGTGTTTCAGATCAACAGCTCATTGTGGAAGTTAACCCCGTGCTGGCACTGGGAATTATAAGTCTGCACCTAGGAAGGTGAGGGAGGAAAAAGATAGATAATGTAAAAGAGAAAGTGAGTATAGAGAGGAGAGGGAGGGAGGAGAGAGAGAGAGAGAGAGAGAGAGAGAGAGAGAGAAGAGAAAAATAAGCAGGACAAGATTAAAGTTGGCCTTCATCGTGTTCTCTCCAGGTTCCTGTGGTTCGAGTATTCCCTCTGTAGGCCTGCTGAAGGATCACTGTTTTAGCCTGTTGTTCAGAGTTAAGGGTTTTGTAGTATTTTTTCCTTTTGGGTCCCAATTTGTATTCCCCCTTGTCCTCCCTCCCACCCTCTCATTCCCTCCCACCTTTACCCTCCCTCCATCCCACACTCCTTCTTGTCTCCTGGAGGAAGGGATTTATTGAAGCTTACAGATCCAGGGGAAGTTCCATAATGGCAAAAGAAGCTGGCGTGCCTTCACAGGACCAAACAGAGAACAAAGCCACAAGCCAAAAGCCACACAGCACAGCACACCTCAGGAACTCCAGCTAGGCATGCTTTGTATATCTTTAGATTGAAATTTCACCCACTACCACACCTTAAGATCTTCCCAGTGATACTGCCTCCAGCCAGGTGCCTGCAGATGCAAATTACAAACTAATATAAAACACTGACTGTGTTGGGGATGATCTATTCAAACTATCACACTATCTCTGCTTGCAAAATTTTTAAAAAATTAAAAATAAAAACTGATGTGTATGTGCAGATGTGTATTTGTATGTTCATGCATGTGCAGTGCATGTGTGTATACAAGTATACATGCACACAGGCGGTGGGGATAAAAGACAATTTTGTGTGTTAGACCCAGGAATGCATTGGCAGTTTTTGAGATAGGGTCTCTCACTGGCCTGGAATTCACCAAATATGCTATACTGGCTGGCCACTCAGCTCCAGGGACTCTCCTGTCTCACCCCACCTAGTGCTAGGATTACAAGCCTGCAGCACCACACCTGACTCTTTCATATGGTTTCTGTGGATCAAACTCAGGTAGTTAGGCTTACAAGACAAACACTACCCAATGAGCTTCGCCCCCAAGAACATATTTGGGACCAGGTCTTGCTATATATATATCCCAGGCTGGCTTTAAACTCAAGATTCTCCTTGTCATCTGCACAGCTCCCCAGGCCCCTTTTGTCACAAGGGCTAAACTCAGTAGTCAAGAGGCAGATTATGTTAATTCAATTGTCAAACTTTATTCACTCTTCACACATTTTAATTAAACCAAGTCCCTTTCTTCCTTTGTTCTTTCAAGTACCTTGTTGTCCTATCCCTAACCCCCTGGGGCACTCACATGCAACTCCACTTGGTCAGCAGGCAGTGTCCAGAGTCCAGGCCTCGCTCCCATCCGTGCCTGGCTGCCTATGGGTCCCATGGGCTGCTGCTTCTACTCACAGCGGGTATGAACTCAGAGAGGGATGAGGAGCCTGTCTCTCTGAGTTGACTGACAATTGTCTGAGCTTTTGCTGGGGTTCTTATACCCATTTTTTCCTCAGTCACCCTGGCTGCTGATAGCCACCTTAGGGCTAACTCATTACCATATCAGCTCACAGAGGGTCTCTGGTCAGTCTCTGGTCCTGGCCCCCAGGTTGCCATGGTGACCTTGTAACTTCTGGGTGAGTGCCATTTATCAGAGTGGACAATCGTTTGTCAGTCTCTACTTGTCATGGTGATCTTGCCATTGCTGAGTGAGTGCCCCATTTTACTTCTAACTATTGCTTCTAATATTCCTCATTACTTCTAACTATTCTAACAGTCCCCATTTTACTTCTAACTATTGCTCCTAACACCTTCCCCAAGAAGTCTTTCTGGATCCCAGTCCACTTCCCATCACTGCCATTGCCCACGCCCACATCATTCCTCCACATGTCTGCCTCCAAGTTTAGAGACCTCAAGAGTAAGATCCATTGTGCCCATGTCTGCCTGGACTTAGCTCTGTGCTGGGATCACCTCAAGTTTGTAAGCAGCTGCTCAGAATCCAGGTTTCACTACCCCACACATGAAGCTGTGCCTCCCATGTCACTAGCCTGACTTCCTGCTTCTAGATGTTTCTTCCAAAATACCCTGTGTCCAAGAGCCACTTTCCTCCCTACACTGGGCATTCACCAAGTGCGTTGTCTCCAGAGCCCACTAGGGACCTTTCCCTAGAAACCGTCATTCCAGCCCACAGCCTTAAAAACAGAGAGAGGAATACCTGGGATCAGTGCCCTTATCCCAGCCTTCAATGTCCTCCCTGGCCAAGCCCTGTCTAGTTTCCCCAGTAGTGGCTTTCCCCGAGTTCCTCCTCTCCACTCGCACATGTGTGGTCTTCCAAGTTCCTTTTGTCTTCTCTTCACTTCCCTCAGACTCCTGGGCCTAATAGGAGCAGCAGAGCCCAGCCACTTGTAATTAACCTTTACTGGGTGCTTTGCCTCTGCTATTCCTTTGAAAGGGGGCTGACAGAGCAGCCAAGGCCATGCCAATAGGATGCTGTAAAGCTTCTGTACTATTTATAAATCCCTTCAGACATCATAAAGATAGGATCTTCCCTGTGGGGTTCATCTCTTGTGACTATATATAATGTAATTATATATACATTCTAAACATTCTATTAAATAAAAATAATCACTTCTGTTTGTGAGATATTTTACCTGTTCTTGGGGCTGCTTTCCATCTCATCACTCCCAGCATGTGCACGTGCAAACACACACACACACACACACACACACACACACACACACTTTTCCATCCCAGCTTCTCATTTCTATCTCTTTCCTATTTGGACCAGAACTTTGCAAGGGTGGAAGGCAATATTTTTAATACTGACTGCACAAGGGAAACATGAGATGCAGTCCTCACCAGGCCTCTGAGCTCCTAGCAAGCCAAAGGTAAAGGTAGGAAGGGAAGAAAAGAGGAAAGGAAGGAAGGCAGAAGAGGAGGGGGGAAGGGAAGAGAAGAAAGGAAGTAATGAGGGAAAAGAGAGGGAAAGGGAGGAGAAGAATAGGAAGAAAGGGAAAAAAGAGGGGAAAGGGTGTTAAATGGCAGGATGAAAGGGTGAGAAAAGAGCAGGAAAATGAGGGGAAGAATGGAAACAAGGAGAAAGAAAGGTTGGCGTGAGTAAGGGAGAGAAGAAAGAATGGGAAAGAAGAGGGTTTAAAGGAGAAGAATGGAAGGAAGGAAGGAAGGAAGGAAGGAAGGAAGGAAGGAAGGAAGGAAGGAAGGAAGGAAGGAAGGAAGGAACTGACCATAGTGTTTCAGGCACACACTCTGGGGCTTTATGGGATCTTCTGGCCCCAGGAGTCACACCATCACACCAGGCCTCCTCAGGCCCCAGGAGTCCCCACCCCTGTTCTCTGGGTAAGCTTGTATATGTGTGTGGGGAGGGACAAACTCTGTGAGCTGCAAAGCTTCTGCTTTATTTTAGCTGAACCATAGGCACTAGGAGCCCCTGCATCTGCTCTCTGGGTATGTGCAGGGTGGGACACAAGCTGTGTGAGCTGCAAAGTCCCAGCTTCAGCACAGCTGCACCCCAGTGTCCATGCAAAAGACACAGCTCTCACCTCAAAGGGGATTAGAGATAGTTTAGTCCAGGGCCAAATATGAGTGACCATGGCCCAGGAACACAGATTAAGGCTACCCAAAATTCCCTGTCCAAATGTGTTAACAATGTGTCCAAATGTGTTCACAAGGTTTTCATAGTTACATAAATCAAGTCATAAATCAAGGCACTTTTCAAATACATTGGTTGACCATCAGGTAGGCAGGTTTTAGCAAAGCAGGGAAATCTCCCCCATAGGCTTCACATGCTATCTGATGACACTCTTAAACCTTGGGTTGGTGGAAGCTGGTGGTCTGTCAGTACACACAGTTGCACCTCAGGTCCCAGAAGCCCCTGCATCTGCTCTCTGAGTGTTTGGGGGCCACACAAGCTCTATTAGCTGCAAGGTCCCTGCTCCAGTACAGCTGCAGCCCACTCATCTTCTGCCAGCCGCCCCCCCCTCCTGACTGATGGGCGCCTCTGGCCTCCCCCGTGTTGTAGGCAGATGGTTCTGCCCATGACGTCACAATGCTGAGGCTCACCCAGAGCATCCTTAGGGAAGTTGTAAACTTTAAAATGGTGGGATCAGTGGAGTTCATTCTCCTGAGTCTCTCTCCAGCACCTCTGTAGGGCAGAAGAGGTGGCAGTGGCGGTGTTGTGTCTGTGTGCCAGGGAAACCACTCAGCAGATTGTAAACTGAAAGGTGGGTCAGCGTGAGCAGTGCGGAGGAAGCAGCGGAGTTCATTTTCCGGAGCCTCCATCTTGTGGGATGGTGGAAGAGGCAGCCATGGCGAGTCTGGGGGCAAGTGAGACCAATCGACAGCAGGTAGGAGGATCGTGCTGGGCTGAGAGGTCACAGGCTCCCCGGGAGGCGATGCGAGAAAGCCAGGCAAAGGGCTGGCAGGGCCAACACCCAGCTCCAGCGAACCGCCCTGGACATGAGCCCAAATCCACACAGACCACACACACACACACACACACACGCACGCACGTGTGCGCCACCACAAACAGTTTTGGGCCTGGTGCACTCCGGTGACCCCAGTGGGAGGCTGAGGTAGGAGCTTCCAGGTTTGAGGGCAAGACTGGACTACATAGAGCCTATGTCAAAACAGAAGAGCAAAAAGGAAAGCAGAGGGGGAGGAAAAAAGGGGGCAAAGGAAAGAGTGTGGAAAGTGTGGATAAGGTGATCTAGAGTGAGTGTAGTGAACATGGCTTGGTGGCACATTTTATCTCATGCCTCCACCTGCCAAGTACTGAGTTTACAGGTATGTGCCACCACACTGGGTTACTTTGACCCAGCCTGTGTTATAGGAGACCCTATTTCAAAAATAAACAAAGAAAAACCACACAGAGAACAAGGAGTGTATGGAGGGCAAGGCCAGGGCAGCAGAGCCTGAGTGGGCCCCATGGAAACTGCACAGACCCGTGAAGGCTGAGCACACCCCTCTTTGCAGGCAGCTGTTCTCATATTTTCTGGCCATTTGGACACTTTTCATTTTCTTGTATGCAACCATCCTCTTCTTCAACTGTTTTTTTCACTATTGTTTTCCATTTTGATATTTTTTACAAGTGTTTTATGATTTATTTATTTCAGAGAGATATAGAGAGAAACACAGAGAGAGAAGAGCTATGGAGGGTGAGAATGGGCACACCAGGGCTTCCAGCCATGCAAATGAACTACAGATGCATGCACCACCTTGTGCATCTGTCTTATGTGGGTCCTGGGGAATTGAACCTGGATCCTTTGGCTTTGCCTTAACCTCTAGGTGCCTTAACTACTAGGCAATCCCTGTAGCCCACATTTTGATATTTTAATGCATATTTATAACGTATTTTGATGCTATTCCTAGAAAATCTACCATCTTTCCAGTTTCCACCTCTCATTAACACACTTCTTCATTCCTATGACTCCCCATCTTAATTTTGTTCCTTAAAAAAATGTTTATTATTATTATTAACAACATTGGTTTTTTGTTTTGTTTTGTTTTGTGTTTTCAAGGTAGGGTCTCGCTCTAGCTCAGGCTGACCTGGAATTCACTATGTAGTCTCAAGGTGGCCTCAAACTCATGGCGATCCTTCCACCTCTGCCTCCTGAGTGCTGAGATTAAAGGCGTGCAAGACCATGCCTGGCTCTTATTATTATTAACAACATGCTTTGTAGAGATAAATCATGTGTTGGTACCCTCTTTTTCCTCATCACTGCCCCCGCTTCCATTAGGGACACTCCTCAGTGGGGATCAGGTATTCCTCATTCCTTTTTTTTTTAACCCCACTGAGTTAAATTAGGGTTTCTTGCATGAGTATGGTGATTTAACAGTATGGGAAACTTACCAGTAGGTACACAACTGATGAACATGACTCTCCTTTCTCAGCAATCATTAGGTGCAATGAGCTTCTCTAGAGGTGTGGAGTCACATGTATCCTTCCGCCATGAAAGTGATATATTGACAGGCTCAATCTTTGCAGGAAATTTAAGCTGCTATAAATTCATGGGTGTAATGACTATGTGTACCCAAAAACAGCATTTCAGAGTGCTCCTCCCCACCACACAGGAATCTCTGTAAGACTCAGGAAGTTAGAGAAACCATGCTTAGTAACTGGACAAAACTTGAAAATCTCAGAAAGCTCCTTAAATTCACAAGCTTCACAAGCTCCCTACATAAGGTTATATAAACAGTAACAATTTCTGGGAAGAGGAGATATTCCAAATTGTCAAGCCCCCTTCACATTTTACAAGCATCTCCAGGGATACAGCTTTCATGAATTGTTACCCATGGGAGGTGGAACTTTTACTGATGCAGATGCTTTCCAGTCATCCATGTGCCTGTAAATATCCTCTCATCCATATTCCTCTAAATAACTCCAATACACTCACTGACTCACTGGGCTGGACTTGAATGGCATTATTTCTTTGTTCTGTCACTGGCATCTTATTTGGGGTGAATAAATATTTGTTCACATCTCTGCAGAAGTTGAGGCAATGATAGTTTGGCTGTGCTATGGAGATGTGTATATTTTTACAGGACATTGCCCAGGACTAAGGAGAGGAGGAGACTATTCCCTTGTCTTTCTTGCCTGCAGCGCTTGGTGCACACCTTTGGTCTCCCTCACAGCTGAGCCCCGTGTGCAGGGAGTAATAATGTCAGAACACTTCATGTTCTGTGTATGCATCAAGCCTTGTGCTGCTGGCCTACATGAACTCTCTCTCCAGAAGGCAAAGCATTTTACTCTTATTTGGAGCTAAATTGGAGTAACTGTCAGTGCTTATCCTCTGTTCCTGGCTATCAAACCCAGGGTCTAGTGTGTGCTAAGCAAGTTCTTTTGCACTGAGCTATACCGTTGGATCTTTTTATTTTTACTTAGAGGTGAGGTTGCATTATGTATCACTGGCTGGCCTTCAACTCAGGATGTTCCTGCCTCAGTCTTCTCAATTGGAATTATAGGGGTGCACAGTGATGCTCATCTTCCTCTGACATATACTCTTTTTTAAAAAAAATTATTTACAAGGAGAAAGGGAATGTGCATGCCAGGGCCTGTAGCCACTGCAGATGAACTCCAGATGCATGTGCTCTTTTGTGTATCTGGCTTTATATGGGTACAGGGGAATTGAACCTGAGTTGTTAGGTTTTGCAGCCAAGTGCCTTTACCACTGAACCATCTCTCCAGCCCCAATACATATATTTTAAAAAACATTTTATTTATTTGTGAGCAGGGAGAATGAGGGTCTATAACCACTGCAAATGAATGCCTCCAGATGCATGCACCTCTGGGGTGTTTGATTCAGGTGTCCCTCATAAAATTAGGTGTTCAGACTGCTAGGTTCCTAGATGATGGAGATTTGGAAATTAAAGCTCCCTGGAGGCAGTGTATAGCCAGTTTCCCCTTGCCGGTGTTTGGCCCACTCTCCTGTTGCTGTTGTCTATCTGATGTTGGTCAGTAGGTGTTGTCCATCTTTCCTCATGCTGTCCTATTTCCTCTGCCATCATGGATCTTGCTCTTGAGTTTGTAAGCGAAAGCGAAGTCTTTTATTTTTTTTCCCTACAAGCTGCTCTTGGTCAGGTGCTTTCTGCCAGCAATACAAACCTGACTAAAACAGCCACCTTGTGTACCTGGCTTATGTGGCTTATTGGGTAAATGAACCTGTGTCCTTAGGCTTCACAGGAAAGCACCTTAATTTGTAAGTCATCTCTCCAGCCCCATTACATATATTCTCGTAGATGATCGTGGCTATCCATTGAATGTGATGTTTAGGATAGTTAATATGTACTTTAGTTTATGTCAATGTGTTAAAAATACACATAATATCAAACTTATCATTTGAATCATTTTAAGTAGAAACTTCTGGGGCTTTAAATATATAAGCATCACAACCATCTATCTCCTGAGCTTTTTTCAGCTTCCCCAAAAGGAACATGACCATGTCTGATTTGACAGTATAATCTGTACATACTCATCCTTGCTTTACCAGGTAAGGAAGGTTTGGGATGTGGCTCAGTTAGTAGAGTGCTTGACTCACATGGACGAAGCCCATGTGATGGTGCTGCCCACAGTCAGGTGGGTTCTCTTATGTGGTATTATGCTCATTCCTGCTGCAGTTCCCACTCCTCTTTATTAGCCATAGCAGAAAACCATGTCCCACTCCATCATTCTTTCCCATGTTCTCATTTTGAACTGGATTCTCATGAAAAATAGGCACTTTTCCAAGAGCCCAGGGGGAGTCTCTGATCTGTGCTCCCCTTTATAGGCCTGGGGTTACAGGTTTTCTTGGACTTTCCCAGCTGTTTCTGTGGGATCTGGAGATTCAAACATGAACTGTTTAGGCCTTCCTGTATCCTCATATTTGCAGAGAAAGTGCACATAATCTCTAAGCTACCTCTTCATTCCTCATACTTAAACTGTATATAAATGCTGGGGTGGGGCTTTGTGAGCCCTGTCCTCTAGTTACAGTAACTGAATCCATGAAGAGGTGGAGAACTACATGAACCTTCCTCACCTCCATGGTGGAAGGTTCCAGGCCACAGCCAATGATAGTTCAAAGGACAGTGGTTCTTCCTTGTATGGAGGACAGCTGTCTACACTAAGTTTTTTTCCAAGTTTCACTCCTCTCTCAACCCCTTTATCACAGTTTTTTCTCATCTCTTGCTTTAACTGTCAGCTTGAATTACCATCACTTCACAACTAATTCTATGAATTTGTTTTGAATGATTTCCACCATCCCCCCCCCTGGTCTCAAGAAAATGTATTTTTGAAAGTGCCTTTTGGTAATTTGAAGAGAACATCCTTACACCTTCTCAGGGACTGTCATTACCTTAGACCCTTTCTGCCCAGTCCTCAGCTTCTGCTGCTCTGTAGAATCCTTCCATTCTGTATGAAACAGACTCTCACCTGTGATGGCTGCAGCTCTTCACAGTGGAGCTCCTTGAAAGAGTTAGGCCTCTTCACCACTGCCTCCCTTCCTGCCTCTAATTCCCTTCATCTCCCACATATTGAGGTTGGGACCCATGTGACATTTAGAAGAATGATGCACTTGCTTTTGCAAAGCAACCATAATTTTGGGTGTTTTGTTTATCATTTCTTTCTCTTTTTTTTTTTTTTTTTTTTTGAGGTAGGGTCTCACTTTAGCTCAGGCTGACCTGGAATTCACTCTATATTCTCAGGGTGGCCTTGAACTCATGGTGATCCTCCTACCTCTGCCTTCCTAGTGCTGGGATTAACGGCGTGTGCCACCATGCCCAGCTATCATTTCTTTTTGAGACAGGTATCAAGTAGCTCATTCTGCCTCAACCTCAATATGTAGCCAAAGATTGCCTTGAACATTATTTTCTATTTATTTATTTATTTATTTATTTATTTATTTATTTATTTATTTATTTAGAAAGAATGAGGTAGGGAGGGAGAGAGAAATAGAGAAATAATATGGGTGAATGGTGCACTAGCATCCCTAACCACTGCAAATGAACACCAGATACTTGTGCCACCTAATACACTTGGCTTTATGTGGGTCCTGGGGGATTGAACCTGGGTTATTTGCTTTGCAAGCAAGCACATTAACTGCTAAGCCATGTCTACAACCCTGCCTTGAACTTTTATTGCTCCTGTCATCACCTCTTTATTGCTGAGATTAGAGGCAGGTAACAGCACTTCCTGTTTATGTAATTACTGGGTATTGAACTCATGGCTCATGCATGTTAGGCAAGCCCTCTATGGACTGAACCACAGCCTCAGCCCGGTTTGATTCTTTTTCTGTTTTCCATTTAAGTGGTTTATCTCATCCTTATTTAATTTTGGTATATATAGATCAAGAAAATCATACATTCATTTCAGATTTAGGAGTGGTTTCTCCTTTGAGCTTGGGATGCCCTGGCTGTCTGATGTCTGGTGTCTGGTTTCCCTCACTTTTGTTTTCCTTTTCACTGTCATCCCTGTAAGAAGGACAGGGGGCAAGAAGCAGATTATTATGGGTGACTTGTCATGATTATGGGGTTGTAAGGAGTGTGAAAGTACATCATTTTTTACAAATTAATTTCTTGTTTGGTGAGTCAGAGTACACAATTGGGCAGACCGGGAGCTATGATTATGATGAGAAGAATACTCATCAAAGGACCCAGTAAAGAGCATAACCATGGAAACCAGTTTCCTAAACCTGACCAAAAGTGGATTATGACCACACTTGACAGGCAGATTCCACGTATTCCAGTGAGGAGGGGTTAGGGATGGCAGTAAGGGGAAGATCTGTCTGCTGGAGCAGATTCCAGAGAAGTTAGCAGGCAGGGCTTGAAAGGCCATTTTATTGCAGAGGAAGACTCATCCCATGGGCATACATTTGCCAGTGGTCAGGGAGATGTTGAGATGGTTTAAGAGGTCGTCAAGGGAGGATACAACTGATGCATAGGCAATGTTGTTGGACAAGTAGGGTGGCTCAGAGTGCTGAATCTGTACGGAGCACAGGATGGTCTTGTTTGGCAATTCTATATCCAAGGACATTAACATATTCATTATACTCCAACAGATAGACCTGTGAGATTATTAGCTAATAGTGGACTGCAAAAATAATGTTTGTTCATGTTATCAACAGTCAATTGAACCCAGACTTTTTGAGTATTTAAGAATTCCATTGAGCTGATAGATATGCTTATGTTCAGGGTAGCCTTTGAGTAGACAGTATCTGTAAGGACCCTTAATTGTCCACCTCCTAAAGGCCCAACTTTAAACACCTATCAACTCTCCTCACAAAACCTCCATCAATGGGGTTAAAACCATAATGAAACTTAAGGGTTAATCCAGGACTCAGAAAAATAAATGAGACAACCGTACCCACATACCACGTCATCCCTCGCCCTTACACTCTCCTTTCCTCTGTCTCACTTACTGCAACCAACATTACTGTCTTAGATCTTAAAGATGATTTTTTACCATCCCCCTACACCCATGCTCACATCCTCTTTTTTCTTTTACTTAGGAAGACCCAGACACCATTTTAGCTCAGCAACTCACCTGGACAGTCCTGTCACAAGGTTTTAGGGACAGTCCCCACTACTTTGGTCAGGCCCCCAATGAGATCTCTCATCCCTAAGCCTCCATCCCAGTCATCTCTTACAGTATGTAGATGACCTTCTCCTATGTAGTCCCTCCCATGAAATCTGTGTTGCACACACTGCTAAAATTCCTCAATGCCTTATCTGCTTAGGGGTATTGGGTCTCAAAAGACAAAGTTAAGATCTGTCAGCAGACTGTTACTTACTTAGGTCATGCCCCACCCCATGCATCAGGATATGCCATTATCCAGGGCCACCCCAACTCCCCTAAATATGTACCCTTATTGAAGCACAACCTTTGACCCTAAGCACAATCTTCCAGCAGGATCAACTAACAGCCCTTACTCGAGTCCTAACTCTGGCTAAGGATCTTTCCATTAATATTTGTATAGATTCAAAATATGCTTATAAAATCATCCACTCATATATTCTTATTTGGAAGGAAAGAGCCTTTGTCACACAAAAGTGAACTTCAATTATTAGTGCCTCTCTAATCCAAGACCTTCTGGATGTCACTTTTCTCCCCTTTAAGGAATCATTCATGCAATGCCAAAGCCATCAGAAAGACAAACAGTACATCTCCCTCTCAATCACACTCATAAATTGGCCTGTGAAATTGCCCTGACACACCCAGACCTCTACCCCACCTCCCTACATTTCTTAGCATACAAAGTCCCCCTCACTCAAAGAAGAAAGGTTTCTTTCATACCTGCATTCCCTCTAACCAAGCTCTATTTTGTTTCCTTCAAAACCACACCTCCTTTCAACCCTAGGACAGACAATTCTTCAAAGATCTTGCAGACTCATGTGATATCTCCCAAAGAGCAAACCCTAAATCCAACATCCGACTCCCTCAAATCCCTACCCACCAGCTGCAGCACCTTCTACCAGCCATGGATTGGCAAGCAAACTTCACCCGTATGCCTTCTGTTAAATGATACAAATATCTCTTAGTTAGTGTGGATACCTTTTCTGGATATGTACAATCATTCCTCACCACAAACAAGAGAGCTCAAATAGTAACTGAGATATTGACTAGAGAAATATTCTCTCAATTTGGCTTGTCATCCTCAATACAATCAGACAAAGGCCCAGAATTTGTCTCCTCTAACTCCCCAAACAGGTACCTACAGATCGCCTGGAAGTTTCACATTCCCTACCATCCCCTATCCTTTGGCAAGGTTGTAAGAACTAACCATAACATCAAAATAGAACATTTATATATAAAAGATTCAACAATGAACTTACACATTGTTGAGATGAGCTATTGTAAAGTTTCATTAAAATAATATATCAAAACATGAGCCTTGTAATAAAGACTTAGGTAAATGTGTCTTCCTATGTAAGAGGTAGCCTGTAGAGAATAGGTTTCCTTACAAATGGAAATTCCTCTTTCCATGACTTTTGAAATAGTCAATTAAAATTGTTAGTCACATTTTGGAAAGCTATATACACACATCCTTTGAATATAACTCATTTTAAATTAAATTTAAATTAAATACAGCTCTCCAGTGATTTGAGTAGAAAAATATCTTTTGACATTCTGAAGTCTTCTATTTATGTTTTAACAGATAACAGTCAGCAGGTTTCCCAAATAGGGGGAATTTCAAATGTTGAGTTTGACTGGGCCATCAAAGAAGTGGGCTGGAGAGTGCAAAGCCTGAGGCATGTTAGAGGCTGAAGTAGTAAGATTGTTATGAATTTGTGATGCAGGAGTTACATTTCAGCCTGGGTTCAAGTCAGACGCTGCTTCATAAAAAGCCAAAAATAAACTGAGAAAATTTCTTTGATAAAACACATAAATATTAAGACATAATAGGAGGGTGTACATGATAACTGGACCTCTCTGTGACACAAAGCAGATTCTGGTGCCAGAAACCTTACTGAATGGTCTCTGCAAGGGCACATGCCTGTAATTTTTTGCATGAACCCCAGGCTTATGGAGACTTGTTTATTGGAGAGAGAAAGAGGCAGAGAGAGAGAAGGATGGAGAGAGTGGGCATGCCAGGGCTTCTAGCCAGTGCAAATGAACTCCAGATGTATGTGTCCCCTTGTGCATCAGACTTATGTGGGTCCTGGAGAACTGAACCAGGATCCATTAGTTTGCAGGCAAATGTCTTAACCGCTTAGCCACCTCTCCAGCCCCATCAAAGCTTTTTGAACCTCCCACAAGACCTCAGAGACTAGTGTAAGGATTAAAAAATTAGTTATTCAAAATTAATACCTTTTGTTCCTTATCTAAATAAGAGTTTGACTTTTATATTTTCTGGTATTCGAATGGTAATATACTTTCCTATATGAATATAGAATGTATTATTACATCCCATTATTTGTTTAGTGTAGAAGTGTATGTAACAGAACTAACCTATCAAAGGTGACCCTGCATTTTCTTTTGGAGGTCTTGCCCTTTTGCAGATCTGCAGATAGAAAACATTTTCAGTTCTTGCAAATTTTAACTTTATGGTCATCAGAACAATTATTTCTAATCTCTCAAAATTCACTTTTTTGCTTTTGCTTTGGTCAGGCACACTGATTAGCCTCTGCTTTAACTTGAAGACTTCTTTTAATCTCCTGTACCTATGTGATCAGCATGAATACTGATAATCCTCCAATCTTCTAAACTTAAGGGCCAAGATATAATCTCAAGATTATGGGTGAGAACTCCCTGCTTTCCTCCTCTTTGCAGTTCTTTTCCCTTCTTATCTGGTTTTCATTACTTGACTGAGGCCCATTGTGCTTGTTCCATTCAGGGAAACTCTCAGTCAAAACCTTTTCTTGCTGGGTGTGGTGGCATATGCCTTTAATCCCAGCACTAGGGAGGCAGAGGTAGGAGGATCACATGAGTTCTAGGCCACCCAGAGAATACAGAGTGAATTCCAGGTCAGCCTGGGCTAGAGTGAGACCCTACCTCGAAAAACTAAAAACAAAACAAAACAAAACAAAACAAAACTTTTCTTCTTACAAGCTCTGCTGTACATCCGCTTTGCAGAGCAGTTCTTTGCCTCCTCAGACTCTATTCTGGTGAGGTTCATGAGTATTTCCTTGAGATGAAATCTCTTAGTGAAACTGAAGATGCTTTTTTCTAGTCAAGTTGGTAGACCACTATGTTGTAGTGATTATCTTGTTTCTAAACTCTCAGCATGGGTCACAGGAATGTGTGACCATGGCTGGCTTTTATGTGGGTGATCAGTATTTAACTCAAGTCCTCATGTGTGTATATACAGTACTCTTACCTGTTGAGTCCTTTCCCAGTACCTACCCTGTTTACCCTTCTTCAGTATTTCTCCTGTTCCATCAATCAGGAAAAGCTGAAGAATCTTCAAAGAGAAAGTCCAATTTTGGCATGAACAATTTGTAATAAAATGTATTTTGTGGAGCCATAGAGAAACCAAGAATGACACTGACATAGGATAGCAGAAAAGGGCTTACTTGAAGTCAAGAGAGTGAGTATAAGAGTTACATTTTGAACAATGGAAACATGGGGAGTTTTCTCAGTGCCTTTACATATTCGTGTAGAAACTCGTTTTAACACTGGGTACCTGTGTATGCATAGTCAGTTGTAGAGAGTGATCTACATGTTTATGTTTATATTTATGATCACAATTGAAGATGGTAGACACTTATTGGGCGTGCTTAGCTCAAAGGCAAGAAATACATGTTCTTTTTTATATTCTTACAAAGTATTCTTGTTGACTATTTTGATACATTTATAGAATAAATTTTCAAGTTTAGAGACTTCAAGAGTAAGATCCACCGTGCCCATGTCTGCCTGGACTTAGCTCTGTGCTGAGAGCACCTCAAGTTTGTAAGCAGCTGCTCAGAATCCAGGAATACCTGGGATCAGTGCCTCATCCCAGCCTTCAATGTCCTCCCTGGCCAAGCCCTGTCTAGTTTCCCCAGTAATTGATTTCCCCAAATTCCTCCTCTCCACTCAAGCACCTGTGTGGTCTTCCAAGTTCCTTCTCCTCCTCTTCACTTCTCTCAGACTCCTGGGCTTGGTAGGAGCAGCAGAGCCCAGCCACTTGTAATTAGCCTTTACTGGATGCTTTGCCTCTGCTATTCCTTTGAAAGGGGGCTGACATCATAAAGATAGTGTCTTCCCTGTGAGGTTCATCTCTTCTGACTATATATAATGCAATTTTATGTACAATATAAGTATATGCTCTACACTGATTAATAAAAAATAATCACTTCTGTTTGCGAGATATTTGTTTAAATTTTTTAAATTTTATTTATTTTTGGAGAGAGACACAGAGAGAGACAGATGGAGAGTGAGAGGGAGACAGATAGAGATGGGCACGCCAGCAGTATCTCAGCTGCTGAGAATGAAGTCCAGATGCCTGCGCCCCCTTGTGGTCAAGTGCGGCATTGCGCCCTTGCGTCACTTTGCATCTGGCTAAACGTGGGAAATGGAAATTGGAACCAGCATTCTTAGGCTTAGGAGGCAGGTGACTTAATGGCTAAGCCATCTCTCCAGCATTGTTTGTGAGATATTTTACCTATTCTTGTGGCTGCTTTCCATCTCATCACTCCCAGCATGCTCACGTGCAAACACACACACAAACACACACACACACACACACACACACACACACACACACACACTTTTCCATCCCAGCTTCTCATGTCTATCTCTTGCCATTTTTGTGCCAGAACTTTGCAAGGGTGGAAGGCAATAATTTAATCCTGACTGCACAAGGGAAACATGAGATGCAGTCCTCACCAGGCCTCTGAGCTTCTAGCAAGCCAAAGGTAAAGGTAGGAAGGGAAGAAAAGAGGAAAGGAAGGCAGAAGAGGAGGGAGAAAGGGAAGAGAATAAAGGAAGGAATGAGGGAAAAGAGAGGGAAAGGGAGGAGAAGAATAGGGGAAAATGGAGAAAAAGAGGGGGGAAGGTTGTTAAGTGGCAGGATGAAAGGGTGAGAAAAGGGAGGGAAATGAGGGGAAGAATGGAAACAAGGAGAAAGAAAGGTTGGCATGAGAAAGAATGGGAAAGAAGAGGGGTTAAGGGAGAACAATGGAAGGAAGGAAGGAAGGAAGGAAGGAAGGAAGGAAGGAAGGAAGGAAAAGGAAGAAAGGACAAGGGAAAGAGGGAAGGTTTGCTGAACTTTGGCCTGAGCAGTGTCAATCCCTGTAGACTGACCATAGTGTTTAAGGCGCATACTGTGGGCCTTATGGGATCTTCTGTCCCCAGGAGTCTCACCATCACACCAGGCCTCCTCAGGCCCCAGGAGTCTGTTCTCTGGGTAAGCTTGTATACGTGTGTGGGGAGGGACAAACTCTGTGAGCTGCAAAGCTTCTGCTTTATTTTAGCTGAACCATAGGTACTAGTAGCCCCTGCATCTGCTCTCTGGGTATGTGCGGGGTGGGACACAAGCTGTGTGAGCTGCAAAGTCCCTGCTTCAGCACAGCTGCACCCCAGTGTCCATGCAAAAGACACAGCTCTCACCTCAAAGGGGATTAGAGATAATTTAGTCCAGGGCCAAATATGAGTGACCATGGCCCAGGAACACAGATTAAGGTTACCCAAAATTCCCTGTCCAAATGTGTTAACAATGTGTCCAAATGTGTTCACAAGGTTTTCATAGTTACATAAGTCAAGTCATAAATCAAGGCACTTTTCAAATACATTGGTTGACCATCAGGTAGGCAGGTTTTAGCAAAGCAACGAAATCTCCACCATAGTCTTCACATGCTATCTGATGACATTCTTTGTAGCGCCCGTGCTACCACCAAGACCCCGAGCTGGGCGAGGTGCCGAGGATTGAAGAGACGTTCACTCGGTCATTCGTGCTTCAAGAATGCCATTTATTGAATGCCGAGGGTGATATATATAGTCTTACAGCACTGTGGAAATGTACCAGGGTTAGAAGGTTATGTTCTCCTATCCTGTTGTTTACATCCTCCTATCTTGTTGTTTACGTCCTCCTATCCCTGTTGTTTACGTCCTCCTATCCTGTTGTTTACGTCCTCCTATCCTGTTGTTTACGTCCTCCTATCCTGTTGTTTACATCCTCCTATCCTGTTGTTTACATTCTCCTATCCTGTTGTTTACAGTTAAGCAAGAGCCACCTGCGGCAAACAGAACTTGTGTTTAGGCCAGGAAATGGGAGTGGAACAGGATGTTCTTAGGCAAACAATCCTTGGTCATGTCAGTCAAGCAGGGCAGCAGACCCCCCGGGAGGGAGGGTGGACCCCACAGGTCCCCCTTCCTTAAATATAAATGAGCATCTGTCTTAGGTTGCCTCGGATGTCGACATCCATCTTACCCGTCATGGAGAAGCCTGCCCAGGCCTTGCAGACTCTCTGTCTTAGGTTGATAGACATCCCCCAGGTCTTACCCGTCATTGATTACTCATTTATCTTGTAAGCTCACCATACTTGAGCAGTGGGGTTATCTGCTGTCAGAGACATCAAGACCTGTTTGGTCTGAAATTGGCACTGGGCTTGAGTTTTTGCCATATGGCAGAGACAGACCAAGGATAAAGCCACACCACCCAGGGCGATTAGCCCTAGGGCCATAGACCCACTCCATTCCTACAAGAGACGGTCTGCAAATTGCAACCCTTTAAAGTAAATCTATTTGTCCTTACAGTAGAGCTATCTGTTGATTTGAATTTAGTATACCCAATTGTATGAGAGAATTTAAATGATTTTGAGTGTTGAGTGTAGAAGCTACTTCCCCTGAGAGCAAGTCCACAGTGCTCGCTGTAACAGCAGATTGGGAAAGGGCTATGCCAGCAACAGTAGCTGCGGTGGCAATTGCAGCAACGATAGCTGCAGATACACCAAAGTCTCTTTTCTGATGAGTGAGAATCAGCTGTGTCTGTCAAGTCTTCACTGCCAGGTGAGAATCAGCTGTGTCTGTCAAGTCTTCACTGCCAGGTGAGAATCAGCTGTGTCTGTCAAGTCTTCACTGCTGGGTGAGAATCAGTTGCTTCTGTGGTGTCAGTGGCAGGTGGCAGTCCTGTGAAGAACAATTGAGGATATCTCCCGAGGGAGTTTCATTAGTCCCAGATATGCTGTAAAGCATGTACAGAACAGTTGGTGGAATTAGGTGAAAAGTCTGCAATTGACCATGGGCTTAGGATAAGGCATCCAGTGGAATCATCAAAGGAATTGGAAGAGTTAAGTTGAGAATAGTTAAGTTTGAGAACAAAGCACATGAAATTCTTAAGGGAATAGATAAGAGTTAAATTGGCTTTCTCTAGATCAAGATGCAGAGCGAAATCAAGTTTCCTTTGTTCACAATCCAAAACATTAAGGCCCCCCGATACCAAAATCCAAGGGCTTGCTTTTTGTAAAATCTTAATAAATTGGCTTTCTCTGGATTACTTGTCCCCAATCCAAAACATTAAGGCCCCCCAAAATCAAAAATCAAGGGCTTGCCTTTTGTAAAATCTTAATAAATTGGCTTTCTCTGGATTACTTGTTCCCAATCCAAAACATTAAGGCCCCCTGAAATCAAAAATCAAGGGCTTGCCTTTTGCAAAATCTTAATAAATTGGCTTTCTCTAGATTACTTGTTCCTAATCCAAAACATTAAGGCCCCCCAAAATAAAAAACCAAGGGCTTGCCTTTTGCAAAATCTTAATAAATTGGATTTCTCTGGATTACTTGTTCCTAATCCAAAACATTAAGGCACCCCAAAGCGAAACCAAGGGCTTGCCTTTTGTAAAATCTTAATAAATTGGCTTTCTCTGGATTGCTTGTTCCCAATCCAAAACATTAAGGCCCCCCAAAACAAAACCAAGGGCTTGCCTTTTGTAAAATCTTAATAAATTGGCTTTTTCTCTGGATCAGGAGTGCATAGCGAAATCAAGTTTTACTTGTTCTCGATCCGAAACATTAATCAAGATGCAAAGTCTTAATAAATTGTCTTTCTGTAATATGTTTAATGTCCGTTCCTTCTTTCCTTAGCAATTCCTTGTTTCCTTAGCAATTTAACTAACTGATCTACTAGCAATGAATAAGAGCTAGCGGTACTCATTTTCAATACGCTCCTCTCTTACCTTTTCTACGGCTGGCCAGCCTTCAGGAGCGATCCTTCAGCAGTTTTCCTTCTTTCCCAATCTCGGTGGGACCTCCATTTGTAGCGCCCGCGCTACCACCAAGACCCCGAGCTGGGCGAGGTGCCGAGGATTGAAGAGACGTTCACTCGGTCATTCGTGCTTCAAGAATGCCATTTATTGAATGCCGAGGGTGATATATATAGTCTTACAGCACTGTGGAAATGTACCAGGGTTAGAAGGTTATGTTCTCCTATCCTGTTGTTTACATCCTCCTATCTTGTTGTTTACGTCCTCCTATCCCTGTTGTTTACGTCCTCCTATCCTGTTGTTTACGTCCTCCTATCCTGTTGTTTACGTCCTCCTATCCTGTTGTTTACATCCTCCTATCCTGTTGTTTACATTCTCCTATCCTGTTGTTTACAGTTAAGCAAGAGCCACCTGCGGCAAACGGAACTTGTGTTTAGGCCAGGAAATGGGAGTGGAACAGGATGTTCTTAGGCAAACAATCCTTGGTCATGTCAGTCAAGCAGGGCAGCAGACCCCCCGGGAGGGAGGGTGGACCCCACAATTCTTAGCCCTTGGGTAGGTGGAAGCTGGTGGTCTGTCAGTACACACAGCTGTACCTCAGGTCCCAGAAGCCCCTGCATCTGTTCTCTTGACTGTTTTGGGGCCACACAAGCTCTATTAGCTGCAAGGTCCCTGCTCCAGTACAGCTGCAGCCCACTCATCTTCTGCCAGCCACCCCCCCTCCTGACTGATGGGTGCCTCCGGCCTCCCCCGTGTTGTAGGCAAGTGGTACTGCCCATGATGTCACAATGCTGTGACTCACCCTGTGTGTCCTTAGGGCAGTTGTAAACTTTAAAATGGTGGGATCAGTGGAGTTCTTTCTTCTGAGCTTCTCTCCAGCACCTCTGTAGGGCAGAAGAGGTGGCAGTGGCGGTGTTGTGTCTGCGTGCCAGGGAAACCGCTCAGCAGATTGTAAACTGAAAGGCGTGTCGGCGTGAGCAGTGCGGAGGAAGCAGCGGAGTTCATTTTCCGGAGCCTCCATCCTGAGGGATGGCGGAGGAGGCGGCCATGGCGAGTCTGGGGCCGAGTGAGAGTGATCGGCATCAGGTAGTAGGATCGCGCTGGGCCAAGAGGTCACGGGCTCCCTGGGAGGCGCTGTGAGAAATCCAGGCAAAGGGCTGGCCAGGCCTACACCCAGCTCCATTGCACCGCCCTGTAACATGAGCCCAAATCCATACCAACCACACACACACACACACACACACACACACACACACACATGAGTACATGCTGCCACAAAACGTTTTGGGTGCTGTGCACTCCTGTGACCCCAGTGGGAGGCTGAGATAGGAGCTTCAAGGTTTGAGCGCAAGACTGGACTACATAGAGCCTTCCTCAAAACAGAAGAGCAAAAAGGAAAGCAGAGGGGGAGATAAAGAGAAGAAGGGAAGGAAAGAGGAAAGGGAAACAGGGAGGAGAGAAGGGAGCAAAGGAAAGAGGGGAAAAAGGAGAAAGGGAGACAAATGGGAAGAAGGAAGGAATGGAAGGAAGGTAGAAAAAGAGCAGAAATGGTGAATAATAGAGGGAATGAATGAAGGTGGGAATGAAAAAGAGGAGGAAAGGGAGTAGAAGAAAGGAAAGAAGGAAGGAAAAAGAGATGCAAGGGGAGCAGAATAAAAGGAAGGAAGTAAAAAGGGTGAAATGAAAAGAATGGAAAGAAGGAAGGAGGAAGTGAGGGAGGGAAACAAGGAAGAAGGAAGAGAGAAATGGAAGGAAGGAACAGAGTGGGGAGAAAGAAGGAAGGGGGAGAAAAGAGGGGAAATGGAAGACAAGAAAGGTAGGAAGAAAGGAAGGAAGGGCGAGAGAAACAGGGCAGGGGAACCCAGGTGTGAGTGCAGTCAATCCCTGTAGGTTGACCATCGTGTAGTCAGGCACACACAGTGGGCTTGTGGGATCCTCTGGCCAGGAGTCACCTTTTCCTTGAGTCACTCCTCAGGCTCCAGGAGTCCTGCATCTGCTCTATGGGTAGGTGGGAGGAAAGATCCCTGTGAGCTGCAAAGTTTCTGCTTCAGTACAGCTGCATCACAGTCCCCTCTGCAAGCTGCCCTCCTGTCAGGAATGACCCCCCCCATTCCCAGGCAGGTGGAACAGCCCATGACACCACAGTGCTGCAGCTCTAACAGAGGATAGGAGAAATTGTAAACTTAAAGGCAGAGAGGCGCAAATGGTGAGGAGGAAGCAGCAGAGTTCATTTTCCTGATCCTCTGTCTGGTGAGATGGTGTTGGAGGAGATGACCATGGTGATCTGCTTGCAATTCAGACCTGTCCGCATCAGGTAGGGGGGTCAGGCCAAGGAGACGGGCCATGTGAACTCACTGGTGGCACTGCAAGGACCCCTGGTGATTGGACTGGTCTCAGCCCAAACCCAGAGTGCCACCCACAAGTGTCTTCACCTGTCCATGCTGATTTTCTAGTCTCACTGTGGTGTGCTTACAGACATTGCCACATTTTCCTGTGTATATGGACAGAAAGTGAAAACCACCAGTGTTAGGTACTAAATACTAGAAGGAAAAGCAGGAAGGGGAATAAGTGAAGTCTTGGCTTTACTAGCCTCTGGCCTTAACCCCAAAATTTAAAAGCCTTTGGGGTGTGAGGAACGAATTTCCAGCACTACTGAGTGTGATTAATTAAACTGAGTATGTCCTAAGTTCAATAAGCTCACTGTAATGGGAGAATGTGTTTACCTAAGGCACCATGGTGATAGGCAGGTAGAGATTGTTAGAGGATCACTGGGCCTGTGAAGAAATGACAGTTTGGGAGGGGCAGGCTGGTGTCAGGAAAATCCTGACACTTCATGAAGGGAAGATTAGGTTAGTTACTGAATGGAAAGGAAGATCAGAGTATTCCAGGAACAGAGATGACTACCTGTTATTTGGATGAGATCTTCAGATTGGTTGGTTAATGTGTTACTTAGTGTGCATATAGGAATTTAGAAGATGCCATTAAAGAGAGAAGTGATGTGATTCAAGTATCTTCTGTGTGAATTAGCATGTGCATGCCCCAGAGTACATGTGAGGTCTGAGGACAACTTCCACTTTGCTTGACACAGGGTTTCACTTGTTTTACTGGGTGTGCTATCTATCTGTTTTATCTGCTTCATGGGCACCATTCTCGCTGGCCTGCAGACTTCTGAGTTCTGCCTCCACTTCTTATTGACTTGGAGTGGGTATGCTGTGTGCACGTGCCCTTATGTAGATGGTAGGGAATTGAGCTGGAGCTGTTAAGTTTGCAAGGAAATTCCTTTAACAATCTCCTTAGATACTTCATTTGATATGTGGGTGTGAGATGTACTCACCTTCCTGAGATGGCACATATCAAACCTCCCTGAACAAGGACGTTTTCTGTGATACAGGAAACAAGGTGGCCTGAATCACGCAGCCCAAATATGAGGCAAAAGGCAGGGTGCCCTAGGACCTACATGAATATCATATGTATGATGTGGCTTCCCAGCTTCCTGGACAGGAGAAAGGAGACAGTCCACGGGTAAAGCCCCAAACATAAACAAACCCATCACCCCATTTCTCACCGTGAGGACATCCTGAGAAGTTGGGCCCTCTGTGTTAGCAATGGGATCTGCAAAGACAAGACTAGGACATAGAGTGTGTGGAATTCAGACCACCAGGATAGAAGTAGGTGGGTGTGGGCTTCCTTATAGGGAGGAGAGGCACATGCCTTGTGCAGGATGAGTGACCATTCTCAACCCACCTTCCCCATTCTGGAAATTGGTGCTGGGTTGGTTCTCAAAACTGTGTCTGGTCATCATGTTGATGTGGAGGAAAGAGTAACCAGGTGGAGAAGCAGGAAGCCAAGCTCACACTGCCTGGGAAGCAAGGATAATGCTCAGGGCTCTGATTCATCTATCTCTTGAGGGTCTAATGCATGAGACATTAGCTTTGTGTATGAAGTCTGTGTTCCATCATTTCCCTCTCACCCCACTGACTGCTGACTTCACAATATCCTGACTTTTCATCCCAGAACTGTCATAGGATGACCTTGTGAGGCACCTGCCATTTGGAGACAGAGATTGCTGGGTGGGATCTGAGATATCAACCATGTCTCCTAGCTCGGAGTTAGGAAAAGGAGCCTCTGCATAGAGGGAGAGGAAGGTGGTGGTAGTTTGTCTTCATGATTCTTTCTGAGCAATGGAAGGAAGGAATAGTGCAGTCTCATGAGACAGTCCATGCAGAATTATAGGCCTCCCATACTTGAGCTCAAAGAGGCTGGTCATGGAAGGCTTTTAGGTAGGGCTCTAAGTTTAAGTAATAGTAGAGGTAAAAGTTTAATCCAATCCAATTTTAGTTCCAAGGTGAGCTTTGTGTGAATTTCTGTGATCGTATGGTTAGTTCTCTCAACCTTGCCAGAGGATTGGGTATGGTAGGGAATGTGAAATTTCCAGGTGATGTGTAGGTATCTGAAAATGTTTGGGGAGTTAGATGAGACAAATTTTGGGCCATTGTCTGATTGTATTGAGGATGACAAGCCAAATTGAGAGAATATTTCTCTAGTCATTACCTTAGTTACTATGTTTGCTCTCGTTTGTGGTGAGGAAGGCTTCTACACATGCAGAAAATGTATCCACACTAACTAAGAGATATTTGTATCATTTAACAGGAGGCATATGTGTGAAGTCAGCTTGCCAATCCATGGCTGGTAGAAGGTGCCGCACCTGGTGGGTAGGGACTTGAGGGGGTCGGATGTTCGAGTTAGGGTTAGCTCTTTGGCAGATATCACATGCATCTGCAAGATCTTTGAAGAATTGTCTGTCCTAGGGTTGAAAGGAGGTGTGGTTTTGAAGGAAAGAAAATAGATGTTGGTTAGAGGGAATGCAGGTATGAAAGAATCTCTTGAGTGAGGGGGACTTGGTATGCTAAGAAAGGTAGGGAGGTGGAGTACAGGTCTGGGTGTGTCAGGGCAATTTCACAGGCCAATTATGAGTGTGATTGAGAGGGAGATGTACAGTTTGTCCTTCTGATGGCCTTGGCATTGCATGAACGATTCCTTAAAGGGGAGAAAAGTGACATCCAGAGGTCTTGGATTAGAGAGGCATTAATAATTAGGGTCCCCTTTTGTGTGAGGAAGCCTCTTTCCCTCCAAATTAGAATACTTGAGTGTATGATTTTATAAGCATATTTTGAATCTGTATAAATGTTAATGG